>JARYTE010000007.1:0-447658 GCA_031081885.1 Priceomyces melissophilus | reverse complement strand
TTCTACAACGGATGAAGGTACTTCTACAACGGATGAAGGTACTTCTACAACGGATGAAGGTACTTCTACAACGGATGAAGGTACTTCTACAACGGATGAAGGTACTTCTACAACGGATGAAGGTACTTCTACAACGGATGTTTCGAGCATAGTCGTTACTGATACGTCTTGCTCAAAGAATAGATGCTCGAAGATTCCGAAAACCACAGGTTTGACGACCATTACCGAGAATAACACTGCTTATACGACTTACTGTCCCTACTCTGAAGTATCGAGCAGTGGTAAGGGGCCCAAGTCATCCTCGGGCAAAGAAACGATAGAAACAAAGTTCTCATCTGAATATGCAGTCTCAAGCAGAAGTACGGGAGTTGATTTTTCTTCGGTAAAAGAATTATTGGGAACACAAGTAACATCTTCATCTTCAAAAGCAGCGAACGGATCGCCTATCTCAAATTCAAGTGCGCAAACCAGTACAATTAAGGTTGAAAGTTTGTTCACTGATACTCATTTCACCACATCTACTTCAGAATCGACTTCTACTCCAACTACCCTTTCAAACTCCGTACTTTCAACAGTCAATGTGATAACTGATAATATTGTCACAGAGCTGGCAGCCCCAACCTTGGAGGCACAGTCTTCTTCTTATTCAGCAACATCTACACTGATTTCAACCTACGAAGGTAGCGGATCAATTGTCACCGCTACTGGTCTTTTCGGGCTAATCACATACGTGATTCTTTTAATATAGACTCCAAGATAATCTGAGTACTTACGCCAATTGACGATAAACAAAGATGAGACTTTAATTACCTAGACTTCATTTCTTTTATATTGTTCTTATATTAAAAATAGATCCAGTATTTACGCAAGAAGAAAATTACCGTAACTTCTCGTAGCATACTACGATCTTTAATCGTTCATAGCTCATTATTGAAAGGAGCAAGTTGCAAGTTTATGCGGCTCAGTTGGTAATTATGTGTAATACTCAGGCCTCCGTCTCTGCGCGAATGATCTTTAATAGATAATGTCAGCAGATCTACCACTTTCTTCAACGAATTGTGCCACATCCAAGGATTTTTTGAAGAACTTGTTCTAACAAAAGTTAATCAAAAACTCTCAAGCTATCGTTTAGTATATTCTAGAATCTAAATTAATTTACTTTTTTAATTTGTCCCTAATCCTATATTCATAAGGGTTTCCCTCATTTTTTTCCTTTACTTAATGCGAATTCATGCCCACGATGGAGGGGACCGCCTGACAGGGCCTTATCCGAACAAAACTTGTTCTACATAAAGTTCTGCGGCTTGGTATATGGTAGGATATGTCAATAAAATGTACTTTTCACGTTGAACTGATGGCCATTTTGTTACGTGCTTTATTGTATGATTTACTCTTGAAGTTCTTAGGATAGAGACCTCTCTTAAGTGCGGCGACTCCGGTAGAAATTAGATCAACAATTTTGTTAGAACGAAAATTCGTTCTAGAAAGAGAAGTTTTCAAAAGTCTAACGCTAATAAAAAATAGATCCCTCTAGCATGGATGCTTATAGTGAGATAATAGAACCCAGTCGAGTGAGCTACTGTGTTAGCGCCCACTTCATCTCCGCCTCGAAGAAACACTTGATTGTTGGAAAAGCATCTCTATTGCAGATCTTTGAAGTGGTAATTTCCAATTCCAAAAATTCTAAGCAAAAATATAGACTCAAGTTAGTTAGCCAGTATAAGCTTCATGGTCTCATAACAGGCTTGGTTTCATTGAGGACTGTAGAACAGCCGAAACTCGATTATTTGATAGTTTCTACAAAGGTGGCTAAATTTTCTATCATTAAATGGGATCAGAATACAAAATCTATATCGACAGTTTCCTTGCATTATTATGAAAGTTACATCCAAAATTCCACGTTCGAAAAGCTTTCTAAAACTGACTTGCTAGTTGAGCCAGCATACAATTCTTGTGCATGTTTAAGATTTAAAAACCTTTTGACGTTTTTACCATTTGAGGTCCCTGATATAGATGAGGATATAGATGAGGACGAGTTGTCGTTTAAAAAGGATAGCTATGAAACTCCTGAGTCATTCTTCGATTCAAGCTTTATGTTGGATGCTTCGTCTTTAGACTCAGATATTGGAGACGTTATTGATATGCAATTTTTGTACAATTATAAGGAAGCAACTATTGGAGTATTGACACTGAAAATGCATACTTGGGCTGGAATTTTGCCCGAAGTAAAAGATAATATTAATTATATCGTTCTTGCTTTAGATTTAAGCTCGAAAACTTCAACATCGGTCTTAAAAGTAGAGAATCTCCCTTACGATCTTGACAGGATAATTCCACTCCCTTCACCTTTGAATGGTTCATTGTTAGTTGGTTGTAATGAAATAATTCATGTAGACAACGGTGGTATCGTGAGACGGATTTTAGTGAATTTGTTTACTTCAACGATCACAGCATCAACAAAAAATTATTTGGACAGGTCAGACCTAAATTTGAAATTAGAAAACTGTCATGTCGTTCCGCTTCCTAATGACACAAAGCTTCTATTAATTTTATCTAATGGTGATTTTTTTTACATTACATTCGAAATTGATGGTAAAGCTATTAAAAAAATGGACATTGAAGTTGTTGAAACTGAGAAGTATAACTCAATCAAAGTTGCTTACCCCACTCAAGCAGCATTTTTCAACAAAAACCTTCTTTTTTTAGCTAATCTTAATGGTGATAATCCATTGATTGAATTGGTGTATCAAGAAAAGGTGAGTACCGTCGAAGAAGTTCATAGTACAGCAGATTCGCCTGAGGACCAAGATGATGACGAAGATTTGTATGAAGAAGATGAGACTCAGAATAAAAATTTACTTAAAGTGGGTTCCATTGACTTTATTAAACATGATCACTTGATTAGTCTAGGTCCAACTTCTGACTTCACCTTGGGGCATTATTCCACGGAAAAATATGTCTCTAACTTACTAAATCCGAACTATAAGGAAATAAGTATAGTGGGCAGCTCTGGTACTGACGAAAATTCACATCTAAATATTTTGACACCTAGCATTCAGCCAACGATTAGGTCTTCATTGAGCTTCTCCCAAATTAATAGAATGTGGACAGTCAAAGAGAAGTTTCTTATTACATCAGATGATGTAAATTCAAAATCAGAAATTTTTCAAGTATCAAAGTTGTACTCGAGACTAACTTCTAAGGATTTTGTTAACAATGAGTTAACTGTTGCCATTCATGAGGTCAACAATGGAAAATTCATATTGCAGGTTACTCCACATCAGATTAACTTATATACCAGCAAATTTAAAAGGCATATGTCTTTGTCTAAGGAAGTGCAAAATGAGGAAATTATTCATAGTGTGTTTAGTGACGAATTTTTGATGATCTTTTTATCCAGTGGAGAAGTGATGATTTTCGCCATAAACACATATAATGAATCATACAATAGGGTTGAAATTCCGAAGATCTTACATGACACAATTATTACCTCTGGGTATATCTCTAACTCCAAAATATTAAATGCAGTTCTGAAAGATGTTAATTTGATCGTGAATAGAGGTATAAAGAGAAAAGCCGGTGGTAATTTATCTAACGAGTCCAGTGAATACAAAAACTTGGGTCCAAAACAAAAAACTTTTGTATTGGTAACTGGAGATAACAGAATTGTTATGTTTAGTCGTTTTCATAATCAAAAATGTTACCAGTTGAACGATGTTAGCAAATTCTCAGATACTTTGACTTTGGGTTTCTTTGAACCCCTGGATGCGTATCCTGATCCTTTTGTAAAGCAAATTATCTTCAATGAAATTGGTGATCAAGATTCAAGGTCGGAGTACTTGACTGTCTTGACTGTTGGGGGAGAGATAATTATGTATGAACTATATTTTGATGGAACAAACTTCAAACTCATCAAGGAAAATGATTTGCCAGTTACTGGCGCTCCTGCAAATGCATATCCGCAAGGTACAACTATTGAGAGAAGACTCGTCTATTTTTCAAATCTAAATGGCTATTGTTGTATTTTAGTTACTGGTGTGTCATCTTATGCAGTGATCAAAACTACCCATTCGATTCCAAGAATTCATAAGTTCACCAAGATACCTGCGGTGTCTTTTTCTCCTTATAACGATTCAAAAGTCTCCAGCGGATTAATATTTGTTGACGATAAAAAAAATGCCAGAATTTGTGAATTTCCAACAGACTTCACTTACGATTTTAATTGGCCATGTAAGAGGATCGAATTCAGCGAGACGATAAAGAGTATAGCGTACCATGAATCATCAAATACTTACTCTGTCTCCTGCTTTCGTAGAATTCCTTATGATTGTTTAGATGAGGACGGTAACCCTATAGTGGGAATAGATGAAAGTAAACCTCGCGCATTGTCTTATAAGGGTTCTTTAAAGCTATTATCTCCTATAAATTGGAGCATTATTGATATTGTTGACTTCGATGATAATGAATCAGGTTTAAGTGTGAAATCGATGCTTTTAGATGTCGGTCTGGCCAACAAGAGATTCAAGCAGAGAAAGGAATTGCTAGTGGTAGGTACTGGAAAATACCGAATGGAAGACTTGAGTTCAAATGGGTCCTTTAAAGTCTTCGAGGTTATAGATATCATTCCAGAGCCTGGTAGGCCCGAGACCAACCACAAATTCAAAGAACTTTTTCAGGAAGACACGCGTGGTGCTGTAACGTCAATATGTGATCTCAGCGGAAGATTTATGGTTGCACAGGGTCAAAAGATAATAGTTAGAGACCTACAAGATGATGGAGTTGTGCCTGTGGCATTCTTAGATACATCCGTGTATGTTTCAGAAGCTAAGAGTTTTGGGAACTTACTTCTCTTGGGTGACTCCTTAAAAAGTGTTTGGCTAGTTGGTTTCGATGCAGAACCTTTTAGAATGATTGTACTCGGTAAAGATACCAACCCTCTAGACGTCAACTGTGCAGATTTCATTACACATGGCAATGATATTTATATTTTGATTGCTGATCATCGGAACGTTTTACATTTGGTACAGTACGACCCCGAAGATCCCTCATCGTCTAATGGACAAAGGCTTGTCCACAAAGCGTCTTTCAATATAAATTCTTCAGTCACATGCCTCAGATCAGTTCCTAAAAATGAGGAATACGAGAATTCCGATGATATCAGGTTTCAAACCATAGGTTCTACCTTGGATGGTTCCTTTTTCGCAGTCTTTCCTGTGGATGAGGCTACGTACAGAAGGATGTATATTTTACAGCAGCAGTTGACTGATAAAGAATATCATTATTGTGGCCTAAATCCAAGATTGAATAGGTTTGGTGGCTTGTCTTTCAACGTCAATGAAGCAAATACAAAACCTCTTTTAGATTATGAGGTTATCAAAAAGTTCACTTCGCTTAATAACGAAAGAAAAGTTAACTTTGCTTCAAAAGTAAGTTCGAAAAATAGCTATCAAGAAATTTGGAGAGACATAATTGAATTTGAAGGCGTGTTGAATCATTTTTAAACTGTATCAATAACTCCAAATATTATAATTTACGGTTCTATTGTAGTATATGCAGTGAATATGTACAGTAATTTTGATCTCCGCGAACTAATTTTTATATTGTGACTATTATGGTGACATTATTTAAGAACTTGAGGCATGGTCAAAGGTAAAAGTGGTAGAAAGCTGGTTTCATTTCAACAACCGGACGAAGATAATTCACTATCGGTTTCTACTACAGATGGTCCAAGGATTAGGAAGCTGATCTCCGTGGTTCCTTTTCACTACGCCATAATTATTGGTGCCATGTTTAAAGGTGGTTTGATGGACAATGTGAGACTTACTTTGACAAGAGGTTATTTTCTTGCCATGGCTTTTCAGATTGGTTACGGTCATATAGTGGTTCGCAAAATCATTGAATCTGGGAATGATCAAAATAATGTTCAATCTACAGCAAAGATACATACAATTGTTAACGGTTTAGACGGAAAAAGAAGTAGGAAGCTTGGAGTCAATAAAAACGATAATGTCGTTTTACTTGTCTTTGTGAGTTTGTTAATTTCTATGGTTTTATCTGGACCCTTGTTTGGTGCGTTGATATTGTTTGGTGCCCCATTATCATCGCATTTGACAGAGACGTATCTTTTGTCGTTGCATCTATCGATTATTATTTTATTTCCACTTTTAATTATGTTCAAACTAGACTACAACAAGTTTTTGACAGTATTTTCAGGAGATGCATTGTCTCTGGTTATTATTTCGAATCCAATTTTATGCAGTGCTTTCCTGTCTTTATTATTTACATGGTTAGGCGTTATCCCAATTCCATTGGATTGGGATAGACCTTGGCAGCAGTGGCCCATTACATTGGTATCGGCATCATACGTAGGCTCATTATTCGGAGGTTTGCTCAGCTTTGCCATATGAACAAATATATATGTTGCTTACTTCAAGATCAAGTTAGATCACAGTAATTGATATAAACATCCGTGCCCTATATATTATAGAAAGTCGTTGAACCATCTCCATTGTAGTGATAACTTACGCTGGTGACACTTAAGCTTGAAAGTAAGCACAACTTGAATTAAAGAAAGTGTTTATACTTCTCAAACTGCTTTTGATCAGTGTACTTATATGTAATCTAAGATAAACGTACATATTACTCTAGTCTAGTAATCATATTATACGGTTCGCTTGTCTTAGTGTAGTACTCTTAAGGCATGAAATGCAATACAACCTTTACGGCAATCCGCTGATTAATTTGCTGTATTACTGTGCACCTTGGAGCAAGCATCCTTCACAAAGGTATCAGTCACGAGACGAAGGGATAAAGAATATATATTCGTTGACGACAGTTGCTCTAGGAAGAAAGTTTGTATTGTATATCGAAGAGAGAAATATGGGAGTGCAAGGAAAATTTCCGACTGATAAAGAATTAAGGTACGTTCCGTTGACAAAGGAAAATCAATCTATTACTTCTTGCTCAATTCCTGTGTCACTTGATTTGAGCAAAGAGTTAGCATCCAAGAAGGTGATTATTACTGCCGCACCAGGGGCATTTACACCGGCATGCACTGAACAGCATATTCCAGCCTATTTGAAATCTTTGAAAGATTTTAAAAGCAAGGGAGTTGATAGGGTTATAATCTTGACTGCGAATGATGCTTTTGTTCTAAGCGCTTGGGCAAAGGCGTTAGGGTACTCCGACGAAAGCAATTACGCTATCTTTGCAAGTGATGAAAATGGTGCTTTGAGTAAAGAACTCGGAAGTGATTATAATATTGACATGAGCAAGATGGGTCTTGGTACCAGAACATCAAGGTACGTCGCCGTCGTCGATGACGGCAAAATCATTTATGTTGCCAATGAGAGTGGTGGAGATTTCAATGATCCTCTCAAGCCCGAGACTGTTTTGAAACATCTTTAAATATGCAGAAATCTAGGTTTTTCTTGAATATATGGTTTTAATTTACGTGTGTGTTCAACGGATCAAGTATTGCGATATTTGTAGTATGTTAGAAAACGCGTCAAATCTAAATTAAATGTACTGTTTTGTCTTTTGCTTCCATGGCAGGGTTTCCTATTTTACCCTCTATAAATACTGAAATCGATGAAGACGCCTCGATTCATCTAGATGCTTCGGTGGGTCCTACGAGACCTTCAAGTATGCTGATCAAGATGTCTAAGGAAGCTGACATCATTCGCATTTTGAATGCTACAACCGACAAAGACCAACACTTGGTTGCTGAAGAGTACAATGAACATTTTAGAAATTTTCTTTTCAATGGGCTGTTTGAACCGAAGGAAGATGATTTGGTTTATCATGTTCAAAGCGGTAATGTCGATAAGGATGAATTAAATAACCACAATTATAATGATGATCATAGCCGATTAAATTACAAGAAAGAACAAGATATAGACAGCGAGGATAACACAGAAGTTGAAGAAGAGCAAGACAATTATCTTACAAAACACAAGAATAATGAAACTCATTTTAAGCATAACTATGATTCGCCCAGCGCAACGAAAAGTACATTGATTTATTTTCTGATAGCTTTGTGCTCCTTCCTAATTACTTTGGCTCTTGTTTCAACGCGATTAAATAAAAATGCTTCCCAGTCGAACCCATTTTCAACTCCACAAAATTATGATCATTTCCTTTCTAAATTCAAGCAAACTGACAAGAGAATAGAGAAATTGTCTGAGTTGAACACAGCTCTAAACAGGCGGCAAGATTTTCTTCAACAGACAACAGACTCTTTAGAGAATACTATCCACCAAAAATTTGAAAGTTTAAGCTTGAGATTGAAAGAATCAAGAGGTAATGTATCCGAATCTCATCTTAGCGTGTTAGCACAAGATATCGCTAAGCTTAAGAAAAGTGTCAGGAACATGAGGTTGGACGACAGTATTGAAACCAAATTATTGGAGGTGAACGAAAAGTTAAAGGCTCTCTACAATTTAAATGCTAATATAGAAAATATAAAAGAAGAGATCCTTAAAAGCTTGAAAAGATCACTCCCAGACCATGTTCCTATATATATTAAAGATGGCAAAGTCCATTTTATTCCAGAATTCTCTAGGTTCTTGAATGCTTTTCTTGAAAACTACTTTAAGAAGAGCCCTGGTGGTCACCTTGCAAATAACACAACCGGGTTCAATTTGGAAAACGCACTTGCTGAAAATGAACCTATAATTAAAAAATTGATAGCCTCATTTGCCAACAAAAATTTTGTAGAGTGGCTCGCAAAAGGCAGTATTGAAAAGGTATTAGAGAAGAAGATCTTCGATAACAATAAGCTCATATGGGAAAAGTTTAATGCATTGGTAGATGAAGTAAATTTTATGAGCCCGAATTCTACTACTGTGATCAGTCTTACAAATACATCAGATATCCAATTGGATGGCTTGTTAGAGGTTCTTTCCAAAGGCTCGCAAAAGGTGAATTACGCAGACTATTCATTAGGCGCCAGGATTTTAGGATTTCTAACATCGGGAAATAATGACCAAAAACCTCTTTTCAAGAAGGTGTTATTCGGTTGGTATGATTACTTGGTTCTAAGTGCCTTGTCCTCCCCCGATACATGGAAGTATAATGCTAACAATGCATTATTGGATAATTCTGAGACTTGGGAATGCAGCTCCACAGACTGTTCTTTAGGAATCCGTTTTTTTCAAAGCATTGTTTTGACTGATATTGTCTTGAAAACTCCTTCTCTTGACAGCGACTACACTGTCGCAGTCTATGTAAAACCTAGATGCTTAGAACAGTATTTGAGTTTGGAAAACCTTTTCAAATCATTAAAGGCCAACTTTGAGGATACTTCAAGCAACAAATACTTGAAAAAGTTCATAAAAATCAAAGAGGTGAAATTTTCTCTGCATCAGATGTATAACCATATTCAAATCCCAAAAAGCGTTGTAACTTTGAGGATAGGAGTGAGGGATTTGTACATAAGTTTGAAATCATCGAGTGGTAAAGTTGAATTGATCAACTTAAAAGCGTATGGAGTTAGTGAATCTGACTCCTATAAGTATGAGAGGGAATTTACTGGACTCGTGCATGATGCGACAACTTCTGATGTACAAAAAGAGGAGAGCCATGAGGCTCCATTTGGCCATTATGATGACCGTATTTTAGGCGAAGATGAATTACTCAATTAACGTTACACTCTAGAATTAATAAACCATAGTCCCAGAAATATTAAAAATAAACTATGTAAAGATGCATGTGTGAAAATATATATTACCTTTTAATTCCAAGTTCTCTAGAAAATTTTAAAATGAATTCGAAGCTCAATAGTCGAATCTCAATAATGTTCCAAATGTGAAATCCCTACAAAATAATAACGAAAAATGAACCGTCATGTTTATTACCATTCCACAATCAGTTCTCACACTTCTACATAACTTAGTAGAAGAATGACAAAACAGCAATCAAACCTGCAGCAAAAGCTGGGATAGTCTTAGCACCAGCAGCATTCTCTTCTGCGGTTTGAACAGTAGCAGAGGAGCTTGGAGAAGTGCTCTCAGCAGCAACAGATGGTGAAGCAGAACCTGCTGGAGAAGTGCTTTCAGCAGCAGCAGAGCCTGCTGGGGCAGCGGAACCTGCTGGAGCAGCGGAACCTGCTGGTGCTGGAGCAGCAGAGCCGGCTGGTGCGGAACCGGCTGGAGCTGGAGCAGCAGAGCCGGCTGGGGCAGTGCTTTCAGCAGCAACAGAACCAGCTGGAGATGGAGCAGCAGAGCCAGCTGGGGCTGGAGCTGGAGCAGCAGAGCCAGCTGGGGCTGGAGAAGCAGAAGAGAGAGGACAGTAGGTAGTGTAAACAGTATGCTTCTCGTGATCAGTAACAGTAGTAAGACCAGTGGTTACTGGACTAGTGCTGCACTTGTTGTCAGAACAAGAAGTGATAGTGACAACAGTAGAAGAGACATCAGTTTCAGTAGCAGTACTAGCTGGAACAGTGCCTTCTGGTGCAACAGAAGCTGGAGCAGATGCTGGAGCAGATGCTGGAGCAGATGCTGGAGCAGATCCTTCTGATTTACCAGTAAGTGGGCAGTAAGTAGTGAAAACAGTGTGCTTCTCGTGGTCGGTAACAGTGGTAAGACCAGTGGTGACAGCCTTACTGCTACAAGCATCATGGTGACAAGAAGTTATAGTGACAACAGTAGTTTGGATGTCAGAAACAGTTGCGGTACCATTAGTGTACGCAGCAGCAGCAAAAACTGGAGCAGCAGCTAAAACAGCAGCGGATGTGAATTTCATTTTCTATCTAGCGAGTGAATCAACGAAATGACAATATTAAGTTCGTAATCACAAACGAATATAACAGAAGGAATGCTTCTTATATATAGATCCCTGGAATGCAAAATGCCCAAGCAAGAGACCCAGAAAATTTTCGCGGCAACACGTAAACACCCTCCTTTTTCAAACCTTGCTAGTATGCCAGGAGTACCGTACAACCAGAAATTTCATCTACTTTTTACGGTGAATTTCCGACATTTAAGAGTGGGCTCAAAATAGAACCGAATCGAAAACATAATATCTCAGCTTATGTCAGTTGGTTATCCTGAACACATGTGCCCCAAGCCTTCGTGTTTGTTTCCAATTATAGTTTAAATCGATTTGTACAAGATTACATTGAACCGAAACCTATATCGGGCAAAAGTTTTCGATAAGTAGAAATATGAATCTTTACGAAGACGGCCAGCTTGTAGCCCCGATGAACTGAGAGGAAAGATTATGTGGAGGAATTCCATTCGGCACTGGTGGAAAGGGAATAGTGTCACAGACACTTCTGTTTAAACATTTCTTATATCGCTACCCTATAACTGTAAAGCGTCATAGATTAAATCCATTCAAAATAGAAGAATATGAAGACCTGAGCTGAGGGTTTCAATTTGAGTTCTAATTTTAAATAGAGAAATCAAGTTTGTCACGAGAAAATTCACTTAGCGAAGCGGATGGGATTTCATAGCGGTAGTTCCTGATTATGGAGGTGAAATTTTTGAATAGAGTTTATATTGTGCAGATGGGGGCTTGAGACTGATGCTCCTTCGCGCTAATGAACTCCTCGCTCAAGATGGCAAAAATAGAACGAAGCCCCTTAAAGCTATGTCAATTATGTAGGAACTAATACTTAGGGAAAGAAATGGAGAAAAGTCTCTGAAAATTAGCCAAGTGTATAAATAATTGTTATTAATATAATAGCCGCTCAATCAAGACCTGCTTGGAAATCGAATAAGATACAACGCCAGAACCATTATTCAGCGAATAGATGTAATCTCTCCGAAGCTTGAGGGGTATTAGGCTCATGACCATTATGCAGGTAGCATTAGTAAATAAAGTTTCTTGAATAATGTCACGAGATTTTCACGAAAAAAAGAAAATGAAAAATTTTACGGATCCAGGTAACACAAGTTTGAAGATCTGGAGAGCAACCATCTGCAAATCGTCTGCAAACCGTCTGCAAACCGTCTGCTAACTGGGTAATAGAGTGTTAAAATAGAGAAAAGAACCTCACGGCAATAGCTACTGACAACTTCATACAGCTTCCTTCCTGAATGGGTCTGTTGCTACCTTTTTTTGTAATTGGAAACTTCCAGGAACATTCATTTTAGCAAGTAATGTAGACTATGAGGTAGAATTATTAAGAGTATGTTGAATCTTTCGTCGAACAACGAGCATGAGCGCTGGTAAGAATTACATTATTAGATAGCTTGAAAAAGCGAATTTAGGCTTTCTCTGGAATTTATTGAAAATAGTTGCGAATATGTTTATTTTTCTGTGATATTCTTCCAAAAAAATAGAAAATGACAAAATTAGAAACTGTCAAAACATGTGTAAATCGGTAGATCAATTGAAAACATTATATGCTGAAGAATTAACTAAACAATTTCTTTTTCTTTTTCTTTTCTTTCAATTTCAACTTCCCCTATACGATAACCTTGTAGGTTGCTATTTCAAAACCCCTCAAATCTACATGGAATGAGGAATCTTTGAAGTCAACTTCTTCTTCTTCTGCTTCGATCCCATTGGTTTTGAAGACCTTAGAAACTGGCAAAACTGAAGAGTCAAATCTAAAATCACCAGATGCGGCACCTCCAAGAGACTCATAGACCCTCAATATAAACGATTTAGAGCCCTTATTTTTAACTAAAATATTTTCAAAGACGTTTACATCTTCGTCATCTTCTGACCTTTTAAGGTGAGACCATATAAGATTTTTTGGTCCACAAAATTTGATGGCTCCCGACAAGTCATCTAACTTCAGTGAACTGAAGATACTGTAGCTCAATCTGTAATTGAACTTATAAGCCAATTCAACAGTCTCAGTTCCCAAGAAGCCCTTGTGTGGATACAAGGCGTATTCAAAGTCATGAGTCCCCATATCTGCCTTGTCATCAGGAGCTTTAGCACTTCTTAACAATGACAATCTCATCAAGTTACCATGAATAGCAGCTCCATACTTTGAATTATTGAGAATTGAAACACCGTATGTATAGTCGCTCAAGTCCATGAACTTATGATGACATACTTCAAACTTAGCAACATCCCAAGACGTATTGAAATGAGTAGGTCTCTGGGTAATACCAAATTGTGTCTCATAATTTGCCAGCTGCGCTGTATGAATTGTGGTAGGGAATTGAACCTTTAAAAACTTATACTTTTCATGCCATTCAACATGGGTTTTGAATCTAATAAAATTGTTTTGGAGGTGTGCCTTTTCGTCACCTAAACCTTCTAACGATATAATGGTCTCAATATAGGAAGAAGTAGAGATCTCGTTTGTCACTTTCAAGGACGACCTTATAGGAAAGTTTTCCAATATCTCAACCTTACCATCATTGAGAAATTTAAACTTATTCAAAGAATAGAGTTCCGTATCCCAAGCTGGGAAATTTAAAGGCTCATCATCAAATAGTACATATTGATTTCCTCCAATAACTTCTCCATTTGTCTGCTTAGTTCTTCGAGTATCAATAACTTCTCTGCCATTCACTGTATCGAACAATGATACGATAACACCATTCTTAGATATAGTAGCTTTTAAAATTTCATTGGAAAGCAAGAAGCCATCTTCAGTTTCAACTACTGATGCCTTATGTTTCAAAAATAAAGGGTCAGAAACTTTAGCCGCAAGGCCCAGCTTGCCGGATTCAACACTAATCAAATACTTGTCATTAGGTGCTTTGACTGCGAGTTTACTATTTTCTTTCAAAAGCTTAGACAATTCAGAACCATCATTCGAATCAACCTCGATAAGTTCACGTCTATCCCATGGTAATGTATTCAAGAAACGTATGTCTTTTAAGTCTGTATTTGCTTCTTTGAAAGTTGAGAGAGCGGCCTCGATTAGCTCATCAGCCTTCACTAAAAGTGCAGTCATCAATGGCTTGACTTCTTCATAATAAACCATGCCTATACAGCTTCCAGGCAAGACATCATGAAATTGACACAACAATAGCTCTTCCCATAGCTTAGCTAAATCTTGCGAAGGGTAGGCGTACTTGATGTTTGTCAAGGAAACTAAAGTTGCAATGTATTCTAAATCGTGTAATTTGATCTCACCTTGCCGCATAAACCTTTTGACATCAGCCTGCGTGGTATAGGTCCCTCTATGGAATTCCAAATAAATCTCGCCTGTCCACGTTGGTAAGATGGTTCCACCTTCAGATCTTTGCAAAACTTCCTCATAAAATTCTTCAACAGTAGAACCTAAATGAACTGAAGGAACAGCACCAGTTTCATTTGCCAACCCTCTAATCCTTCGTATCTTCTCTACCATCTCCTCAGTTGGCCCTCCGCCTCCGTCACCTTTACCGTAGAGCATTAATCCAGTAGGAACATCTCTTAAATTCTTATGCTGTGATTGAGATCTCACAACATCACCAAAATGTGCTTGGGCTGTATATGTATTTGCTGGAGGCATGTGAACTAAAACCTGACTTCCATCAATCCCTGCCCAGTTGAAAGTGGTCAAGGGGAACGTGTTAATATTATTCCATGAGAGCTTTTGAGTCAAAAACTTCAGAAGACCAGAAATTCGGCAAACTTGTGGGATCTGAGATGAATATCCAAACGTATCAGGAAGCCAAA
This sequence comes from Priceomyces melissophilus, assembly GCA_031081885.1. Classification (NCBI taxonomy): domain Eukaryota; kingdom Fungi; phylum Ascomycota; class Pichiomycetes; order Serinales; family Debaryomycetaceae; genus Priceomyces; species Priceomyces melissophilus. The sequence goes on along the minus strand of JARYTE010000007.1, from coordinate 433,081 downwards.
AAACAGTCGAGTAATGACCAAAAAGATCAAATTGGAATCTCTGACCTAACAAAAACTGTCTTATCAAAGATTCACCATTGGGAATATTTGTATCATGCTCAACCCAGGAGCCACCTATAGGCAAGAACTGGTTAGTGGTAAACTTTTCCTTCACCTTAGTAAGAATTTCAGGGTGATATTCCTTCAACCACTTAAATTGCTGCATTTGAGACGCAACAAATATAAATTCGGGATATTCATCAGCAATTTTTAATTGGGTTGTCCAAGAACGTACAATCTTCCTTTTTGTTTCGGCAAATGGCCACAACCAAGCTGTATCAATATGACAGTTTCCAATTCCATAGACATCAATTCGACCCGAATTGTTCTCATCAAATACAGTATCAGAATCAATTCTATCCCCAAGAAGTCTCTTAGCCAACTCTCGACCTTTCTGCACAGTCGATTCATCATTTGGATCAAAAACATTCATTATTTCATTACATAATGCATTTGCTTGATGTTTTTGCCACGAGGAACCCAGAAGTTCTCTAGCAGCGTCACCTAAAATCCAAAAGTCCCAGAATAGTTTACGTGCAGCCACATTGGGGAGCACTAAATCACATTTAGATAACTGAAAGTAATGATACGGATCAGGCGAACCACCGTCACCATTTCCAAACATTCCATTACAGGCTATTTCCAAGTAAAACAATTGCTTTTCAGTGACCCAATACTTTTTGGGTAATCTAAATATAATTCTCTCTCCACCCCCCGTAAATGCTTGTAAAGGTAAACCATTTTTGTCATAAATAAGACCTTCATTATTACAGTCCCATTCAAAATGTATTTCCTCAGTAGAAGCACCTATCCATTTTTCAGGAATTTCCCATTCAATTTTTACCCAAAACGTTTTCCACGATGGTCCAAAAGAGTACCCTTTATTTGCGTCCTCCCATTTTACATTTTCCCAGTCAATTTCTTTAAACAACGGTCTTTGTGTTTTACCATCAGGAGAGTCAGGAACCCGGTAGCTTTTGATATTAATATATTCAGTGTTGGTATCGACTCTATCTTTGTCGTAAAATTTAGGGAGATTTAAATCGTTATATTGACCACCAGTGTCTACGAATTGCCTTAATCTGCTCTCAAACAAATTATCAATTGGCTTGAAATTTGGCTGCAAACTATGTTTCTGGTAGGATATGTCTTGTGACATTCTCTTTTATAATTTTTCTTCACTTTTCTATTCACTACCTTGTACCACCGGAGCAATTCTTCAACTTATATATTCGGTAGTCTCTTAATAGCCGACTATAGATAGCCCATGGGGTAGAGAATGAAATTAAATTACATACAGGATAGGAGAACAGACAAGAAAAGGTCACAATTGAAATAGCTAATAGTTAATTTGCTTAAGCGTCATTTATTCGTAGCGCCGTCTAAACTATCTATAATAGGAAACACAGTTGGCAAAGTATCCGAAAGTATCACCAGAGAAATTAGCAGGCTAAGAAAGTAGCAACCAAACAGCTATTTGATTTACTTTTGAATATGTACCTCCTTGTCCTCTTCAACATGAGCCACATGTTCGTGAGAACCTATTGCATCCGAATGAATAGAAGAGGGGATCTTGGCGGTGAAACCTTTGATCAATGATAATTCCGAAGTAACAGAGCCCCCTAATTGATGAACCTTGTCTTTAATACCGTTAAAATCCGCATCCGAAACATGGTCTTTCAATGTTACAATGTATGATTTGAAATCAGTCATTTTTATCCTTAAAAATTGAATATTATAAGCTTAGAATAACTTATATAAAATTATGATGAACAAATTAAGGGATTTTTGAAAGTTCCTTATCCGACTACTTAATAATTGCCACTCCCGGAAAAAGTTGCTCGGTTTTTATATATACTTCTCAGCAAAAAGTAACAGCTCAAATCAACCCTTGTACGAAGAGCACATACATATAGGATGGACAAAATTATGGTATCAACATGATTTCATATTCTGATTTAAATAATTTCGTCCTGGGGATCAAGAGAAGAGGATTCTTCTTTTATATTTTAATCGTTATGGGTTCGACTTTGTATGTGTACTACTTAATGTCTACTAGTCCATCAATTGACCTTTATCCAAAGGATTCAACGGATAAGAGTGATGGGAGAACAAATAAAGAGTCAAAAAATTTCAAGCATAGAGATTCAGACAAAGGTGATAACTGAGATATCATTATCTAATTTAACTCAAAGATTAAATTTGAGACACCATCACAAAATTCCATTACAATTGAATATGCAAATCTATAGCTATCGGCACTGTGATTTACAATTAAATGGAGCTTAGCATTATTTCCATGTAACTGCAATTTACCTATTTGGAAGCATACATTCGTAACCTCTAAGGTTCTCTCTGATGTAAATATGAGTACCTCGTCCATGCACTCTCGAACTATAAATACCCCTGAGAACCAAGTCAAATTCAATATAGATAAAGGAAAGCAGGTAATTTAGTCTAAGCACTGACCTCTTACAGAGGATTATATTACGATGTGGTCAATAGATACCTATTTTAAGTCTTCAAACAAATTAATATCATATGTTCTGGAGGATTCTACGCATTTTATGAGATAGATCAAATTAACAAATCACTGTGTATGATAATTTAATTGTACTAAGTACTTAGTTTTTACTTCGGATGACTTCATTCATAGTTTCTGTGTAAAGGCCTGTGCAGGCCCTATGTGCAAATCTAGTCTTACAAATAACGCAATCACCCGGATCGATTGCTTTGGTCGAGATCTCCAATTTAAATTTCCAGTTTGCTCAAAAATCCTTCTGATTTTGAGTTTCTTAAAGATAAATCTAAACTATCAATTAAAAATGGTCAAAGCAGGTATGTTTAATCAATAGATCTGATCTACTGTAATAGATGCAGCTTACATAACTCAATTGAGTTATTTGGTTGTCTATTGAAGTGATAATTTATGCAGCTTCGTATGAAGTTAATTTATTTGCTCAATCGTAAAAAAATCAATTGTTTACTAACTATTGTACAGTTGCAGTTTTAAGAGGTGATTCAAAAGTATCAGGAGTTGTGAACTTTGAACAAGCTTCAGAGTCAGACGCTACCACAGTTACATACGATATCAAAGGTAATGATCCTAACGCTGAAAGGGGATTTCATATCCATACATTCGGTGACAACACCAATGGGTGTACTTCAGCAGGTCCTCATTTCAATCCATTCTCTAAAGAGCATGGTGCTCCAACTGATGACAACAGACACGTTGGTGACTTAGGGAATGTCAAGACCAACGCGAGTGGTGTTGCTAGTGGTACCATCAAGGACTCCTTGATCAAGCTAATTGGAACTCAATCTATCTTGGGAAGAACTGTTGTTGTTCATTCTGGCGTTGATGACTTGGGTAAGGGTGGAAACGCAGAATCTAAAAAGACCGGTAACGCCGGTACTAGGCCCGCTTGTGGTGTTATCGGTATTTCAGAGTAGGCAAGTAGTATGACCATCAATAGGATTAAAAATGCTACTGGTATACGGGATTTTATATCCCATTTAGTGAGTAGGTTATATTTGATCTCTATAGCTGATGAAAATATGACTTGACTTCATTCTATTCTTGAGAACTATTTTTCACGTACTATGTAATTGCTATAACTAATTCTTTGGAGCGTAAATCACTTGATCAGGGCAATTACTTTTTTCTAAAGAGTCAATAGCTTTATATGTCCCGGTTAAAACATTTCCTCTAAGTTTATGATAATAATAGATTTGATCGATTTTGGAATCAGTGCAACCAACATAAACTTTCTTACCGTCGTGATACTTTGCTAGAGCGGCTTCAATATCTGAAAGATCAAATTCTTGCAGACTTGGAGTAATACCTTCAGATTCTAAGAAACTATAAGTGTCTAATCCCTGCCATATTTCAACAACTTTTTTGTAATAGTTAACAACATTTTCGTACTTTCTGTAAGGCTGCTCAAAACATTCAGGGCTCAAAGTGTTCATACATGTACCATGCTTATTATACTCATGTTGCCAGAGTTCCTCATTGCTACCATCATCGTTGAGCCAATAAGTAGACATCGTGTCATAAAGGTCACCTTCACCGAACTGGTTAACAATGATATCCTTCAAAGACGAGGAATCTTGTACTTCCAAATTTTTATCGCAAAATTGCTGATAAGAACCGTCACATTCGTCGCTCCACAAACCATGAATGGTAAATTTCTTGGAGGCATCGGGACTCGAAGACAGGCCAGAGTCCCAAAATTGAGTTTGCATCATTATTCCATACTTCTCGTAGCAGCAAGAAAATTTTGAGGGCACGTTTTCATTAGAGCAGGTGTATGAATCGTATGGACTATCATAAAAAGCATCACAACTCTCGACCGGGAACCAATCTCTCTTCAGTAGAGCCAATCCCAGAGATACGGCCAAATTTACAACTAATCCCATTAAAAGAAGCATGACGTAATACACAAAAACTGGATTTAAAGTTCACAAATATGATGTTGAATGCTGATTGATGAAAAATTAGATAAATACCATAGGGGGAGAAGGTTAATATAAATTCCAACCTGGTGAGAGCCGTTCATAGACAACCGCGACAGCTTATCAAGGTGGATCCCATAATAATGACCGGATTTCCAAAATTAAGCGGATAAGCTAAGATGAAATCTGTATTAGACCAACCGAGGAACGAGATTGGATGCGCTCTACACGTTGGCAGCTAACTGACGCGCAACATACCTTCGACATAAGTCTCATGTCGTGCCTGATTATAAGCTTTCGCAATAATAATGTTGCCGTCCTTCCTCACATAGGAGAGAACGATAGTTTCTTCTGGGAAGCACGGCACCAGATTTTTGTATTTAAACGACCGGATACACCACTCAGGATTACTCCATTTAATCCAATACAACAATAGGGTTACTAAAAAGGGCCCCTGAACTAGAACATTAGGAAGCTGTTCGTAGATTTGACAATAGCTCGGATCATAATGTATACGATGAAGGTTGTAAGTTAAAGCACTATACCTTTTTATTTGATCATCGCTGAGTTTTATGCATAAATCATTAGCATCAGATTTAGGGATAGTCGAAATAACTTGAGGATCTTGTGAAGTCTTGGCACTAAACATCTTATCAGTATATATAAGAGATCTAGTTTCTTTTAATTGTGGGTCACCATTGCTGTTGATAAAATCTCGATCAATGTATACGAAAACAGATGACCCTAATTGCTTTACTTTAGTAACTTTCTCTAAACACTTTAACTGGGTTCCAATTTTTAATTTTTCTTGTTTAAACAAAATATGACCGCTAGCCCACATTCTTCTTTTAAATAAGTTCTCATTTGTCAGAAGATCTAGGGGCGCCTGATAGTTGTCATATCCATCATGTCCAAGAATGGAATTCATTGGATTATTATACAAGAAATGGTAGCCAGGTGGTAATTCTTCATAGTAAGAAAACTCATTGCCTTCAAATGGAAATATAGAGTTCAATAAGTTGGTCAAATGATTAGCAGGACCACTGGAGACTATATCAGAAAAAGCCCACCTCCTTGTTCTGATATATGTTTCCCACACCTTTAGTTTATGAATTTTACTCATTCATCCGATTTTATTTTATACTTTAACGCCTTATGGTTATCAAGCAGTGCGTTGTATCTTTCCAAACTGCGAAGGTCTTCTCTCACATTTTTTTTTTAAGCGCATCGGAAACCATTTAAGAACTATTCCTATCAACCTAGCATGAGTACGAGAGCAAGCACTAGCACTAGTGAAACACTTAAAAAGATAAAGAATAAGTATAGAAGAAAACAGCTCTTTGCTGATTTGAAGCATGAGAAAAACAAGCAACGTCATAAGGAAAGACTTGCTAGAATCAAAGAAGAAAGGTCAAACCCTGAGTTGAAAGCGGAAAGATTACTGAAAAATATACCAGAGACAGTAGAAAGTAAAAGAGTATACGATGAGACCATAGGAGCTGAAGTTCAAGGTGAAGATGAGTTTGAACAGTATTTCCAGACAGGCAAAGAACCTAAAATTTTATTGACAACAAATACGTATGCTAAGAAGCAGGCATACGAATTTGCAGATATGCTTATGGAATTTCTACCAAATACTACATTTGTTAAAAGAAAGAGTGAATATTCTATTAAAGAAATGGCAGAATTCTGCACGAATAGGGAATACACAGATCTTGTTATTATTAATGAGGACAAGAAAAGAGTCACCGGCTTGACTTTTATCCATTTACCTGAAGGACCTTCATTTTATTTTTCTATCTCTTCGGTAGTGGATACCAAGAAAATTCAGGGACATGGTAAAGCCACAGATCATACTCCTGAATTGATTTTAAACAACTTCAATACGAGATTCGGAAAGCTAGTTGGCAGACTATTTCAGTCCCTTTTCCCACAGCAACCAGAAATTCAAGGTAGACAAGTAATCACGCTTCATAATCAGAGAGACTATATATTTTTCAGAAGGCACAGATATATATTTAGAAATGAGGAAAAAGTGGGTCTTCAGGAGCTTGGACCTCAATTTACTTTAAAACTTCGGAGAGTACAAAAAGATGTTAAGGGTGATTTAATCTGGGAACATAAGTCAGATATGGATAAAGACAAGAGAAAATTCTATCTTTGAGCTTTTAGGAGTCATAGAGTCTATCATTTTTTTAGTTTCACATTCATTTTTGTAGTACCAAATATTTGATCACATACTATTAATGAGAAGTAAACTAATCCTGCATATACAAAACTTTAAATACAGAATCATTTGGAGCCGCCCTAAAAATCATAATCAATAGTAGTTTAACGTTGATAGAGATTACTTGAAAAAAAAAACCCGAGCGTTAAGCTTATCTACAACCGGGAAGTTGTGACTATTGATAGAGAAAAATTTCACAGGATTTGAAGCGTGAGAACTGACAAAATCATATTATTTTGTCGTGAGGTCATCAGAGGCGCTACCGTTAGCTTAAGTTCAAGTCTCTATATTAGAGCACAACGGAAAAGACTGACAGTGACGTTATCCGTTACAGTTTTATCATAATTACTCATCCTGTAGACCTACACTTACTCTTATTGGGACGAGGAATCACATTTCTGCTGAGATGAGAATGGATAACAATGGCGTAAGTCAAATAATTACGGCTTTAGGAGTTATACACGAGCCTAAATCTTCTAATATACAGCGAAGAGAGGCACAGTATTTCTTAGAATCGGTAAAAAATGACGAGGATTCTCCATATTGGGGTTATCAATTGGCGTTAGCCGATAATTATGACAAAAATTATATAGTAAGGCACTTTGGCCTTTCGTTACTTCAACATTCTATAAACAAAAGATGGCAGGCATTCGATTCTGCTAAGAGTTTGATGGTTAGAAACTGGGTTCTAGAGTTGGCTCTTAAGTCTGATCCTGATGACCCTCATTATTTGAAAGAAAAGCTTGCATATTTATGGTCTTCAATCGCCAAAAGAGTATGGGGAAGTTATTTGATCAGATCAAGGGAAACTGAGCTTTCCGAGTCTGACATGATGGAAGGATGGACCTCTATGGATGCCGATCTTTGGACATTATGGGATAAAACGCCAGTTTGCAGGGAACTATCCCTAATCATTATTAGAACACTTTTCGAGGATATTTATCTTCTAGATGATCCAATAGCATCAAAGAGAACAACGATACTTAATCAATTGAGCATGTTGGTTGTTACATCTAATGATATTTTGGATTCAATCTATGAACCAAATCCTCACATTTCAATTTGCAAGAATTCTGAGGAGGGATGGTTTGTTACATGGGTTTCTTTTTTAATTGAGGTGTTGTCGAATGAGGACTCAAGCGGACCTACTAGTCAAAGATTCGTACCAAAAATACTCTCAGCATTTAAAACGTGTCTACACTGGATTCAACCTTCTCAATTAAGACAAAACAACATAATGCAAACTTTATTCAAGATTTTAGCAATCCCTGATGTTAAGTTCAAAACCTTAGCAATTGATTGCTTGCATATATTGTTTACGAGAAATTATGCCAATCCGGATGACTTCGAGTTCTTTATTGGAAGCATATTTTCTATAGAAGGGCTTCAAAATTTAACGGATTTTTACAGATCTTTGCATATGGATCCTGATGATATCGATGAACAAGTATATTCTTTATTAAAGAAAACTGTTGAAATGATTGTGTCTTTAAGTGAATACTTAAATGTCACATCTAAAAATAAGATTTCTTGGGAGAAGACTGACATTGATAGTTATTTGAGACTTGTATTAAGTACTACTGACCACGACAGTTTGATAATAAGTGGATTATCTTTGCTGATGTGGGTTACGATCTTGAGGTTCGATGAACTTAGCTCAAAGGCTCCAATCAAAAAGATATTGTTGGATTTGTTAGAAGTGGCTGCAAACCGAACTATAAACTACGGCGTAGGTGAAAATGTATCAACTAAATATCTTGAAGTTGATTTTGACTCAACTCCAGACTCTAATTCATTCTTGGCTAACTATAAGAAATTTAATGAGGATATTGTTAGAATTGCAGTTTGTATGATGCCAGAAGAAGGCCTTGTTTGGCTTGAAAGAAGGTTGGAGACGTTCTTCGGATCTAATTTGGGTGGCCAGTGTATTAATAATTATCATCTTGCTGAGGATTCTGATACTCTTAATTATGGTACTGCCCAATTTAGTATTATAGAAAATTGTGTCAGAGGAATATCTAGATGGAGAATTTGGTATACTGGAGATGACTTTGATATTATTAATGATAGACTCAACAAATTAGTAGAGAGTCTCGGTGAAAGGCTCTTGGCAATGAACTTGGCGTCGCCGTTGTTGATAAAGAAGCAAGTTCAAACTCTTGTTCAATTTGCTCCTTTATTAAAGGATGTGAGTCCCTTGATGTTCAAAGTATTGGAGAAAATACTCACAACCGCCACAATACAATATCCGCAAAATGATGATGAAAAAGAACAAATAAGAGATTTGAGAACGTCTTGTGGTACTGAATTAAATAGACTTGCATATATTATGCCAGAGTCATTAAAAAAAATTTTTGGAGAGCTAGAGAATGTTATTGCAAATATTCTATCTTCCAAAAAAGTTACAGACCACGAGAACGTAGCTTTTAAGTCCTTTTTGCTTGTAATAGCTTCTAGGTCATCACTTAGTGGTAAGGATGAATTGTTTGCTAAAATAGTAGATCCGGAGATGGCTGCTTGGTCGTCTCCGGAAACTGAAAAGGGTCTCATGGATTTACATTGGTTTATGGAAAGAATGGGAATTGTGGAGATAGCTCAATACTTTCAAAAAAGGGGAATAACTGCCGAGACAGATCTATTAGAAGCACAAATAGACGATGAAGGAAGGATTTTAAAAAATAATTTGAAGGATAGGTGGTCCTCCATTTTTCCCATTAGGGCTACTAGGATTTTTATTCAATACAGCATTGAAAAATTGAGCCATGATTCACCAGAGTATCTTAAACTTTTGAGACTCTGGAAACCAAGAGTACAGCCAATCATTCCTCACATTTTGCAGTTGCTAACGCAAATCCAGGCCTATCATAACCCTAATAACTGGAAAGACTTACCTAAGGAAGTCCAAGCTTTTGTGAACTATAGCTGTATGGAAAGGTTTTGGCAGCAGGGTGTTTCCATTCAATCGAAAGAGACTTTTATCGAAGAAAATGTAAAGGCAGGTTTGACACTAAGAGATTTCGCGGACTCGATCGGCCACTTGGTAAGATACACTCGAGAATATACGTTTCTCACTATTGGTTCTTTATCGCAGCTCGAAGATGTTTTGTACGAAATACCCAATATAGGGACCACACTTTGGAAGGCCGTTGCTGGTGATCCAACTGGTGTAACTTTACATAGTTGGAAACATATGATTAACAGCTGCCTTAGAAGTGTTGTGAGAAATTGTCCTGTCAAATATGTTGATATATTTATGGTTGATTTATTGCCAAGGGCTTTTGGTGATTTGGACAAATTGTTAGTGAAAAGATGGGATGCGGTATACTATAATGGCTTGCAGTTGCAAGGCAATGAGGATGATGAGACGTTGTCAGAAGAGATGATGGAGGAGCATATGCTAAGACAGTTGATAGCAACGGTGGTACGATTTCTAATGGATATTGTGAGTCAGTATAATTCAAAAAACATTTCGGATACTCAAGTCGCAAGTAAGAGACTAATAGTTGAAAACAAGGATGTTATGGCGCCATTCTTGCAATTGTGTTGCCACATTATCACTTTCAAAGATACCAAGTGTTCCTTCAATACTATTTTAGTGGTGCGAAGCATACTTGGTGACATACTGTTGAAAGACGATGAAGTTGATAAGTATCTATGCGACAACCTTATGAGAGCATTAATAAGAATTTTGTTGGATGATTATTTTGTTGAAACACATTCTGAGGCTGCGATTGCGCTTACGACATTGTATTGTGCCTTGAGATCAAAGAATGATTATCCAGCTAGAATTATGATTCAAAATTTGCCTAACATAACGATGCAACATATAAGCAACTTTGAGAATATTTTGGTGGCTTCGAAGTCATTAAAGCATCAACGGACAGCTTTATTAGAGTTGGTTAAGATTTCCAAAGAAATTACAGGCGACGAAGATGAAGATTTAATGAAGCGTAAAAAGGAGTTAGAAAATGTCGAAATGAGGAAAAAGAAAAACCAGGCTCTCGATATCATGAACGATCCTTTCACTGAAAATGGCGCTCTTGATAACCTTTTTGGTGAGGACTAGCTAACATATGTATGCTTTCGTGTATTTATAATTAACATAAATTTTGTGAGTGACGGCGTGAGCCGTGTAATTGTGGAAATGTAACACAAAACGGGCCTGAGTCGATCTATTCGTGGGAGAGTCAACATACAAAGTCAACAAAACCTGAAAGAGTGGATGTCCTGTAGAACAATTAGTACTCTCTAAGAAATGCCAATAAAGTCACTTGAGTCATACTTATTTGAAAGAAAGTTGGTCAATACCAGTTCCATTGAAGTGCTACAAAATGCTACCATTGGAATTGATGTTGATCATTATTTGGGTAGAATTTATACATTCAAAAAAGAGCAATTCTTAGCGGGCACAGGGGGAATACCCAGCTCATTGAAAGATTACATTCATTCGGACTTACAAGTGTTCAAGGAATTTAATATAAAGCCGATTTTCGTAATCCCAGGGATAGATATCGAGTTACAAACGACTAGATACCGCACAAATGAATTATCTTCTAGAGAACAACATTTGGAGAATACGTGGTTGAAATTGAACAACAAGCATCCTTATTCAAGTATTGAATCTTTCAGATTATTTACAGATCCGTTGCCATTGAAGCCAATGATTAATGACTTAGTCAAATATTTCATTGAGATCGAAATAGACTATATTATAGCGCCATACGACTCATCATTCCAGTTGTCATATTTATATCAGAGTAAGTTCATCGATTCAATTTATGGTTCAACAGACCTTTTGCTTACACAAGTGGACAAATTTATTTTGGGAATGGAATTTCAATCAAAGGATTTCAGATTTATTGATAAGTATAAAATTTTGAGTGAACTCAACCTCACGGAAAGAAAGTTTATGGATTTAAGTATCATTGTAGGCTGCAATATTCAGCCAAAAACGTTTTCGATTTTTCCTCCTTTGCCAAAACCTAATCCTGTTCAACCTTACCCTCAATTAAGTTACTTTAAGTTGGGTTTGGATATTGCGTATCAATATAACGCATTCAATAATTCTCCAGACCTTAGAGGGTATATAGTTAACTTAAATAATCCCAAGCTACTTGATTTATACTTGAGGGGTATTTCAGCCATAAATTTCGTTCCCGTTTTGAATAAGGATGGCTACGTTGAATTATACAGCGTTGAGATGGCTAAATTAGGGATTTACGATAATGTAAATCTTTTAAATAATGATGAAAAGGAGTCAAATTTGAAAACAGAATCGACAGGAAATAAAGTGGTGAAGGTTCCCAACGACATTCATGATATTATTTCTCAAAGACTTCCACCTGAAATATACTTTTATCAGTCGATCGGCTTAGTGCCTAATAGACTTCTTGAAGCAATCACTCATGGTCAGTTGGATATTCGTCCCACATTGGAAAGCGGACTAAGCGATTCCTTTAAGAAGTTGATAACTTCTTCTTTCTACAGAGAATTATTAGATGATCAATTTAACTTGATCACTCAACTACTTGCTAGATATTACCAGGTGAAGAAGGTAAACATCAAATATTGGTTCAATGATGAAGTATTGGCTTTAAACAATAGGCTTGTTCCTCCAATTTTTCAAAGAATTGATTCGATTTTCATCAATGCTACTGATGCAAAGTTCTCTCTCGTTAACTTTTTCAAAACTTTTTCGAGTGAAAATGTCAGTAGTCGACAAATTAGTGGAAATAATAATGCGATAATATCAACTGTAACTTTGAGGGCCTTTTATTTGTTTGGTCTCTTTAATAGGGATACCAAGCATTTGACTTCGATTTCCATTATTTTAAAGAGATTTGTTGAAGCAAACGAAGACGTGACGGAGGAAGAATTTGAAGAACTTTTTTTGATTCTACTTCTAATTATGTCGAAAAGTTTAAAACTCACAGAACCGAATAGAGAGTTTTCTGGAACCCCAAAATATTTTAAAGACTTTAATGGTGAAGAGCTAACTGCAAATGAAATTCGTAATATTACTTTAATATCGAGAGTGTTTTCGCTTCACAGATTCCACATTTCACCTATCAATTATCAAGGTCCAATCTCTAGAGTTTTATTAAATTTCAGATCACATGTGAAATTCATAGCGGATCAGTTTATCACAACAATACAAAGCTTGGCAGTGGACTTCTGCGTTCGACAAAAGGAGTATGATATCAGAAAATTGTATTCGGAAAAAAAGAAGTGGTATGAACTAATCGACCAACTTCCGTTTTACAAAGATGTCAATAATACTTTGCTAGGTGTGGTGGCCGAAATTTATTTTGAATACTCCGCAAAACAATCTAGGGCAGTTAACTCCAAAGAAGATATTGTGAGGGGAACTAAAGAGCACCTATTGAATTATGTGTTCCAGATTAATAATCCTTCGTTTAACATCAATGTCAATGGTGTGAACAGTATCACAGGAGAAAGGCTTCTATCAGATTTCGATAACGGTATTCGTTTTTGGAAAAAATTCATCAAGTTGATCGAAATATCAAACCTGATAGATAAGGATCTCTTGAGTGATGAATACTACAAAGAAATCAAAGATAGCGATGACTGGCTCAAAGGATTTATTTGATTTCCTACTATTTTTTTTTTTTTTTTTTTTTTTTTAACTACATAGACGAAATTGAGAATTATCTTCTAAAAGCGCTTCTATTTGTTTTGAGTAAAACAGATCTGGGTTCGTTTATAGTATTCAGTTATATATACAACGACAAAATGTTGAGGAATAGAGGTATGGGAATATGCTTTTTCACTGGGCTGAGTAGACCGCTTTGCGTTCCTTCAAATTCAAAGACATCACAGAATTATATCACTGAGCTCTCTGATGCAAATATGCCAACGGGTACGGGTCGTGGTCCCTTTATCGAGTTACCTGAGTTCAAGCCCTTGGGAGACCCCACTTTTCTTTTAAGTATAAAACTTCCCCAAGGCTCAACCTTAAATCTCAAAGATGAATCTATTATTACTATTTGTGGGGATGTAAAAAGTCTCACTGCGATTCGTAAAGAAGTTAACCGCACAATATATGAGGAATTGCTGACTTCCTCTCCCGCATGTTTACTACTTAGCGGCGGTACATCCGGATACTCGTTGATACAAACTGAATCGAATTTTGAGAAATGGCACGTTTTACATAATGATAACGTGGTAGCTTGGGCAGGATTGACATTTAATATTTCTGATACGCAAATGTTCGATAAATCAAACTGTTTAAAGTCCGAGAACAGAGGGACAATGGTGCTAAATAGTAGACATCGGCTATATAAAATAACCCTCGACCAGGATGAAGACATTGTCGTGAGCCCGAATTCCTTGATTGCGACGACAGTAATACCTACGCCTCTCTTCTTACTGTCCAATCGCGAGTTGCGGAGGGTCAAGCTACTTGATTTGATAAACTTCTCAAGAGAAAGAATTAACTCAAAACTCTTTAGTCTGGGATCACTTGTCGTTAAAAGTGCATCAAATGTTTTGATGGAGCCTTTTAAAAATGTGGGAGATTCTATTAAGAATGGTATCTTGAGATTAGATAGTAAAAAATTCTTATACAAGTACTATTCTAAAACTAAACAAGTTCTTGGTTGGCTCAGTTTAAATTTGACAAATAGGCTATTTCGTAGAAGCCCAATCTATTTACAAGTTCGAGGACCAGCAAAAATTGTCTTTAATAATGCATCAGGTGTTCCCAATTCCAAGTTTTTCTCAGCCAAAGAGATAGAATCGATAAAGAAAACTAAGTAGGACGCTAGAGTGCACATAATTCTCGATTCATAACTATGGATTGAATTGTGCTCAGAAATGATAGCATGAGCAGCGATAAAATAGTTCTAAGAAAAATTTGCCAGGGAAGAACTAATACTAATTATAATTTTACAGCATTAAGGTCATATATTTAACTTTATGAATAAAGGGGCTATTGTTTAGTTATTTCTATTTCCTCTTTCATTAACTATTGATCTTGTTTAAGAGTGCTTTTAGAAGATTTGTACTATTGGGTGCGGTGAAAGAACTGTGTGGTGATTAGTCTTATTGCTAAAACTTTCAATGGAAATATCTAAAATCACGATACCGGGGGACTGGGTGTATTATGCAAAGGGAAGTGCTAATATACTTTTTGAGTACAAGGGACAAAATGATTATTTGAGACATAAACTTCTACGAATCAGACTTCTTAAAGATGAACAGTACATATCAACGTGTGAGTTATACGACTTCATCGAGTTGAAATGTAAGCATTTATTTCCTCGTCAAATAATAGATATTCAACTTGTCGTACTTACTAAGGATTTTGTACATCTGTTAGATAGCCATGGGAATCCATTAATGCTTAAGGAACGGTACGGGTTATTGATTCCAAACATTTTAGATGGAAACTATTTAAAGCAAAGTCTCTCCAAGAATTTTCAGCTTTACGTCAATGCTCAGAGCATAGCTAATACCAAGGTAATTAATTCGGTAATATTCGAAATAAAGCCGAAGTGGTTGTACGATAACAAAAGTGAAAATTACTGCAGGACTTGCCTGTTGAACCAGTTGAGAGGTTTTCCAAGACATTTTTGCCCTCTAGACTTTTTATACTCAAATACTATTGATCGTGGTATTGAGGATGTCTTTCTGGAAATAGATCCTTCTCTAATGAGGGCTATCGAAATTGAAAATCAAATACCTTTGAAACAATTGTTCAGAGTTTTTCTTAATGATCCAAACAATGTATTTTTGAAATTGAAACAGTATCAGAAAATTAATAACAAAAATGACCTTATTAAAAATTTAACATCTGAGAACGATGTCCTGCAGAATTTATCGTTAGTGATGACACTACGAGATGTTGGACTTTTTATTAAGTTTGAAAAGTACGACAAATATAACAATTCCCATAATTCTCATAATAACATCAATAATTCAATTTATTTGGAGGGATTTGGGAAATTTTTGGTGACTTGCAACATATACGATTTAGATTTGAAATCAAATCTCAAGTACAGACATTGGCTTGATATTGAGCGTAAATTACAAAGCATTTATAATTCTCAGAACAGTGAATGGCGTTATTGTATCAAAATACCTAATGATGATGGCTTTCACTGAGCAACTTTGTTAAGTGTTGCGACTATTTCAATCCACACGCTATGATGAAGAATAAATATTTTTTAATAAAGAGCATAGCAGATTTTATTTATCTATTTATTTAAATTACCAAATATCCTCTTGATATCTGTTCTGAACCTTATAAGATCTAATTAATTCAGTAGCTTTTTCGAAAGAAACATTTCTCTCTGATGATAATAATTTTGTCAACGAATTCTGAACATCCCTAGCCATTCTTGACGCATCACCACAAACATAAATAAAAGCACCATTTTCCAATAGTTTGTTGATCTTCTTAGCATTTTCACTTACTTTATCTTGAACGTAAACTTTCTTACTTGGGTTCTCCCTAGAGAAAGCAGTGAACAAATTGAACGATGAACCTAATTCTTTTGCGTAATCAGACCATTCATTCTTATATAAGAAGTCTTCGTCTTCGGTACGACATCCATAGAACAAAAGACTCTCACCGACCTCTTGTCCCTGGCTCTTTTGGACTATTCTCTCCCTGATAAATCCTCTAAACGGTGCGACACCTGTTCCAGGACCAATCATTATGATTGGGACACTCGGACTACTCGGTAACTTGAACGTCGATCTTCTAACATGGACTGGCAATTTGAAATTAGAGAACTTATCTCTAGGTCCAGCTAAATTGTAAGAAGCCAATAGCCTGAATGATGAATTATTTTGTTCGACTTCAATGTTCTTCAATAAGTTAGTAACCACACCAGTGATCACGCGGTTACCGAGGTCCTCTGCTTCCACAACTGCGGTAATATGAATACTAGTTTTCTCAGACAAAGAAGAAGAAGAAATGGAGTAATAACGAGGTTGCAAGTGAGGGACAAACTCAATAATGAACTCGAATGGAACATTGGTCCACGGTTTACCATCAGAAATGTTCAACAAAGCATCAGCAATATTGTACTTCTTATGATGAATCTCCTTAGCGAAAAGGTCTTTGTCACTTCCCAACTTTGAGCTTTTAAGTTTGGCTTCTTCTGTAGGTGCAAATCCCGCAATGGAAGAAATAAATTGTCTTGATATATCACCAGAAATAGCAAGATGGTGTCTGACAACAGCACCGTAAGTGATTGGAGTATGGAAAGGAATCGAGACTGTTAAATCCAAAGCCTTTAAATCAAATACAACATCAACCTTGTCTTCTAGACCAAAAGCTTTTAAGAAAAGGTCAACGTTCTCATTGGAGTTTGATGGCCAAACAGCCAAGTGGTCTCCAGTAGAGTAACGTAAATTGGAATTGGATAAATCAAATTCACAATGAACACACGATCTGCTCTCTGAATTGAACAACTCCTTGGTCCTTATAATCTTGGACAAATAAGGGTGGGTGTGGTCGAAGGGCCCCTTGCTCAAATCTGAGCTATGCGACAAGTATGACTTGTCAGGCTCTCCAAGAGAAACTTCCAAAGACTCTGCATCTAAATCATCTCTTTCAGTCAATTTCAAACTTGGTTCATATGTATTTTCACGTTCTTCAAAGTCCAAATTGTTTTTCAAGGAATCGAAAACAACTTCCTTCCAAGCCAAAAAGTCTTCATCCATAGTACCAACACCATCATCACCTTCACCATACGGAGCAAACCGTTCTCCTCCTAATTCCTCAAACCTTGTATTAAACTTTTTTCCAATAGCGTTGTAGAACTCGTAAGTTGAATTACCCAATCCGAAAACAGTAAATTTCAAGGTTGACAAAGTGTCCGCCTCATTGTCTAACCATTCGACGAAATTGATGGCGTTATCTGTGGGTTCACCTTCACCATATGTAGCCAATATAAAGAAGCACAAAATGCTGTCAGGAATGTCACCAAAGCTATCGAACTCATACTCAGCAAAATCAACAGTAATTGTCTTCAAACCAAACTTCGAACTTAATTCTTTTGCTAGTTTAGTGGCATAATCTTCCGCTGTTCCAGTTTGAGAACCGTAGAAAACTACGGCATTTTTGTTGTTTCTCTTTAAAACTTCCAAAATATCAGTGGAAGTAGCACCATCAGTATTTGTCAAGAAACCACCCAGGTTGTCTTCAACACCCCAAAGTTTTCCCTTTGTTAAGAAAGCGACGGCTAGAAAGCCAGCAACAACTAGCACTGTTAAGTCCAATGAATCTAAAGCCATCGTCTAAAAAACGAGAATTCAATTTCAGATGAATTAATTAAAATGGACAGAAGTCTGAGAAAAATGGGCGCGCTCGGACTCGTTCGTATGAGCTTTAGGATCTATTTGAAATAAATATGGAGATCAAGGTTCTCCTTTCAGACTATTCGTTGCCTTTAGTCGGATAATTTTAAATCTGCTCGGCCTAAGGAAATTATACGAAAATATATCGCCTTAGTGATAGTCCTTTGCAGGTGATTTTCTATGCTTATTTCTAACTGTGTTCGTCGAAGAAGTTCGAACACGGATTATGACACTAAGCAACCTCTCGGAGACGGTATAAGTTTTGCAAAAAATATAGAGGATAAGAAGTCACGCAAGGAGTTACTGGAATACTTATGTGTTTCCTTTTCTCAAACTGCCGATATTTCCCTGGAGTCTTGGAATCAACTTCCCTGCTGGTGTATGTAATTGTCTTGTGAAAAATAATTGTGCAGGTCAAACCTGTCCTATGATAGGACCTAAGTGGGGGCGGTGGTGTACATAGCCGGACCTGAGGCTGCATTATTGTACACTATAAAGTGTAGCATTTACGTTGTATAACCTTTGCGTAAGAACAAGTTTACCTGAGAAAAGCGGTGATGATAAATATCATCTGTACTGTAATATATACTTGAAAATTTATTAATTGTCTTCAACCAGTTCAGCATGTGTTTATCCTGTATATACTTGGGAATTATTATCGACATCTAGACTATTGTCAGTTGGAAGCGTAGCGTCTCTGATGTGTTTCCCATACGTCCTTTCGATAGTGACGAAAGCTCTTTCTGCTATGTTACTATCAAAATCCTCTCCGTAGATAACCTGTATATACCGATAAAGAGCTTCTGGAGGAAGTTCTACGAAAGTGCGTCTACCTAATGAATATTCTGCTATCGTATCAGATTCTGAAGTTCCAAGCAACACTTTAACTAAAAGATCACGCCTCAAAAATTCGTTCATCAATTCATGCAAGTTAAGATTATAATTTGAGTTCCTGATATTTAGGTTATCTGTTAACCCGAATGATTGTAACCTATTGAATAACTCCTGTTCCCTAATTCTATTATCATTTAGTACAATGAGTGTAGTTATAACAAACATTATTCCCATTTTCACTAATTCACGAGAGCTCGTGGGAACAGTGTTACATACATTGGTAGGTAAGAAAAACTCTCTTACACCTCTGCTTTTAAATGAACCTGCAGTGGAAAATATACTTCCATTTCCAGAAGTATTGTTTGGTCTTTCCCTATAATCATCGGGACCAATGGGAGTTCTGTCGAAATCAACGGCTTTAGAATTCAGCCAAACTTCTCCTAATACTGCTCTTGATTCTGGCTTCAAACTGCTTACCAAAATATAGCTAGATTTGCTACTTTTGTTATGTCCAAAATCTTTGTCATGGGTATTCGAGGCAACTTCCTCAAGTTTTAAGCCATATATATTTTCCAAAGTTTTCTTGGCTTCTATCATAACATCGTTAAAATTAGCCCTGGAATTCTTCAACAACGGCATAATATGTTCTTTCTTTATAAGACGCTCTTTTAACTCTTTTTCCAATAAAAGATGGATCACCAGACTCAAAAGCTCCGAAGAAATTTGATTTCCATCATTTGGATTTCTATTGGGATTTGGATCGTCCTCAAAATCCTCCTCAGAATCACGTTCAGTAGTTGTCCTTTTAGGCATTGATAGTCTTTATCATAGTAACCTTTAAGGGAGTTATATCTGAGAAGACTTCAAAAACAAGAGCAGAATACGATCAGAAATCACCTTCATTATTTATCAAATCTTGATTTAGTTCTTTTTTCAGTGTCTACCGATACTGACTACATGCAGTTTTGACTTACCCGATCGCCAATCTCACTATACGAGATATCGTTAATCCATTGAAGTTACAACCTTGTTTGCAGTGTTGCGAGCTACCGTCGTGCTTCTAAAGTAATGAAGGAATTAAAACTTATTTTATGCTGAAAAGCTACTTTTCATACAAAGCGTGAATGTATAGATTTAATTACAAATCAAACTTTGTAAAATAATGTATAAAATAAGATGATTAAGTAGACACTATGCGAGAAGATAAATGATACAGGCGACAAACAAAGCAAAAATAAAATACTTCCAGGATACTAAAAGGCATAAACGAATTTGAAAAGAAGAGTACGTGAAACTTCAATTTGTTTATGATATTTCTCTGCTGATGAATTTTTGGGATATTTATTTTTATGGAACATCGTGAAGTTATAATTTTCCAAGTTTACGATGTACTTAAAGACAAGTATTACCAATTGACCATTTCTGATATATTTATTTCACTTTGTATCTACGTTTATTTATGATGAAATTGTGGGAGAATTCTTTTAGCATAAGCAAGATGTCATGTTTGCTGTGACGTACTTTTATATATAAAAATTAAAGGGCAAGCAAATAAGATACTGTTAGAGCTTTTAGGGAAAGCTGTCTCCAGTGGCATAAGTTCTAACTGAAATATTTGAAAACGTAAACGTATCTTCTTAAACATGTACTTTGATCACGTAATCTCCTACAACTCTGAGACTGTGTAACTAACACACAAGTTTTATGTTATATGCATAATGTTTTAGATAGTTTTATAGTTACCCAAGTGGGGAACCCCATTGTCTATATAAGGAGTATCCTAATTCCTTCCTTATACTAACTGATCAACTTAAAACTATTTAACCTATAATCTTTAGCAACCATTCCTACAAAAGAAAAAAGTAGGGTTGTATAGTGTAGTGGTTATCACTTTCGGTTTTGATCCGAACAACCCCGGTTCGAATCCGGGTACGACCTTTTTTTTATCATACATTAAATACTGTAGAACAAGATTACTAAGTTCCTAAGAGAAAAGAAATATGCATCTTAAGTTAAGTATTAATTCTATACTTTTATTCTATTTGATTTGAATTAGTCTTGTGTCTTTCACTTTTACCTAAAAGAGTAGTCTATAAACCAGAAATGCTTCCCTGCAGGTCAAAATCTAACGTTTGAAAGATGGAGAAGAAGGGGCATAATTTTTTGAATTTTTATTAATGTGTGCTTCACTAGACTCTGAGTTAGAGAAAGTGGCTAGGCAGCTAGAAAGTTGCGAGGTATTGAAAACCCAAAGAGACGAAGGTGAAGAGTATAGTCGCCCCAGGTACGATAATAGAAACATATTTAATGACTCTAGAACGTTCAATCTAGAAGATACGAAGAGCAAGCCAGACTTGAGAAATGCAGAATATAGGTCTCCAACAGACAACTTGATGTGTCCTATATGCCAACAACCATTCTTTGAACCGCTTACAACTGTATGTGGACATACTTATTGTAAAGAATGTATCTATGAATGCTTAAAGATGTCAAAAGGTGGAGACGAGCCAGATATGTCATCTGGATATTGTCCTCTAGATAGGACGCCAATTCATCCAGCGAATGCCAATGAGCTTTTTCCAACGCCGCTAGTAATTATAAATTTGGTAGATGATTTAAAAGTATTCTGCTTAAACATGGGGAGAGGCTGTGGTTGGGTAGGTAGCCGGTGGGAGTTAGAACATCACGTTATAGCTGATTGTGAGTACACTGGAGTCAAATGTAGTGGAAAAAGGGAGTGTATGGATGGAGTAGATGAAGAGACTATTTGTGACTTGTTGGTTGAAAGAAGGTTTTTGTCGGAAGATAACAGGTGTGTTCATAAACTTTACCAGTGCAAAAACTGTACTCAAGAACTTTGTAGAATATCTGAAGAAGTTCATCTTACTCAAGAATGCTTGTTTAACTACGAAACTTGTGAGATATGTGGCAATGATTTGATCCCGTCGAAAAATATGACTAAGCACAAGGAAAACTGCTCGCATGTTGGGCATATTAAATGCCCTGCTAGCCAAATAGGCTGCCAGTGGAGGGGCTCTAACAAAACCTCGTTAGAAATCCATACTCAAGAAAACAACTGCCAACTTAATCAGTTCTTACCACACTATAAGTCCATGAACTCTAAAATTGATCTGTTGACTGACGAAAATCAATTTTTACAGCGCCAGATCAACAAAATACTCAACTCTATAGTCCAAGGAAAAATCACCAACTTGGGCTATAATGAATCTTTAGAAGAGGTTAACAAGGGTGAAGTCGGACCTTGCGATAAAGTGAATCTCGCATTCTATGAACTTGATCGCTTAAAGTTCGAAATTGAAGAAAAAATTGTGCCATACTTAAACAAAAATCAAAGTGATGAAAGCCAACCTGTCTTGAATAGCCTAATCAACAGTAACTTTATTTTAAAGGAGGAAATGAATATCCAGAGAATTATTCTCAACAGCATAAGAAAGCAAGTTCAATTCTTACTTTTTTCAAGGGGAAACTCAAGGAATTTTTTGAGTCAGCCCATGGACGAATCAACGAATGATGTTTTAGGGTTTTCGTCGAGAAATAGTTCAGATGAAAGACTCAATTTGAAATTATGAACTTAACGAAATCTACAAATTCACTTCTCATTGTTACTTTGATTTTCAAACGTAGCTTTATAAATAACTGATACATTTCCTAGTCAATGCTTGTCAACTGATAAATCTAATTATATAGTTATATCACCAGAGCTTTACGAGATCGTCCCAATCTGCATTTTTCCTCCTGTTCCAGTAGCTTTTTGGTCCCCGAATATAAACCCAATCGTCACCCACACGCTTGAAAAAGGCTGGCTTATATTCTTGATTAGTTTCTTCCATCTCATTTCTTCTATCTCTTTGCTTTTGCTCCAAATCTAACTTCAAAGTCTCCGCTTTTTCAACGTCCCCTTGCTCATAAGAGCGCATATCTGGTCTCAATCTGGAGTCTGTAGGGGCTATCTTACCTTTTTCAATACTAGTGACTTTGTTAAGACCTCCTGTAAATTCTGTGAATCCAAATCTCTTCGCTGGATCAGGGAGAAGTTTCCCAACTTCCCAAATCACCTTCTCTGTAGTTTTTGTCTTCAATCTTAAGGATTCCGTCCATTTACCACTAACAGTGTAAGGGAGCTCTTTTTTGGACGGGTCATATACTTTTACGCTTAGGTCTTCTGATCTTCCTCCAAACATGCTTCCTTTGGCAAATTCAACCACGGCCCTATAACCCGTAGAAGATTTTATAGTCATCGAAGATGACGGCTCAACATACTTCTCTCCCGCGATTATATTTTTCAACAAAGATGTAGGTTGAGACCAGGTAAAAACTTCTCCCGTCGATTTAATAGTTAGTCTGACAGTTCCATCAGTTGTTATTTCCATATTTTTACCCCAGTACTTTTGGCCAGGGGATGGGCTAAAAGACAACAGCCATTCCTCAGACTCCACAAACAAGGCAAAAATTGCTGGACGGTGACTCACCTTCTCTGCTATTAATCGGAACCCAAGGTCCTCGCGTACTAACTCATAAGTTTCACCTAATAGTGGATTAAATGGCTTTCTTATATTTCTTTCCTTAGCTCTCAAACTCGATAAATAACTAACCGCAAATGCTGATATCCTCAAAATTTTCTCTCCATTGTCTTGAAAGTTCGATTGTAAGGAGTTATTGATTAACTCAGAATATTCCAATAATTCTGCAAACTTCTGAAGGACACTTATGGGTTCATTCATAGTAACAGGCATTGCTACTGAAGATAGATCCTTACCAACATTTTTTCTTAGGAGACCCAACAAGCTGGGGAGAGGATGTGCACTAGCTGGTACTTCAGTGTTTCTCTCCACTGGCTCATGAGGCAACGGATACAAAGTTTGGTCCATGTCATCAATATCTTCACCCTTCTTCCCAAGTTCAGCCTCATTCTTGTTCATTGTAGGTGTAGGTTCCTCCTCTTCATCCGATATTGTTGAGGCCGATGAGAAAGAAGCAACTTCTGCATTGTCATCACCTTCATCCTTTCTCAAACTTTCATCTGATGGGAATCTTCCACTAGCAATACGATTATCTAGATTATTTCCTTGCTCATGGTCAAGAAGAAGCACGCCAGAATTCAATTGATCAAAGTAGTCCTTAGCATCAACATAATCATTAGACAAAATAGACATGGAATCATTTGCCAATACGGATGGTCTGAAATGAGACAACAAATTCTTGACCGAAGAAGAAATATCGTCAACAAAATCATAGACATTATTAGACCCGTACCCCAATTTGAAGGTATCAAGTTTGTGAGAAATATGTTCAAGTTCCAGGCAAAGATAACTATTATCATTTGTAGGTTCTTCAGCCGTGAAACCTTTCATTGTCTTTATTTCGTTGAAGGCATTGATCCAAGTCTGAAAGTCTTGTTGATTCAAGGCTTTTAAATCCCAGAATTCCATCCCCGAATCAATAACGAACTCTCTCTCCTGTGACTTAGCACTGACAATAGATTGTTTAATAGGCATTTGCCCTCTAAGTTTGTTATCATTTTTTCTGAAGTAGGACAATGTTCCGTACTTGAAATTTAGAACAAAGAAGCGCTTAGTGAATCCTTGTAACTTCTTTTTCCTTTTTTTGAGCAAAACACCTTGAAGTAATTCACCGTTTTTAAGTCTTAAAGTACTACCATTATCAATGGGGGTTTCAGTCGCTATTTCATCGTTGGTATCCAACACACTCAGACCCAAGTCTCTTCCACTTGATGGTGCCAGAATTGGAGCTCTAACAATTTTTCTAAGTCCTGAACTATTGTCAACTTTTGGCCCTATAATTTTTGAACTGAAGAGGACTCTCTTACCAGTTGTCTTGGAAAAAGAGTTATCAAAGATGAATGCAAACATACCACTCTGGGTAACCTCATATTTACCATAGACTAATTCCCCAGCTATCAATTTATCATAATCCTTAATTAACTCCAAGTCAGGCTTATTCAAATTACTCGAAAATAAAGATGATCTTGATTTAGTTTTGTATGGTGTTTCTTGGAATTCGTTAACTGAATTTACTGAGTCCGATCTCAATCTTATTTTGCTTGGTGCTTTCAATGAGCTCAACTTTGACTCTTCTGAAGTTGAAGTGGGTTCCTCACCAGATTCATTTTCCTTTGTAAGGTCATGATCTTCTTCTTTTTTACCATATATAGCAAAATTAATGGACTTTTTAAGTGGCTTCACTTGCCAGTCTATAACTGTGCCTTCAACTGCATGAACCCACTTGACTAAGAAATCCTTGGAGTGAATTTCCAAAGTCTCCATTTTTTATGTCAACAATTGTCCCTTATAAAGTTATGAAGTGTTTCAATTGGTTTTGTTTAATCTCCTTGGTTATAGCGAAACAATTCGACGTACGAAAACAATTTCGAAAATAATCTGCTCGAAGTAATGCTTTGAAATAAGAAATTGAGTCGATTAAGTGTTTGTAGTTTGACGGGTCCGGCACATGTAATTATTTTTACAGCCGAATAGAGTAAACATACAGGTCTCCTGTTCTTTTAAGTCGCTCCGAACAAAAATATGAATCACTCCAACCAAAAGTTCACATGAATGGTGCGAAAACAAATTTGAAATTCAATTAAAAGAATGTCGATTTACAAAATTATGGCTTAATGAGAACAAAGGTAGGTAGCCTGTAACATATCTTAATACTAGTTACAATTTCAATGATCGGTTTACTGTCGAGTGAAATTGTCGTACTTGCGTTAAATTCGTCTCTTGGGTACATCTAAATTTCCTTGGAGGAGGTTCTCAAGCATGTGCTAAGGAAAACTTGACACTACGTTTGTGGGGTATGACTGGATATTCTATGCTCTTAGCCTACGCGCACTTGTTACTTTGACTAGGGCACCCCAAATGCGACGACCCATAATCACATTTTATTCTGGCGCGGGGGAGAGAAATCCAACCGTGGGGCATGCCAGTAAGGCACAGAAAGATGCAGATACGCAAGCGACGGCATAAATTATCTCCTTCCAGTCATCATTTTTTGGGGAAAGTAACTAACGGCCTGAAGCTCGAACTGAACATAAATAAAGTTATCGACAAATGATCTTGTCACAAATGTGGTAAGCTCGCTCGCTTGTGATCAAACAACAAAAAGGTAGATATACAAATATCTATAAAAATAACCGCATGATCCATCGCTACGGCTTGAAAGTATCAACTCTTATAGAGCTTAGTCCTGCCTAAAATGTGGCTCGGAAGAGTATTTTATTTAGACCTTGAAAGCGGAAACACAATTTCGTCCCGGGCCGAATTTTGCACAACTGCACATTGCACTCTCGAAGATAAGAGATTTTTAGACTTGGATTTTAGACAGGAAATGAATAATTAGATTACACCAGAACTTAATGACAAAATTTCAAAAAAAAGGGACAAGTCACCTATTGCCCAACATAATAGAAGATGCGACAGCTGAGGCGCCTGGATTCATCGCAGGTGAACTTGCAGCCGAACAGGGGGATCTCATAAATGTCAATGGGGAGAATCATCTATATGGGGCAACGAACCATGGAAATGAGGAACCATCGGAAGCAAACACAGAGTCCCATGTAATTGATGCTGACACTAAGAACGTATTGCCTAGGGCCCAGCTTTATACAGTAATCTCAAGCATATTTACTGCTTCTTATTTATCAGCTTTGGACATGACTGTGGTATCGACATTATTGACTGTTATTGCCTCCGACTTGGACGCCATAGAGAATATTTCGTGGATAGCAACATCATACCTTCTCTCTAATGCCGCATTTCAGCCTTTGTATGGTAAATTGTCGGACATATTTGGAAGACGTGCTATTCTATTGACTTGCTGTACTTTTTTCACCGTTGGGTGCGCAATATGTGTTACCAATTCACTCAAGTGGTTGATAATTGGAAGATTTGTCACAGGATGTGGTGGTTCCGGTTTAACATCAGTTGGAACTATGACAATGTCAGATTTAATTCCTTTAAGAGAGAGAGGGTTGTATCAAGGTCTTGCAAATGTCTTTTTTGGTCTCGGAGCAGCTTCAGGTGGTTTAATTGGGGGTGTTGTTGCTGATGCTTTTGGCTGGAAGTATGTATTCATTCTTCAAGTCCCACTTGGTATTGCCGTTGGAATTGCTATTTATGCTTACTTAGTTTTGCCTGCAGATTCTGTTGGCTCAGGGATAGATAGTCAGCATTTGATGCAAAAGGTAAAAAGAGTAGATTTCCTTGGATCTTCAGCATTAGTTTCGTCTTTGATGTGCTTCATGGCAGTCGCTTCTTTGGGTGGGACAAAAATCGCTTTCTCATCACTTTTATTTCTATTCTTATCATCAGCTGGATTTGCATTGCTCATGTTATTTGTGTATATCGAGCTTTATGTAACGAAAGAGCCTATTTTGCCGTTAAGGCTCTTTTGCCAGAGGTCAATTTTGGCATCCTCTTTGACTAATTGGTTTTACACGATGGGAACTTTTTGTCTTATCTTCTTCATTCCAATCTTTTATATGTCTGTCCTTCATTTAAGTCCAACGGAGAACGGAGAGAGAACCATACCCAATTTTCTAGGAACTTCTTTTGGAAGTGTCGGCGCTGGTCTCTATATGAAGAAGACAGGAAGGTATTACAAATTACTTGTGGTTGTTGGTGTCATAGGCACCTTAGGTTCGTTGAGAGTACTTTACCTAACTAACCATACTTCAACACTATCGCAGTATTTGGCGAATCTCCCTGTGGCATACGCATACAGTAACGTATTGACAGTGACCTTACTTTCTTTAATTGCAGCCGTGCCTCCTGAATATCAAGCTAGTGTAACATCTATTCAATATACCTTTAGGTCAACCGGTTCAACATTAGGTGTGTCGATTGGATCAGCTATCTTTCAAAACTTCTTGAAGTCAACTTTAATCACTAGTATTAACAAAGTCATCAAAGACCCTCTTGAAGCCAGTAAAATAATAGCCAAAGCCTTGAAAAGCGCAGAGTATATAAATGAGGCTCCATATCATGTTCGTGAAGCTATTGTAAGCTCATATGAGATTGGTTGCAAAGGAGCATTTGCATATAGTTTTGCCATGTTGGTTCTTGGGCTTGCGTCATCTCTCTTCATCAGAGAACATGTTTTGCACACTTCAATCCAAAGAAAGTAACCTAGATGATACTATTTCATTTTTCATCTATAATCATATATAATATACAAGCAAAATGCTGAACAACAATTGAATATTCAATGGTCAGGATTCAATTTTAGGCTATAATTATGGTTACCACTTTCATAGACGATAATTCCACGATGTTCATCTTCATACCGTGGACTTGAAGTCCTTTGAAGGTTTTCCGTGGAGCCGTTTGTTGCATCTCTACCACTGAGATCAAAGCGCGAGACTTCAGTTCCAACATTGGGAGCTAGGTACGGATATAATTTAAATAGGTTGGGATGAATATTCTTATTTAAGTCAGCTGGACCATCTCTTGGAGATAAGAGTGGCGAAATAATAGGAATCATATTATAATCTTCAATGACTGAGTTACTTAACGTTCGCTCAATAACCTCTTCAACTAGTTCTTCTTCCCATTCGAAATTAACATTTATTAATGCCACAGACCCAATAATGTTTACTACCCCAATAAAATAGACTAAGTTAACATTTATGGGTTCGGAGTGTCCAAGTTGCATTAAAACATAGTCAACGAATATAGTTATGGGTATAGATGATGTCAAACAAAGTGATGCTACCAATGGACTTGTCAATCCCAGTGCCAAAATTGTTGTATAATCTGATATCGCTGAAGATATTCCATTCACCACTAACGCGATCATAATATCACTATTTTTGATTGGTAATTCAAATCTTTCAATATGAAAAACGTGAGCTATCAACAAAACGGGGATACCGATTAAAACAGTAGAAACGCCAATGTAGCCGAATAACAATCTTGGATCAGTAGTTTTCCTGTTAGTATCGCACTTTATTCTCATAACTGTGAGATACAAACAATACATAAAAGCGGCACCTAACCCAAGAAGATTTCCAAGAATCGAATTTCCCGCGGAAGTTGAAGTACTCTCTTTTTCTCTACTCTCTTCACTTATATAGATCAAAAAGACGCCACTAACACTAGCTACAATGCAAATAACTTTTTTCGTACTGAATAGCTCTATCCCAAGAATCCTACCGATAACAAGGGTGAAAATAGAGGTTAATGACCCTAGAACTGTAGAATTTGATGGAGAGGTGAACTCTAGTGCTTTCATCTGACAAAAATTGTAAACGAGATAAATCAATGTAAGTTGCAATGTCAAAGATAATAATTCAGATCTTGTTAGTTCCTCAAGAGCCATAGAATTTCTTTCTTCCTCAATTAGACTTCTATCATTTTCAGTATGGAAATAAATATGATTCAGAAACATCCTGAGCCATAATCCTTTAATGAAGAGAAATGCCTCAGGTACAAAGTTCCAACAAAAATTTGCACCTATAAATACAGACATAAAAATTGGTTTTTGATAATCATCTCCTTTGATAACGCTGCTGATCAACTCCAACCCAACTAACCACGTTGCTATTGCAATGACCAAAAGAAGAATTCCCAAATGATAATTAGACTTCTCTCTCCTTTTGATGATCGTGATTATATCCTGTGGATCATTTGCTAGTGTTACATTGGGACTACTCAAGTAAGATGCATTATCGTCTTGAATCTGTGTGAATTGGGAACCGACGGGCCTTATGCAATTCCCTAGTAATGGTGATGCTGACATTAAAGGCTTCTCATTACTCAAACGATATATTTTAACCTAATTACCAAAAAACAAAGGTCAGACTTGATATATATTTTTTGAAGATAAGGATCCTGTGTAGGAAGGGAGTGCAGCGCGCACCTAATTAGGAAGGTTTTACCTTATCGCATAATTTTGATTCGGGCTCGCTTGCTGAGCTCAAGTTGTAGGTCGCTGCCAACCTTTTATCTAGGTGTTGCCTTGCGGTTATATAATCTTTCTCATTACCAGCACCTCTGCCCTTAATCGACTGAATTTGCGGACTTGGTACAGGAAGTAGAACGGCATCATCGTTAGGATGACTGAAAAACACTATGGAATAACGATCCTCCCCACTTTCTTGTATATGAGTGGGAAACTGCACCCTGTGAATCGTTGATCTGAGAATCCCATTTGTCCAATAGCTTAAAAGATCCCCCACATTTACGATTATTGGAGCTGCTTCATTCTTATACTTTCCCACTCTATCGATGAAGGGTACTTGTTCCCATTTTTTTGAAAGAGGCGAATATATTTCTAAGCCCTCTTGGTTTTCGCGTTGAAATAACAAGGTCAATGATCCGTAATCTGTATGAGCCCCTGCTCTGATTTTACTCTCTGTGTCAAGCTCTTTTTGTCCTGGATAATGTAAAAACCTAAAAGTTGACCCGGATGGTCTATCTTGTGCATACCTTGATAAAAACCACTCTTCTCCAGATACTTCAGTATCTTCTATCTCGAGTCCCAATGCCAAAAGCCTTAGAATACTCAAGCAAATACCATTTAGCTTTTTGATCGAATACTTGATGAGATCCGTTCTTTCTCGCTTCTCATCGAACCAAAAAGGAAAACCCTCGGAGGAGTTCCCAGTTGAAAAGTCTAGAGAACAGAGATTAAGTACTTCTTTTGGATCACCTCCTTTCTGTCGGCTTGTAGGGTCTAAATTTTCAACACCAAACCGTGCATAACCATGATTCGAGTTTTTCATTGCGAACTTCTGTTTCGTCTCGAGTGGTTGACCAAAAAAATGATATGCCATATCAAACAAAAGGTCAACCTCTACCTGGGTGAAGCCATGTCCCTCTATCATCAAAAATCCTTGAGTTTTAGCCTCATTGACTAGTTGGCGGGGAATCATGGGGCTTGAACTTGAAATGTCAACAATATTCAATGGATTTGAACGATGGGTTGTCATATTTGTTTCACAAACTATTGAAAGATTCAAGTAAAACACAAGTTCAAGTTAAACTATTAAGTCTAAGTTTTTTCTCCTTATATACTGTTAATCTCTGCTGATGGGCCGTAAAGTTCTTATCAATATTTGTGACACAAAAATTGAAATAGGCATTTTTGTGTTCCAAGGTTGAGTTCTATGACTAAATGTGAAGAAAGACTCAATCTTTTATAAGAAATCGAAAAGAGCAATAATGTCAACAAGGAATTTGTTAACACTCTACGAGTTGGTGTAATAAGTTACTTTCCTTTCATTATGAGCTGAAAGATCAAATATGTTGCCTGCATGTGGTATAACTACTCCTGAATTGATTTTTATGAGAAAACGCGTCATATTCGATGTTGTCCCCAAGCCCCAAGCACGATGCCGAGCTCTATTGAGGTTGATAAAGCCGTTCCCACAGTTCAGACTCATCTCATACCGTTTCACATAGTTTACTCAGGAGATGCAAATACAGACACATACTTTACTCCTTCGAAACAGATAGAAAAACTAGGTGATGAAAATGTTAATGTTGTATACTTTAGAGGACACAAGCTAGTTGCAAAGCCAATTAAGATTCCGGATAATTACCAGGGGGTAATCGTGGAGAAGTCAGAAGAATTAGAGTGTCTGAGCGTTGGCGAAGTGGAAGATGCAATCAAGAGCGTAAATAAGTACCGTGCTAAGGCAAAATTTGAAGATTTCATGACTTATGGCCACGACGCTCCAGCAGATCACTATAATCAATGGTCAACCATAGAGGAATGGATTGAAGTTAGTAAAATTATTCATTCTTGATTTAAGGAATTCCCTATTTATAATCAGGAGGTGCTTGAGTAATATTTATCTTTAGCCTAGAAAAAGTTTTGTTAAAAGACACAGTTGCTCCTCTTGTTGCACCACCGCTTAATATTCCAAGACTTGCTATCTTTTGTATCTCGTTGGTGCACAAGCAGAGGGGATCATCAGGTAACCATATCTTTGGCTTCTCATATTTAAAAGCTGGATGGAAATAAAGCATTGCCTCGTTCAGATATAACTCGTTTTCTACTTTTGATGTGTGGTTATTCTCATTGCTTCCGGTTGAAATATTAGCCTCATGTTCTTCCCCTGATTTGGAAGTTGGGTCCTTTAAAATTGGGAGAAATTCGAAATGCTTTACGTATCGGTTGTAAATGGCAATATGACAGAAAATTGTGACGATCAATACGCATATAAGCATCCACCCTTGTGACTCCATTGAACATTTACCATATTCATCTCTCACTAGAAAGAATATCCCTATGAGAGAGCATTCTAGACAATATATACCTGCGTATAAATGCATCAAGGCAATAGGATATAGTCTGCCATGTGTTTCGGATGTATGAACATGGCTATAAATATACCTCAAAGAGTACTTGTAATATAACAAAGCCAACAATAAAATAAGACTTACGAATACTGTTATCAAAGGTGAAATTATACAATAAGCCAAACCAATAGAAGCATAAACGGAGTAGACAGGGTATGTGGTGCCCCACCTTATTTTGGGAAGACAAGTAAGTCTCGAAAACTTTTGTCTCGGAGTCTTATCAAGAAACTTATGGAGAGTGTGATGTGCGATTAACTGATCAATTCTTAGAAAATTACTTCCACAAAAAGCTAGAGCTTTCACAGAAAAGTATTTGAAAAAAAATGTTGCTGCTTTTGGCAAGTCCAAAGCTAATAAAATAGGGATTGATGTTGGCAGGTCAACTATTTGTTTGAAGATAGAAGTTAGACTTGACAGTATTGTGACCACTAGAAACTGCTGCACAAATAAAAACACGAAATACCATTGCTGCAAATTGATCTCTAGATTGCAGCCAGACATTTCGCCTTTGAAATAAGTTAGCAACCTGAAAATTACCATAACCATCTCTGTTAAAATAGATAAAAGTATTGAAGGCAAGAGACTTGATATAGTTTCTTGAAATCCTATTGGTAAAAAGTAAATCCAACGAAGAAAAGGCATGAGCAGTGTCAACAAAGGAATCTGCGACACCAAGCCGATGAATGAAACGGGTACAACGTAAAGCACTATAAGTGTTAAAAGCACTATGTTCACTATGCATCTTTGTATTGCGCATAACAATGAATCCCCTTTGATGAGATTTTCCCATAGAATATCACCCGGATGCACTTCTACTAGGCTGCTTTTGAACTTTTCCTGTTCGCGATAAAGTAAACATTGATGAGCGATGTAGGCTTCTCTTTGTGTTTGGAATTCAATGAAAAGTTTATCATGTTTTTTTAATTTATCAATTGTAAGCTCAAGCTTTTGGGAATCTATTTCTTTTTGCGTTTTCTCTAGTGTTTCGACACACCATTCGATCAAGGGAACCTTCTTCTCAAGCATCAAAGCTCTTAAGACCCCAGGTAACCTAATTCGAATTTTTACAACTCCTATCCCAGGAAATCTGACTTGATGGATATTTATGGGAGGATAAAAGTATGGTTTCATTATTTCATCACCACGCTTTGCTTGATTTTCGTTGGTCTTTGATTGTCTTCGAACAAAAGCACTTTTGAAATTATTTCGAAGAAATTGTATTTCTCCAGCTTCTAGAAGGTGTAGAGCTTTTCGAGCTTCTGTGACATCTTCCTTGATCTTTTCGAAGTCATAGAGAAACCAAATTCTACGTATATTCAAAGATATCTTTCCAAATACACAATGAATAAGCTCAGTGTCAAGGAAGAAATTAGGAACATTTGTCACCAATAAAGTTCTAGAGATTATAGAATTATTATGGCTGTCAGAGAGTAAGTAAGACTGCCTAATTTTCACAAAGCTGTTGAGTTCATAAACTAGAAGCCAATGAAATAAAGCAACAGTAATTATAGCCAACAAAAAATGAGCATTTAATCTCACTACTTTTGAAGCGACAATGTTTGACAAGCTTAGTCTATCTAAGCCAGATGCTGAGTGATTTTGACTGCTGCCTGTTAAGTTTATAGGAATTAGTATTAGCATGTTAAAGAATCCCACAAATGAAAAGAAAAGTAAAAGCACACTTATGAACCGAACAAAAAAATACGCATCAAGTCCCAATGACAAGTAATGATGAATGCTATATTGAATTGTTGGAATAATCCATTCGAAAATTCCCTTCAGCAAAGGATCCATTCTTTCGTTTACGGGAACACAACAGCTTCGAGGTTCGTACAAAAACTTGTACGAAGAGCGTAAGAAGCAAAAACACGTCAACTGGATGGAACACAAGCATAGAGAAGTAGCTAATGCCTTCAATAAGACACCAAGATCAGTGCCAGAAGATTTATGAGCAAAGCCTGTTTGAGTTGTGTTGAGGAATTGCTCAAAAAGTGAAGAATGGAAAAATCCAAGATATGATTTAGATAATACATTTAAATTTTCTTGTTCGTCAATGCTAAGGAGATTCAGCATTTCGATTCTTTTTAGCTGTCCTCTTTCGTAATTATATTTAGACGCCGAGTTCAGACTTTGGCTGCAAATCAATAATTGAATTGAAAATTATGTACAGGACCAATTTGAAAATATTTAAATTTGGATATTAGTTTCTAAATGCAACCTCCTTCGGTAAAGTAAATTCAACGCAAAACATAGGTTTTGTTGGAGCCACTTTTCTGACAAGATGAAAACTTAAGGCATTAAATGGTATTTCATACTCAAGGGCATTCGCAATCCTTTGATGTACACGTTTGTGTAACTCGTCTGTACAGGGCTCCTTCTCTTGAGGGTCGTATTTTTCAAAACAGTAAACGCTTATAGTTGGTAGCTTGAAACATGGGTAATTTTCTATATCCTGGAAATCTTTGTAAAGGCCTATGAATGCATCTAAGAATGTGATTGCTGAATCAGGTAAATTCATCACATAATTGGAAATACATTTAGGGATGGGGATAGTTACAATTTCTAGCTCCTTATGAGGTTCTTTTCTCTGCTGAGTGAGTTCACAAATCTTTCTACGCTTAACCATCTTTCTCTTTTCGACAATTTTCTCTTTTTCGGCATAACCTAGTAACAACTTTGGTGATTGCCTAATGAAATCTCTCCCATCCAAGTTGTAAGACTGTACAAAACTTTTAACTCCATTTAAAACCGTATTTTCTTTCAAATACTTGAAAGAGTATGGGTTTAGGTCATTGGCCAAAACAAATATATTCTTTTTACCAGCAGGGATTGCGAATGGTCCCACTCCTGCGAAAACATCGCAGATCACCTCGTGAGGAGCGAAAGACTTTATCATTCTATCATGTTCGGTACTGAGTCTTGAATTCCAGTATACCTTACTGAAGTCAAACCTAAATTTACATCCGCTTTCGCTCTGTTCGACGTAAAGATCATTTTTTCCAGCCAAAATATTCATTTCGAAAGTTCTAAATTTTGTATCTATCGTATCCACTTTATCTACCACGGTCTCTATTTGTGAATTTTTATCTAAGATAACTTCTCCTATAAGCTTACCAAAGTTTTTGAATTCATTTTTGAGATTGATATGAGCAACATGTCCGGCTTGAGAAAAACTCGTAGGAATATCATCGAGAAGTTCCTCTGGCAAAATAGCTCTTAGTATATCGTCTGCTCTCCAAAACCTATAATCCAATGTTAAAGTGTACGGCTTCACTGTGACCTTAAATTGTCTTAATTTATTACATGTTTCGCTTGACAATTTTCCCTCATAATTGTTGATATCATCTATATCATCTCTTAGCAAGACGCCTTTCGTATTTTCATAAGAGACTATGTGTTTCAAAGATGGGAGAGACAACAAATCTCCTTTACAAGATTTTACAAAGGATCCTATATTTCTTTGATCTGGAAAGACTGCGATGACTAATCTCACATCCTTTCTGAAAAACGAACGATCGAGCACTCTCATCGACCTATCGACTGGAGGACCAAATTTAGTCATCATTAATATTCTTCTATCCGTCTTCGTTATTCTATGAAAATTTCTTAAATGCACCGTAAAATATCCATTGATTCGAAAATTAAGCATAAATGGTGAAAAGAATGTTCGGTCCAATTTTAGAAAGCATTTTTTTCATTTTTAGTTTTCTCGCGAAGAGATGTCAAAGAACTCGATGATCTAATTTTTGATAGACAGAAACAGTCATTTTACAATATTCTCCACCATGAGTGAGACAAAGCATACTAAAAATGTCATCAGTATAAATAGGGTGGGAAAAACTCTACGTGGCACCGATGTTGAAATGTTAGATGAGGAGGCAGTAGACGTAGGTCAATCAGTGGTTACTCCTGGTGAGTTAATTACCGACGACCCAGTTTGGATGAAGGGTCATGGTACGTACTTTCTAGACGATAAAACATATTCATCAGTCGCAGGAAACGTTTCAAGAGTCAATAGACTATTAAGTGTAGTACCATTAAGAGGAAAGTATCAACCCGAGACAGGTGATCATGTTGTCGGAAGAATAACAGAAGTTGGTTCCAAGAGATGGAAGATGGATATTGGTGCAAAGCAGGATGCTATCTTAATGTTGGGATCAGTGAATTTGCCTGGTGGAATCTTGAGAAGAAAGTCAGAAAGCGATGAATTACAAATGAGAAACTTTTTGAAGGAGGGTGATTTGTTGAATGCAGAAGTTCAAACTGTCTTTTCAAGTGGAGTTGCGTCTCTACACACAAGGTCATTGAAATATGGTAAACTCAGAAATGGGATTATTGTAAAGGTTGCTGCAAGTTTGGTGATAAAATCTAAGAATCACACTTTCGATTTACCAGGAAATGTGAGTGTTATCATAGGGGTTAATGGCTATATTTGGCTAAGCAAGACAATAACACAAGGAACATCCCTGCTAAATGCCAGTGCAAACAAGGCGAATGCGGCTTTGACGGCTCAAGGAGGGTATAATCCTGGCCAAGGAAGCGTATCAATAACAAGGTTAGAAGAAGAGAGCTCATGGGAAATATACTCAGATAAGAACGATCCAAACATAACTGATTCAGTCCGGTCAAACATCTCAAGGTATGGTAATGTAATTAAGGCTTTGAGTTACGGAGAAATAGGGTTAAACGAACGGAGAATCTTACTAGGTTATGAAGCTAGTTTAGCATATGCAACTGTTGGTGATCTTATAGAGAAAGAAATTATGGAAAGTATATGTGATGAAGTGTTGACAAGCGAAAAGTTGAGGGGTTGATCCAGCAGCAACTTCTGATATTTGTTTTAATCATTTGTCGGAAATTCCTTTCAATTAATTGATAAAATAAGTTGAAAGATTTTTTAAACCAAAATAAGTGACTTTGATTATATTATTCTCTTCCGCTTTAAAATCACTATGATGAATACTGCCTGACTCAATCCACTAATAAATATCACAACCAAAACAATTATGGACAGCATAGTATACCCTGAAAATACATTCTCATTTGCATCTCTAAGCTTGAACTCTTGGTCAATAAGGGACCTGCCCGATCGCTCTGCGAATCGCCAGTTTTCATTAATTTCTTTTAAGCTTGCAGCTAATTCTTTTACTTTATTGTCGAAGTCCTGTTCCGTGAACTGTCGTATTGCAAGTGGAGTGTTTAGGCTCTCAGCTTCCTGCTGAAAAGGGTTGAAAAACGTGGCATATCTGTCATAGTTCGTAAATTGAATAGTTGAACTATTTTTTATGTCGACAGTCATGTCTATGTCTCGGGTTTGTGGATTGAAAGACCACGATTTGTCTTCAAAAATATTGTCAAAGCAGACAAAGATGAATTGCTTGTCAACCGGCATTGTCACCCTCTTTTTTGAAATACCAAATATACTACTTTTGTCGGAAAAATGAGATTCAAATTCTATCGGCTTGAATATCACGTTAAGCTCATCCTGGATGTTCTTTTCACTTCTGATGTCTTTTAATTCGCTGTCGAGAATTACTAAATTCAAAGATTGAGAAGGATGCTTTTCTCCACTGTATATGTTTAATATCACAATGTCATCTGTTTGAACTGCATACCTAAGACAGTTTAACATATATTTTTCTCCAGAATATCTATTCATGTCACCCAATCGTACTGGCTCAATAGAAAGTCCTATACCCCACACTGTCGAAATAATAAAGAATAAAAGCAATAGTCGATACATTATTAGTTGATAGTCTGGTCACGTTAGTAAATTCTTGATTAACATCTCAGATTAGCAATATGTTTTAAACATATTTCAATCCTTGGCAGATATTTGCAGAAATACTTACAAAAAATCACTTAAATGCACCTCGAAGGTCTCTATCTATGACACAGGTTCGCTTACAAGAGGAACTTTGAACCTTTAGCAAGTTCTTCAGCGATAATAGTCGTATCAAAGATACACTGTACAATCTTAAGAAGATTAAAAATAGATTGTGTATTCAACCACAGATATATCTCACACTATAGTGATCTCTTAAACTCAAAGGTATTCGATTTGGTATGGAAAGATGAAGCTACGACACGTTATTTCTTCACCCCAGGAACCCAATAACGAATTCAACCCATATAATTATCCTGTTTGTGACAACGTACGAAAAATATTTTCGGCTTCCGAGAGACGCGACATTTACTCCGGGTGTGAGAAATACCAACTTCAGGGTCTTATTTTATGAAATATAAGTTAGTATTTTTGTTACATTGTAGTAACAATGAAGTCCTTAACTTAAAGTTTAAAGTGCCGACAGATGTAGGAAAAGAGCAATAGGAGTAAATTTGTAGTCTTCATCGTAATATATATAACTCAGCAGCGTTAGAGTAGAGCGTTCGCAAATATTTTACATTTGTTAGTTTCGGTGATAAATTGTTGATTGTACAATCACAATGTTCTATGAACACACATCATTATGCTAGACTTTTATGCTTGTTCGTCTGATTCGACTAAAATCTCGAGCCTTTCTTTGAGTTCACTGTTTGATACCTCTTCAATGATATCAAACAATTTAGAGCCATTTAGACATGAATTTATATCATACAATGAAAAACCACACCTATGATCTGTAACTCTATTTTGTGGGACATTATAGGTTCTTATTTTATCAGATCTATCGGTACTTGTAACTTGGTCTGTTCTAAGTTTTCTCTGTTCTTGAATTTCTTTGTCCCTCTCGATGGCTGCTAATCGAGCTCTGAGAATTGAAAATGCCTTGGCTTTGTTTTTAGGCTGCGATCTTTCATCTTGTTGAACAACCTGCAACCCAGTGGGGATATGAGTTAATCTAACAGCAGAATCCGTAGTATTAACATGCTGTCCTCCCTTACCTCCGGCTCTCATAGTATCAATTCTAATTTCACCACTTTTGAATACTTTCTCATCTTCCTTCAATGATCTTTCATCTCCTTCAGACATTTTCGGTAAAACTACTACTGCAGCAGTTGAAGTGTGTATCCTTCCCTTTGCTTCAGTGGATGGAATTCGTTGTATTCTATGAACCCCACTTTCATGTCGGAGTACATCATAAGAACCCTTATTATTTATGGATAAAATAGCTTCATTTATGAATCCATTACTTGTCATTGTCTTTGACAAGAGTTTCCACTTCCAGTTCATGTGATTTGCAAAATTAATGTACATGTTTAGCAAGTCATTCGTGAATATTGCTGCCTCTGCACCTCCAATTCCTGGTCTAAGTTCAAGTATAGCGGGTCTATCTTTATGAATAATCTGAGGAAGCAACCTTGACTGAAGAGAATTTACTGTCTTTTTTAGCTTTGTCAAGACAATACTTATTTCCTTTGTTGCTTCATCACCTAATTCGGGATCTTGATGCACTAATTCTTTCAACTCGTTATAGTCGCCTATATCTTGTTGATAATCATTATAATTTTCAAGGATTATAGATAAATTAGAAAACTCTCTACTTATATCTTGTTCAAAAGATCCAGAGCTTATTTGCTTCTCGATGTGGTTAAATTTCGATTTTAATGCTTCCGCTCTTTTACTAAGCAATGGGTGAATTGTGGGTGCATCTGGAAGAGAGATCTCAGTTGCTAGATTCCTCTGCCATTTGAGACAAGGCACCTTTATCCGAAAAGCAGCTCGCCTGGTTAGATGTGACATAGTTTACAAGACCTTTAGCTAATAGTTTAATTTTCTCAAAGCTCGAAGACCTAACCGAGAAATATCTCAAACTCTAGGAAGCCTTTTCTCATATAGCAAGAAATGTCGACCCCCATAAGCTTAGAACTCTTTGAACTAGCTATTTCGGATCTTCCAGATGACACGGTGAAAGCTGTTAAGTTTCAGCTAGAAAATTCTGTCTTCAAGTTGAAGTCCTCTAATGAAGAATTGAAACACGAGATGGAAGAAACTGAGGCAAAAATGCAAAACCTTCCCAAGGAACGCAACTCCGAAGAATTGGTTGGAGACTTAAAGTTGTATTCGGAAACTATATGTGAGAATATGGCAGTGATTGAGAATAAGATCGAAAGGTTGTCAGCTGTAGAGATAGAACTATCTAAGAGAGTGGTCACGACTAATACAGAAAATACTACAGAAACTAACGAATTGATATTATGATTAAACTATTTACATATAGAACATACAATCAAAAATGATTTTACTTCGTTTTAATTGGTTCAACTTCTTTTCCAAACAATTTATTGTAGAACGGCTTTTCTTCTAAATCCAAAGGATCCTCGGGCCTTTTGCATATTAAGAGCCATGTTGTACCCAAGTGAACTCTTTTCTCAAATGTAATATCTAATCCAGCGTTATCTATAAGTTCACCTATGTCAAGATTCCATCTGCACGCCCATGTTTTCATTCTCTTTTCACTTCTGAAGTCTAA
Organism: Priceomyces melissophilus; assembly: GCA_031081885.1. Taxonomy (NCBI): domain Eukaryota; kingdom Fungi; phylum Ascomycota; class Pichiomycetes; order Serinales; family Debaryomycetaceae; genus Priceomyces; species Priceomyces melissophilus. The sequence continues at coordinate 392,432 of JARYTE010000007.1, read as the reverse complement.
ATGGTTATTAATAAAATCGTAATAGCTTCTTCCATGTTCAAGGAGAACAATCCTACCACCCGGTCTTAAGAGCTTTGACATCTCCTTGAGCGCTCTCACTGGATTTTCATGCGCACACAAGCCAAATGCTTCAATTATAGTATCGTATTTGACATCAGATCCAGCAAGATCAGACAATTCTTCTGCTTTCCCAACAACGAAATTAGCAATGTAGCTTTTGGGGAATCGTTCCCTGAATTTCTTCTGAGCGAAACGAATCATGTTTTCTGAAGAGTCTAGAAAAGTGATTGATTTGATACGATCTAAATTCATATAAGGTATATTTCTCCCAGTCCCACTCGCGATTTCTAATACATCACCCTTAAGCTGATTCACTAGCCACTTTCTTCTTTTTCCCAACATTATACCTCTTTCTTCCCATTTTATTGTATCGTCATAGTTTTTAGCTATTTCGTCGAAAAATTCAGTAGTATCCTCCGGCTCAACTATATTAGGGTTGGTCTCGTTAGTTGAAAATGAAGATTTATCTGACTCAACATCTGAATTTCCCACTGAAGCTTTTCTCACAACTTTCTTTGCTTGTTTATTATACCACTCTTCTAAATCTTGAGGTGTGGGCTCGAACATAACGTCTACTGAGAGAATATTCTTTCTTCTAAATTCCTTGCGCATCATTTGATAAAGCTTGAACTTCTTTTCTTCCCTAGGACGAAGCTTGTCGCTACTGAAAGCTTTCAACTTAAGATATTCATATTCAGACAAATTACTAGGATCTTCTCCATACTTCTTTTTGATATGATCCAACTGTCTATCTTCGTAGTAACGATCACGCATGTAATAATAAAATGCAATCAGCATTATACCAAATCCACATAAGTAATACACAGTCATACTTCTTTTGAACTCATTGGTCTGGACATATTTTCCCCAACGTCTCCACCTAGGTAGGGTTTCGTTCTTTTCTTGTGCTACTTTGTGATTAACTCGAAAAGGCGATTTCAGGCTTAGAAGTCGAACAGAAAAAAGTTTTAAAGGCTTGCCTGCTTGGCTCATAATACTCCAACTTCGAATTCCATTACTGAAGTCAATAAATAAGCCTCCCAAATTCCTAGCTATCATTGTCAGTGGCACAATGAGTTCTCACAATTGATCATCATCTCACTTTTCAGACCACTATTATATTGAATCACGTGATACATTTGTTCTCGACATTCTGAGGGCAAATTAAGTTCAGTACTTTTTGAATAGACTTATAAAAAAGTTCTAATCGACATAAAAAGAGAATGAGTGATCTGTCAGTTGAACTAGCTTCTGCTAGAAAAGCAGCTAAGGAGAAGCATTTCAACTTAGCAGAAGAGGAATACAAAAGAATAATATTACATTCTGGCGATAAGAACCAAAGATCGCTTAAATTGTTACAAGAACAAGAGACTAGTATATTCGAATTGGCCAAAATTTATCAAAATGAAAAGGATTCAAACAGGCTCAAAAACTTGATTACTGAATCAAGAGTCATGCTAGGCAATTTCGCAAAATCGAAAACAGCTAAAATTGTCAGGACCCTTATAGATGATTTTGATGCTATACCAGACTCTTTAGATGTACAAATCACTGCAGCAAGGGAAAGCATCCAGTGGGCTATTGATAACAAGCTAAAGTTTTTGAGACAGGCATTGCAATTAAAATTAGCATCTTCGATGTACAAAAAGGGTTTATTACAAGAATCTTTGAAGAATATTACGGAATTATTAAGTGAGTATAAAAAACTTGATGATAAGTCTTCTTTGGTTGAGGTACAACTCTTAGAATCCAAAGTATTTCTTGCGTTGAGAAATTTTCCGAAATCTAAAGCTGCGTTGACAAGCGCTAGAACGTCTGCAAATTCTATCTACTGTCCTACACTTCTTCAAGCTGAGCTAGATTCGCAAAGTGGTATCTTAAATGCTGAGGACCATGATTATAAGACGGCTTTTTCTTATTTTTATGAATCTTTTGAAGGCTTTAACTCACAGGACGATCCAAGAGCAATTGTGGTCTTGAAGTATATGCTTTTGACAAAGGTTATGTTGAACTTGATTGACGACATTAACTCAATCTTGAATCTGAAGAATGCTCAAAAATACCAGTCAAAAGATATAGATGCGATGAAGTCAATTGCAAATGCATACTCTAATAGATCTTTGAAAGATTTTGAGAACTCTTTAATAACATATTCAGTAGAGTTGAAGTCAGACCCGATTATCAAGAGTCACTTTAATTCTCTTTACGATAACTTAGTGGAGCAGAACTTGTTAAAAGTTATCGAGTCATATAGTTGTGTTGAGTTATCTCACATCTCAAAGACAGTGGGGTTGAATTTGCAACAAGTAGAAGGAAAGCTATCTCAAATGATCTTGGATAAGGTATTCTATGGTGTTTTAGATCAAGGTAATGGGTGGCTTATTGTTTACGATGAACCTAGAAAAGATGCTGCTTATGAAGCTTCTTTGGATTTAATCAAAAATTTATCCAACGTAGTTGATTTATTATATGATAAGGCTTCTTCTTTAAATTAAGTTAGATACATATATCTATATACATATTTCAAAAACCGCTCAGCTTTAGACAAATACTCCTTATGCCTTTTTCACTTACACCCAAAGAATATTCTCCGATGAGTTGAAGAAATTCGTCAAGTTTTCCAGAACGTAGAAAGCACTCTAAGAAGTCGTTTGCTTCATTATTGGCAACATCATTGATCAATTCAAATCCCTTTGTAACGTAGTCCCAATTGTTGAATCGTGAAACCTTATATATGATAAGTAATTCCATTAACAAATAAGGCACGTATAAGGATCTCAATTCTTGATAAACCGTAGTTTCAAATGATTCGGTCCTCAATTCCTTCAACCATTTATGAATAAATTCGTATATACTCTTGGTTACTTTCTCAATAGATTGGGAAACATCATTCGACTTCCATATTGCTGAGAAAGATTTTTCTTCCGTATCTTTTAAAAACTTCTTCCAGTCGCCAATAAGAACTATTACGTCAACAAAATTATTATACTCCAATAGCTCTACCTTATGTTTCTCTGATACACTGCCAAGTTGTTTGAAGTCAGCTAATGATTTCGTTTGAATATTCAAATCATAATCTCTGGCCAACTTTTTAAAGTCCTTTCCAGCGGCAAATTGTCTTAAAGATGATATTTTTCCAGAGAGCAAAAACCGCCTAACCACAACTAATGTAGCAGAAATTGCATCTTCCCACATCGAATTTTCATAAAACCAATCAACAGATCTATATAGTTTAACGTCAATATCATCAGTAACTGAATTACCATCTACAACCAGTACAAAAGAGGTTGATTGATAGTGAGATTCTGTCTCTTTCATAACCCTTTCGACCGTCCTTCTTAGCACATTCGCTACGCGCTCATCGTTTGAATAGTCAGAATCCTTCTCTGTGGGAAAAGGAATATTAGAAAATCTCTTAGCTATCAGTAGCTGCTTGTTACGCTCTTCTTCGTCAGTAATAGTTGATAAAAATAACGAATACGTTTCTCTTGCATCCGCTTCTCTCTGAATAAATAATAGGTAAACTGGAATAAGCTCAGTCAAATTAAAATCTGAGAGCTTTGACAAGTATAAAGTTATTATATTTGTCATTGTTTGTTGATCTATTTTTTCAACCAAAGAATGGAAAATAGCCAAGTGGGTTACAATCCTCAAAAGACTGGGACTTTTTAATAATTCAATCTTACTTGTGCTCATTAAATTCTGTAGTAAAGACCCAACTTCGTTTAGCATGACGCTACCTGAAATTATTCTATATGGGTGAGTACTTTCTTTCGAGACTTCCTTTTCAGATTTCAGAAGCGCATTTAATATACCAGCAATACTTGAATGTTGTGGAAAAGGCCTAACAACTTCTAGCAGTTCTTCCTGAAACTTGTTTGATGGTATAATGGATTTAATGAACTCCTCTATTTTAAAAACGTACAACTGATGGACGTATATAAGTAAGCTTTCTTCCCAGTTTTCACTGGACTCGATTAAGTTAGAAGTGACATCGCCACCACTCAAGTAATTATAAATAAGACGCTCAAACTTGGGCAATTTTGACTGTTGCGATAATTTAAAAACAGTATTCTTCCACAATAACTTGTGTTTTAGCCCTGAGTTAATTAATTGCAAATTATCCGAATGTTCGAAAATATAGGATCCTTCTGTATCAATAGAGGTGTTAATATGGTCTTGAGTGGCGCCAATCAAAATTAGAGCAAGACTGTAATTTCCAGTTCTGTTGGCAAAGTCTGTAGCCTCTTGAATCTTATCTGACAATATTAACTGGTATATGAGGCGAAATACGTCATTGTCTGCAGCTTCATCCTCCGGGTCTATTTCTTTTCCATCCCTCAACGGGGCATCTATATCAAGGTAGTCAATCAAATTATTGCTTTGTCCAGATAGTGTTTTCAATGCCTTGTTTGTTGTTTCCATTTTTGTATTTGACCACTTACTTTTCAGAGGTTCATGAACGTCAACGTCCTTGGAATTTATTTGGATCCACGAAATTATTAGCGATAATTCTCTCATATAACTATCTTTTCTCAATAGGTTTTCTTGTTTTATGGGCAATGACGAAAAACTGTATTCCTTTAAAATATTGGGTTTCTCTGAAAACCTGAAACCATATAGAATTTCAACTAAGTGCCATAATTTTGTCTCTAAATTCCATTCTTCAAACTCATCATTCAATTTCTTATCGTCTGGATTGTCCTCTAAATTCTTGAATGAATCCAAAGCTTTTGCAGCGCTTACAGCTTTAAAATTCGAGACGATTGTAATCGGATCAATTTCCTGATTCAACTCATAGTTCAGCAATATTTCAGCAAATTTTGACTCCATATTGGACATGAATTCCACATTATCCAGCATAGCTGCTCTGATTAATTCAAACAATGACTTTTTTTTTTGGCGTTTGAGTTGTATCTTCATGAAAATCATCAGAATAAAGCTTATGAGACGACATTGAAATATTGCGACATCTTTTATCTTAAAGACATGACATCAAGTCAGTAACGTATATATTATATTGGTTTTGTTTCTCGCATCATCATAAGAACAACGTAACCTCTTAAGTGTACAAGTTATTTACAGACAAATATTGATCAATATTTAGGTATTGAATTACAATATCGTCGGGAAAGCTCGTAGTTTGTCCGAGAATGGAAGCTACATCATTTGAAGGGGAAGAAGACAATAATCCCTTTTCTCAATCTCATCAAACAATGTCAAGTTTCGTTGATGGAGCTATAGATGAAAGCGGCCATAGTAATGAAAAGGATCAGACTAGTGAGGATGATTCCATACTTTTGTTCCATGGCTCTAAAAACAATAGGAGAGAGGGACATGATTCGTTCAACACAGTTCAGATAAACTACGAAAGCAGAGTAACAAAGCTATTGAGACCTAAGACTAACGCAGCAGTGCAAATCACTGAAGCGGGAAACTCGAGTGAAGGGATGGTGAACTCACTGAAGAAATATGTTGTTTATACTATCAAATTGTTCAATGAAGATCTACAAGGGGATGAAGTACAGACTAGGAGACGATACAGTGACTTTGAGAGCCTTAGGGATACTTTGACAAAGATTTTTCCATTAATTATAATTCCACCTATTCCACCTAAGAATTATTTCAGCTTTACTATGCTAAACTTAGTAGGGCAAGGCAATAGTAATGGTTATAACAACGGAAATGGAAATTTGCAGTCTAACTATTCTTACATCAATTCGAATCATTTGAACAAAAATAAATTGATCGAACATCGCAAGAGATTATTGTCGAACTTTTTAAATAATTGCTTGCAGATTCCACAGGTTAGAAACTTAGAGCTATTTGCTAAGTTTCTTGACCCAAATGCTAACTGGTCAGATGAGACTGCATTGGTAGGTGGTCAGCTTCCTAAATCAATATATTTACTGAACCCGGAGAATGCTCTTAAGACACCACAAATTTACGAGAACCTTCCCAATCCTGTCAGTAATCAAACAATGTCTTTTTTCAAAGACAACAGAAATAAGCTTAGGAAACGGACGAACAAGATTCTTTCTACTGATATGGGTAACCACCCTATAGGAAAAGGGGCAGATCATGAGCTATGTGATGAGCTTGATACTTCGAGTTTAGACCATATCAACAAAAAGATAATGGAAAATTTCAGTGGTCTTTCTAATGACTACATGGAATTGGGGGCCGTCTGTAATTCATTTTCATTGGTTCTTTCAGAGGTGCCTAGGATTGGTAGAAGCAAGTCAACCTCAGCGGAAGATGATTCTACTTTAAACATTATTTTCGATAAGATAGGCCAGGTTTTCGACAGGTCTTATATTACAATAAATGCTTTGATTGGCAATTTGGAAACGAAGTTCTCAGAGCCGTTGGGAGAGGCTGTACAATATTCGAATATTTTGGAATTCATTGGTAAGTTTCGAGAGAGGAAATTTCGACAAAGTAGTCTTTTGGAAAATGAGTTGGAAGATAGAAAAAAAGAATTGCAAGATCTTGTGAGCGCAGAGAAAGAGTCTGGTAGAGTACAGAATGTAGTGGAGAATCATGCTGTCTCAAAGAATACAGAGTTTGATTTGTCGGGTGTATCTGAAAATTGTGACGCTTCTTCTAAACAAGATGATACGAGCACAGGTAAATTCAAACTTTCATCTATCAACCCAATAAAAAGGGTAACGCAGTATGTAGCGGAAATGATTGACCAAAATCCAGAGCAGACAAGGAAACAGAAAATCAACTCTCTTTTAGGGAAGGTTAGCGTTCTTGAGAAATGTCAAGCTATTATGCTTCAGGATATTAACTATGTCACAGATGAATTCAACAAAAACGTTACACTGTTCCACAACAAGCAACTAAAAGTTATTTATGAAATATTGTCATGCTATAATGGATTTCTAATGAGCTGGGCCAAAAAAAATCTTGATATTTGGGAGGACATTAAGCTAGAAATTGAAAAGCTTTGAGTTTTAAATTTAATTACTTACTTAAATCTCATTTGATTTGCAACGAATATACGAAAAGATTTTATGTAATTATTTATGTACTTAAATATTCCATTACTGCGCTTCCCCATTCTGGGGATCTTTTATAAAATCCGATGTCATCAGGAAAGCCTTTGATTGCACCAATCAATCTCTGGGAAACGTCTTCCTTTTTGAGCCATGACAACGGCATGAGATATGTTCTAATGGTGAATACTATAGCTTTGGATTTCTCTAATTTTGTGAGGGTCTGTCTTTCGCTACGATAATGAACTTGTTTATCGAAGTCTAATTCTTCCATCCTTAACTGTCTCTGAGGTATATCGCTATGGCCCTTATTATTATCGTCCACATATAGCTTCGAGTGGAGCTGCATAGAGAAATTGCTTCTTGTGACAAACTGACCTGGTTCCAACTTGTCAAAAAACCTATTCATTGAAACTTTCAATTTTTGTTGATATCCTGGAATTGGATCATGAATGAATGACAAAGGTGTATTAAATTTGTCGCTAGGATTGAAGCCTGCTGCAAAAGCGAAAACTCCAGCCTTGTAATAATATTCACCATCATCTCCGTCTGCCAGATCTTTCTGTAAAATAATGAAGTCTTCTTCCATGATACTCGCCAAATAGTGTAAATGACTTCGTAACGTTTCTTTACTGGAGGCCTTACTGGGTGTCTTCAGTCCCGTAATATGATTTATAATATTCTTTCCTTGTTTTTCGAAATACATTGGATACTTCTTACAATAGTAGTTTATGACCATGTCGTATAGTTCATGTATGGCTAGCGTAGCTTCTGGTGTCGAATGAACTGTGCAAGATTCCATGTCTCGATCTGGATAATCAGGGTGTATATTGTTGATGATCTTGAACTTGTTTTGTATCATATTCAAATACGATGGTTCTACCAAAAGCCAATCTTGAATGTGAAGAGATTTGATACCCATGGTCAACTTGTAGGGTCCATTTTTAAAAGGAAACGATTTGATAGCTTCTGCGTTTGTCCAATCGAAATTTCTGTCAATGCTTTTCACGTCATCCAATGTATAAAAAGCTTTGAGCCTGTTCTGTGTCTTCTTGGGACTTTCTGATTTTACAAGCTGACGAATGAAGTAGACTATCGAATATAAAATTATAGGTATTCCTAAAATGAGTGAATACTTCTGGATATCAGCAAATGCCTCCATTTTACTAATCAAGTTTATTGTGGATATCTTTTTTTAATGCATATACTGATGTTGAGCTTTGGTTATCGCTTGCCAATATTCTTGCCCTCTTGCCCTCAAATGTAATTATTCTTAACTTTGAGACGATTTAGTCTCATCAGGTTTTCGAGAGTATCGCAAATTTCCAAATGAGACGCCTTATCAAATGATAGCTATTTTCAGAAACCTACTGGAAAAATTTAGATCGACACAAATGGAGGGCTAACCAAAGCTTCTTAGGAAATAAAAGTCCAACTTTTCTAAATCAACAAAGTACATCCGATGCAAATGAAATATCAATAGTATTGTCCTACCACATTCTTTTAGTCGATTTTCTTATTTTTGACAGCTACACCCCACCATACCCACCTCCGTGGTGTACCAAATTCGAAGAGTTCGATCGCGCGATGAGACGAAACGATATTTTTTTACTAGTCTAAGAGGCGAACACAACTACTTTGATTTATGACAATTAGATATTTGTGGTCAGTGATAGCTATTCGAAATGAATGATTCAGCTATCCAGATAGTAAAACATTTGGGACTGAATGAAGTGTATGTTTTAGCAGAGAAGATAACCCGACAGCTGAAAACCAAAGAAAATGCAGTAATACTTCTTAACCTTCTAGATGGACTTGACTCTCAAAGAAAGGGGGATTTTTACAGCTATATTCTTAGCACCTGCCAAAATTTATTTTATAAAGACAAATTTGACATAACCGAGAGTGACGATATAGGAATTGTCGCAGGATATTGTCAAAAGCTTCCACAGCTTTATAATGAACTTTTGTTGGGGGCCAATGTCAGATTGAGCTCCTTTATTAAGGTTCTACCGGAATTGAAAACTGTCTTTGAGTCATTCGATGTGAAGAATACGTCGAATCCCCATGATGAAGTAGCTACAGAACACGTTTTATCGATTCTTGAAAGTTTAAACTATTTATTTGTGAACACTAATCAAAAGCAAAATTCTCTTGATATTGCCATCCTACTCTTGACAGGAGCTTTAGATAGTGCTATTTCTTCGAAAGCCACTCAGCTTATCCGTTGGAGGATCAAAAACTTAAACGAGAATCCAGCCTTTTCCTACATGCTTTGGGAAATTGTTTTTGCATTGACTAATTCTTCTGAAACTCATAAAGGAAATGGCTTTATAATTTGGATTAGACATTTAAATGAACAAATATCGAGAAAAAGTGATGCTTTGCAAGACGTTTTTCTGAGAGAATCGTACTGGCTGAAACTACAGGAAGGATTATCTAGTGACTCACAGGAAATCTGCAAATTCAATTTGGCTATCTTGAAACTTACTATCAAGTCAATTGATTTCGATATACGCAGCAAAATATTCGTTTGGTCAAATGATAAAAAGAAGCGACTAATAACCGAATGGGAGAGATACATCACACTTTATGAAATTTTAAGGATTGACACTTCATTGCATCAGGCTGAGGCAGGTTCCCATACTATTGCCTCTTTCACGTCATCTGAGTCACCAATTCATCCATCCTGGGGCTTTTGTTTATTATCAACAGGCTTTCATGCCACTATGGACTCTGTTAGGAAGTTTTCCTTGTCCTTACTTTTGAACCTCCCACAGGAGAATTTGGGCCTGTTTGTTCATGGTCTGATATATCTCGAAGACGTGTTTTTACCTTATGCTATGTTAGCGCTGCATTTTGTAGTAAAAAATATCCATGGAAGGCCAGTTTGTCCCTATGGCAACAGGTTGGCTCAGTTCATTTCTAGTATTTTGAATGAAGCAGAAAGCGAGAACGCTTTAGCCAGGATCATTTACTCAGTACTAAAGGTACTAAAGAACCATAAAGAATCTTTTGATCCCGCCAGATTATACATTGGTTATGGTATAGTTGAGGCGTTGAGAAACAGAGAAGTTCTTAATTTTGGTTATCATGATCTGTTATTGTTAGAACTTTTTGCAAGCACTTCAGAGGGATCTGTTTTCGAGACAATATCCCAAACCATAAATTTAAAACTACTAATTGGCTTTAAGTTTGATGGCATAAAAAATTTTTTGAACATGTTAGAAAAATTCATATCGTTCAATGGTCACACAATTCTTAAAGCACATTTAATTTCAATTTCAGAATACTTACGTAGAAATGGGATTGAGAGGGAGGCTTTAAACACATACTTGAAAGTAATTGACTCCGTAGCGAGCAAAGCTATTTTAATTGGATTACTTGATGGAAATCCGAGTGAATTGATTGGAGAAGATATCGAACTTGTCTGCAAAGTTTTGGAATTTAACCTTCAAGAGAGAACAAGCTGGCATGAAGAATTATCTACATTGTTTAATTGGATTATAGAAGATATCTTCAAAATGAAGTCAACGGATAAGGCTATTTACGTCTGTTTATCGAAAATAGACATGTCAGATGTGAAGTTTGAAGTTTCTCCTAGCATTAATTACGATGCTTTTTGGGGTAGCATATCGAACGATGTTGGTTCATTATCAGTAGAGAGAGTCGAAATAGCTTTTTACAAGCTCGAGCTTTTAACTAATATCTTGTCAGTCTCTGGTGGTTTTTTACGCTTTGCCGACATTATTGAGGTCATTGAAACCTTTTTAGATGTGTCATCAAAAATGATGAAGACAGTTAAATACATGTACAAATTGAGAGAGAAGATTTTGGGTAACTTTTACAAGTTGTTATGTATCACTACAAGATCATCCAGGATAGATGAGAAGCTTGTGTTGAATACTTTTGATGTTGTTGATAATGGCATTTCAGATTTTAACGCAAACATGCATTTAGTGGATTTATGTCAAATTTTACTTGAAAAATCCGATTCTCAATTTGCATTGAGCAAAATTTTGCAGTTTGGTGTTGAATTATGGGAAAACTTGGTGGCATCACGGTTGCAGTTAAATCAAAAGAAATTACATATTAGCCTCATTGATTTAGTGGTATCCACTAAGTTTTTAAAATTGTCATCAGAAGCTAAAATTGATAACGCCCTTTTGAGTGGCTTCTGCAACTCTGTAATTGAAAGCTCTGTTGGTCGGAGAAGTCTTCTCCCAAGGTTAGTAGAAAATCTTTCAAAGTTTCAACTACTTGATTCGACTGCTTTCGAAAGTCTTGATTGGGTACCTGATATTCTATTAAATGCGTCTTTAGTATATCAATTGAGAAGCAATGCATTTAAGTTGGAGGTAACCATGGCCGAACTTTATGATCAAAGGCTCTCTGATTTTGGTGGAAACCTATACTTGGAAAGTTATGGTGCAGAGGAGATATCTGCTAGCATCAATTCAACTGCAATGTTGGCGTCACTTAAATCTCGGGATTCCTATTTTCGAATCTTTAAATTGATCGTCGATAATCCTGACAGGTTCCCTATATTTAAGGTTTTGCGATCAGTTGATGGATTGGAGGAATGGAAAAGAATCAAGTTGTTTTCAATTTTGCTTGTAATCACACTCCATCTCAATACTAATGACATCAAAAAATTTTTGGATTCTACAATTTGTGCACTTGGTAGTGAGCCGAGTCCATTGGTAAGAGTGTTCATGGAATGGATTCTTGCTCTTCATTTGAATGAGTCGTATTTTCAGACACTATTCGAAGAGTTAGAAAATCCAAAGTCACCCTTAAAACCTACAGTCATGGCTTCTTATCAAAGAATTTTATTCTTGAAGATTCTGAAACTTTCAAAAGGTACGAAACGGGATATGATGACTCGATTCCTTAGGATCTTGATCCCCGCGGCAACTTCTAACAAGGCTCTTACTAGGCATTTTTCTTTGTCTTTGGTATGTTCCGTTTACAGGGAAGCTGAAATCGAAGAATTGAAGTTAGATAAAAACTTGACTGATATTATAACAAACATGTATAAGTCAGCTAGCTCCTCGGAAGCATCTGAGCAGTACAGAAGTGGAGATGCATTGACATGGGATATTCAAAAGGATATCACGTTGGTTAGTATAACAGGAGGCATTCTTTTACGTGTTAGCGATAGGTCAGATTTTGATTACATTTCAAAGGAAAAGTTCAAGGAGAATCTTAGTGAAAAACAAATTGCTTTTCTTAATATTGAAATTGGTGATGACAATATGCAAAAGTGGGTCATAACTAGAAAGGAGCAAAAAAATCCGGTGGCTTTGAATAAAACGTCTCCCCAAACTCCTTTACAGACAAAAAGCGGTGCATGGAACTCTATTTTAAATTTTGAGGAAGAACGTATAACTGACATTAACCGAAGTGACTTGATAGTCTTGGCATCTCTTGTTGGTAAAGCTCCAAATTTAGGCGGTATTTGCCGATTGTGTGACGTTTTAGGTGCTGGTCAATTGGCCATTAATGATATCAAAGTTAAAGAGCATCCTCAATTCAAAAATGTAGCTGTTACGGCAGACCAGTGGATGCCTATGGTGGAAGTGCCAATCGACAAAATGGTGAATTTTTTAAAAGTCAAGAAGAAAGAGGGCTACACTTTATTGGGTCTAGAACAGACAGATCAGTCAGTTCAATTGAACAATGACTTCAAATTCCCAAAAAAATCCGTAATTGTATTGGGTGCGGAAAAGGAAGGTATAAATGGTGATGTTCTTGCTGAACTAGATGTATGTATTGAAATTAAGCAAGTGGGAGTAATCAGGTCAATGAACATACAGACAGCCACAGCTGTTATAGTTCACGGATATTCTACGCAGCACTGTTGAAATTATTTTCTTTATTCAAATTCTAAATCTGACAATTAGTCTGAAAGTCAGTATATACATTAGAAAATATTATTATTACTCTCTACTTCATCCTCTTTTATCAAAGTTTCTAGAGCGTTAATAATATATCCACAGTATTCGTTACACATTTTAATCGCTCTTAGCAAAGTCTCCTTTTCTATTCCTTTGAAATTTAGATTATTGGAACTGAAAGCAAGATTTATATTATTCACAGGCAAAATTACATGTTTCCCTAAGAAACTTAAGGTCAAGCCATTCTCTAAAACCAGTTCTTCCTCAATTGACGGATCAAACAACAAACTCTTCCCAACAATACCGATGGTAACGAATATAGGAGGTTGGAACAGAGTATCACTATCAAAATTTAATGACTTTGCCATATCCCAGTCATCGGAGAATGTGGGCTGTTCTTCTATCTGCTCATCATCTTGTTCGCTAATTAACAATGGTAGCTTAGTGGTCTTTAATGCCAAGTAGATAGATAAACTTATGATGCTCAATGGATATGAGCTATGACTTGTGACAATGCAGTCAATGTACAACTTAAATGTATATTTCGAGGTAAGTTTCAAGCTATCCATTGGGAAATTCTTCGTCAAAGATGTGGTTAGGTTATACTTTAAATTGGATACAAAGTTTGAATCTGACCTGTGACCTGCAACATCAACATCTACTTCAATAAGACTTGGTTCTTGGGATGTGGCGACCACCTTGGACTTTATGCTAACTATACTCTCACTTCCATCCAAGAGCCTTATTCTGGCAGAACCATTTGATCCTGGTAAGAAAGAAGTCTTGGCTTCCAATGGCCGGTATTGGTGTTGAGATCTAGCATCTGGTCGTATCGGTGGAGTTCTCACTAAAGAATCATAAAGGTACTCTCTTTCTGTTGTCGATAGGATCATAGATTTAAAAATTTTAAATATTTGGTTTCTAACAATTTCTTCAAGTTGCGATGTCTCGATTTTCTAATCTCAATTTTTTAAGCAAGCGTTGTTTATAGTAACCAACACAAATCTTTACCTGTCCCCAGATGTCGACGTTTCTAGGTATATCAGGTAACTCTGGAACATTTAATCAAATGGAAGGAGAGACTTCGAATCCTTTGTGGGTTCAAAACTCTAGGAGAAGAACTATTCCCAATCACTTGGTTCCAAAGAAGAAAACAGGATTTCTGATAACATCTTCAGGTACATCCAAAAACACTAAAAAGAATAGCTTGGCACCATCTCCTTCAAACCTGTTTAATTTTTTGTCATTTGGGAGCTCTCAGAGGAAGAGCTCTAGTCAGGGTGGTAACTTTGATGCAAGCAGCTTAGGAGCCCACGAATCTATGTTGGGAGATTCAAGTCGATATGATGAGACAATCAATGAAACTGTTAACGAAGACTTGCCTTCTCACTCATTCAGTGAAGATGTACCTCCCTCACGATCGATGTACGATTTAAATGACGAAATTCTCATCTCATTGAGCAAGCCATCGCAACATGCTGACTCTTTCATCAACAAGGACCCTAAAAAGTTCCAAAATGCGTTTAATAAACCAGATCTTGAGACATGGGATGCTTATCCTAAAGAAGGTTCTAAAAATCCATTATCTAATAGTGAATCGGCTATCTTAGTATTTGGTTACCCCGAATCAATGGCATCGCAAGTCATTCAACACTTTAACGAATTTGGCAATATATTAGAGAATTTTAATCTAATAAACAAGAATTCAACTTTAGAAGCCAATTTATCTGGAAAAAAGATAGTACCAATATTTAGTGGCAAGCACTGGACCAAGATTACGTATGATAATCCTGTTTCTGCTTTAGATGCATCACAAGAAAATGGTACCGTCTTCAATGGTGTGCTATTAGGAGTAGCGCCTTATAGTAAGGAGGCTGTAGAAAAGTTACAGAAGAGAAAATTAAAAGAAGACGAAGATATAGGAGATGGAGTGGACTTTTTTACTAAAATTCCTGATAATGATAACGAAGAGAAGAAAGGCGATTTATCGAAAAATCAGACACTGACATTCGTGGGTAAAATGGAAATAAAAGACGGCTCGGGTCTCTTTTTGAGGGCACAAGGTAGTAGTGAATTTAACAATGCAAAAAATGAGAAGAATGAAAAATTGGGACTTTTTCAAACAGTTTCGAAGTATATATTCGGTCTCAATGAGTTGTAAGTGTTACATAATTAAATAAAAATAGACTCAAGTAAACAGTAAGTTCATAGGGCATATCTATCTCCACCTAGGCTTTGAAGGCGACGGTGTTCGACTAGGAGAGGGTATAATAGAACTTCTCAAGCTTGTTGGATGTCTACCTGGAGACTGGAAATCGACTGAAGTATTTATTGCAGTTAATCTTTGATCTTTGCTATGATTCAGCAATCTATGCTGCGGAGTTTTTTCATAGGGTGCTTGATAGTATTGTCTTCTTTTCGGACTAAGCGAGTGCTTCCTAGGAGATTTGAGGTTACTGTCCGTACGGAAAGGGGTGGAAGATGTGTAGACTCTATCGAAGGCATCTACTTCGTCGTCTTCAATGTCCTCAAGGTTTTGTAAAAAATCCAACTGTCTCAGATATCTGAGATTTGTTCTATCTATATTTCTAGAAAGCGGTTGGTTGGAATCAACACTATCTTCTCTCTGTGACTGCCTGTAAGTTTGACTTCTTGGAAATGTTTTGGTTTTGTCTGTAGCATCTTGATCTTTCCTTGAATCTTCGCATAAGCCTGTGTTATTTCTTACTAGTTTTCCATTGGCATCATGTGTCATGAATACTTTCAGTTTATTAGAGAAAAATGGCCTAATGTCAGTCAAAATTGTAGAATCGAGGGCCCCACGAGTGGAGTCTATCATAACGTCTTTTTTTAGGACATCTGACTTTGGCTTCACGAATTTGCTATTAAATTCACTAAACATCTCTTCGTATAGAATTTGCTTGTTTTGCATTAGTAACAAAAACCTTGACATAAAAATGCGTGCAGTAAATGTCATCGAAAGAATTATAACAAACAATTTGAACATCGATAAATCAGAAGAACAAAACCTGATTATAAGTAAGTATAAAGGATTGAAAGCAATAGATAAGTTAAGTGAAAATTTGGATAGGTTCCACACTTTGAGTTGAAGTACCTCACCGTCAACTAAATTTAATTCCATTGCATTTTCCACATGATCGTTATCATCATCATCACTGTTATTTTCATACTCATCATTTCCTTTTTGATTGGAAAGTAAGTGATATTTGAGTAGAGACAAAATTGCATTGAATCTGTCCAATATTGTGCTGGTATTTAAGTTCTTTTTTTGAACTGAGGGAGACTGGTATTCTTTATCAGTGTATAACAATGTATATACTCTGTAGGAATTGAGTAACCTGAAGACGTGAAGAATTGAAAATACAATCAAAGTATACTCAAATATATCTATCATTCTCATTATTGTCCAAGATTTCTTAAGTCCTGTATGTCCTCCTTGTTGCATATCAAAACGGGCACCACTGTTAGCCGTTCCCTTCAATCTCAGCTTTAAATATTCGTAATCATGATATGCTGTCTCAAATAAAATGTTATGCAGTTTCGAGTTCACTGAGTTGTTATAGTCAATAGTCTTTGATAGAAATAAAGAAACCATTGTCAAAAGGATACCCATAGGAAACGCAAACGTAGAGGCATATTTATCCCAATCAATTGACAATCGAGCTTCGTTTATGTACAAAAAGAAGTCCAAAGGATACGACCTAAGTTTATGCACAAGAGGTTGCTTCCTCACGATTTTTCTGACCATGATTGATAGAGGTTCTTCAAATGTAAATATGTGAGCCTGTTCTTTTTTTGTTATTGTTTTTCGACGCGTACAAAAACACAATTTACGAATCGTACGCTTACAGACATTTGTAATTCGTTGAGGGTGGGTACTGTAATAGAGAAGAGACAGGGAGATCATTCGGTCATGGCTATAGTAGACATATCGACGTTTCTAGAGGACAATGAGATAGGCAAACTTAAATCTAAAAACAAAATTCTTAGAAATAATATCAAAAGGCTCATTGTGGAATCTGATGATACTGGGGGTACTTTTTTGAACCCAGAAGCAGAAGAGGCAGATAAAGAGAATTCACATGTTCCCTTTCAATTAAAGCACTTGGAAAATTTAAAGAGAAATGTGAATACAATTAGAAAGACTAGGTATGAGTTACCTCAACATACTGGGAGTACGAAACCTAACACTGAATATGAGGCAGACCAACAAATAAATTCAGATCGTAGGGGTCACCGACTGTTAGCTTCCCCAACATATGGTCAATGGGCATCTATTGATGACATGTCAAATAGCAATGTCTTGTTGAATAAGGTGTTATATCAAAATGAAGTCATACTGACTGTCAATGAAAATTACAGGCAATCCAAATTGGAAATGAATAGATTAGAAAAAGAGAATGAGGAATTGAAGGAAGCTAAGAGGGCAATGAAAAGAGAACAATTCCAAAAGGAGTCTGAGTTATCAGAGGAAATACTTAGACTAAAACAAGAACTCCAGAAAGAAAGTTTCAAGAGGGAGCGGTTGGATCTTATTCTTGCAGATAAACAATCAATTATTGCAACATTAGCAGATGTTGCTAGACACCGCAGAGAGGAAATTACTTTAAAGCATGATTTAGAGAATGCACTAAGGAAAGTGGAAGATCTAAAATCCGTCAATCTGTTCCTGAAAAAAGTTTATAATGACAGGCTAGCAGATTACTATAATCAGTTTGAGATACTTGAACATTGGGTGCAGAATAATGTTAAGACTCCTTTCTCACATCATCAGAGCCTCGATTTCTCAAATTCGAACACTACTCAACTTTTATTAGGCGATAACTCGACAGAAGAACTTCTCAACAACAAAATGAATCTCAAAGTAACACCACCATCTATAGACAGCGTCATATATACAAAAAAACGGAGTAGTGCTCCAAAGTCATTGAAACCCTTCGCACTTGCAATCCTCTTCTTGAAGAAAGTTGAAAGACGAAAGATGCTAACTTGGAAGAGTGAACCAATAGAGTGATACTATGTTTTTATTGTATAAGTGGAGAATTTTATCTAGGTTAAAATTCATGCTAATTTGAATTGATTATAATATTTATCGAAATCGTTTAACTCAAGTCTACTAATTATATAGTGGCCTACTATTTAACTTCGGCAAATTGTAACCTTTAGAAAATTCATTAAACGCATTTTGACATAGACAGAGTAATTTACAACGGATCTAGACAGAGCGACCTTAGCGCATATATTCAATTGCTATAATTTTTGTTTTGTGCGTGTGATGCTTACCGTCGTATGCATCCAACAAATGTAGATCTTGCGACCTTGGATCCTCCTGAACACAAACGAGTTCCATTAGAGAAAGACTGGCAAAGGACGGAGAGGATAAGCGTGAGCGTGATTTTCATTATCTGAGAGGAACTCTTTAGTCTTCGTAGTCATTATCTGTCAATCATGGCTAAGTTTTCATGTTAGCTCACTTTAGGTATACACGGAGGATATGGCTTAAAGGGTAATAGCATATCCGTTTCGAGAATAACGGAGAGTCTACCTCTGTAAGCATTCAAGTGACGCTTGAGGAGGATTGCAGGCGTATTAAATTGAAATGTATATATGCAGGCATGACGTAATGGTTCTCGAACCATTACATTTTGAGGTCATCTAGATGCAGTTTCTATCAATAAGTGGAGCCTAAATAGCATACGGGCAAGTTAAAATAAAAGCATATATTAAAGATTAGGATAGCAGTATTCGTACTTCATGGCACTTGATATGGATTTCGGCAATTTTCAGTTGTCCCTGCCTGTCTCTTCTGGCTCCCTGGGTCCTTTAATGAAGATAAACAGTAATGGCTCAAGCGCTTCATTACCCTCCAAGATAGATTTTACCATCAACGAATTCAATGGACGAGATGATATTCACTCACTTGTTAAGAAAATAAGTGATCTACGGCTTGTGGATAAAGCTCACTTCGATCTTATTATTGATGTGAGGCATCACAAAAGCTATTCTGCAGCCCACATTAAGAATGCGATCAATATTCATTTACCTACCACTCTCATGAAGAGAAAGTCATACTCATTACAGAATATTTTTCAAAACGCTAGCATGTGTAGTGAATTAAAGGAAAGAATATTACGAATGTTGAAGTCACCTGACATCATAGAAAGAAGAATAAAGGTTTTGTTGTACGACCAAGATTCAATTGATAACTCTATTGGACAGAGCTTGTCTCAGATGATACATAAATTTGATGATTTTAAAAAACAAGTAGACTTGTATTACTTGAATGGAGGATTTAGGATAGCTTTTCATACAACGAATATTGTTGAGTATGGTGATAACGCCAATAACTGTACTGAAAGTTTGACCGATTTTACATTACCATCAGCGACTCCATTCAATCAAATATTTGTATCTTCAATCAAGAAGAATAATTTATATTCAGAGACAATCGCAGCAAACAATCTAGATGAAAGTTTGAAGTGCTACCCCTATCCGTTTAAGAAACCATACGGCTTAGAAAAGTATGCGGATAAATTGCCAGAATGGTTAAAGTTCACCATGTCACTGAATGATGTGATCTTAAGACATTTGTACCATAGATTCAACAAAATCGAGAGATTGGAGCAAATGAGATTAAGCTTGGTGGCATCCAACAGAGCCATTCAACATGTCCCAAGTATTTGCTCTCCTAATGGACTTTGTCCAAGCTGTGATAAAATTAATTATTTAATACCAAAGGGCATTGAATATGGCTTCAAGAACAGATATAATAATGTATGGCCCTATGAACATTCCAGAGTGAAGTTAGATAATTCTAATGATGATTATTTTAATGCTAATTTCATAAAGAATTACATTGCAACCCAGAATCCATTGCCAGCCACCTTTGAGGATTTTTGGAAAATAGTATGGCTTAAAGATGTGAGTGTAATTGTGAGTTTAAATCAGCAAAATCCCCTAGAGACTTATTTGCGGGATGAGTATTACAAGGGTAGCGATTTACGAGTTACGACTTCAAGTGAACAAAGGGGAAAAAGTTTTAAGTTGAGGAAGGTGAAACTTATGAGAAAAAGTCAAAGTGATTATCGTTTGATTTATCATTTTTCTTATGACAAATGGCCAGATTTCGGCAAACCTCAAGACTTTGATAGTATAATCGATTTAATTAATTCAAAAAGAGAATTACAAAAAAAGCATCATCTCAATGATTTTGTATTAGTTCATTGTTCTGCAGGCTGTGGAAGAACTGGTGTCTTTATAACTTTGGATACAATATTTAAAGAAATTCTCGATAGGCGCTCTGAGTTTTGGTCGGATAACGATCCTATATATCATATGATACAGTTTGAAAGGACTCAAAGGATCTCAATGGTGCAAAACTTCGATCAATACATTCTATGTTATGAAATTGTATTGGATTATATTATTGACTACCTTTCCAAGCAAACGCAAGACTGAACATTAATTTCCACCACACTTTTCTATAAAGTCACATACATAGAATATAACGATTTTAGTGAGTGTATGTATATAGGGCGAATGTGTTAATCCTGTATGATATAACGATCACGATGAATAGAGGCTGATAGAAGTTCTAGAGACGACAGTATTCTTGTGCATATTCAATTATGTCTGTATCACTGAGGGATATGGGAAAAGATGGCAGGCTTTCTTGTGTTTTGAATATCTTGAGTCACAAAAATATTTTGAGTGATAAGGTATCAAGTGATGACGATGATTACTTTGAAGATGTTGAAAGTGTCAAGCTTTTGACTAGAAGTGGGCTTGTAAAGCAAATTCAGTTCATGCTTGGGTCAATACCTGTGTCTGAAGATACTTACATCTCAGACAGTACGGAAACGCAACACGATACTAGCTTATCTGTGGAACAGACATATAGGGACTTGACTATAGTGCAGGGATATTCCGTTATCAAAGGAACCTTGCTTGTGCAGATTCACCTGAAGTTTATTGACAAGTCTTTACGTGTGCCTTATGCATATCCCTATAAAGTACTTGATGCTAATCATGGGTGGCTCTTGTATTGGCTATTGAATTCTAGATCCATTCTTGATGATGAGCCTATATCTGATAATACCCAGTTCTTGGTAACTGACAAAATTGATCGCATGATAATTGATGATGGAAAAGGGGGGATTGCTGGCGGATCTAATCAAATAGGACATTTGGGTTCATCGTATGCCTCAATTTTATCTTTGGCTCTTGTAGAAGACTACGAAACAATGTCAAAAGTAAGAGGAAATATGTATCAATGGTTGATGGAACTTAAAAATGTTGATGGCTCATTTTCGATTCAAGAATATGGGGAGACAGATTGCCGATCTACTTACTGTGCTCTTGTGATAGCTTCTTTGCTTAATATCGTTACAGATGAGCTCACTAAGAATACTTTGTCTTGGATTTCAAAATGTCAAAGTTATGAAGGAGGATTTGCAGGATTTCCGGGAACAGAGGCACATGGTGGATATACTTACTGTGCATTGGCTAGTTTATTTTTACTTCTAGGTAAGACGAAAAATTTTAAACAAAGTATGTGTGACTTGATAGATTTAGACAGACTAATTTATTGGGTTACATCAAGGCAGCATAAAGTGGAAGGTGGCTTAAGTGGCCGAACTAATAAGCTTGTGGACGCCTGTTACGGTTTCTGGATAGGTGCTTGCTATCCTATGATAGAATGTATTTTGGGAGTAAGCGATATATTTGACAGAGCTTCATTGCAGGTATACTTGTTGCATTGTGCTCAGCTGGGTCATGGCGGATTTCGGGACAAGCCTGGAAAATCTGTGGATTTCTATCACACAAACTACGCTCTCTGTGGTGTTAGTATTTGCGAGCACCAATATGAATTGAATTATGAAATGATATTAGGAAGAGAATCTGATCTGTACACATACGCTGTTAGTTCTAAGGCGGAAGACGGATCTTTACCCTCTCCAGTCCATCCCGTTTTTGGAGTATCAATCCACAAGGCTAGGAAATGTAAGGCCTATTTCCTGTCAAAAGATAAAGAGATATGTTGTTAGTTTGTAGTAAATTTAAACGTCCGTCTGGCAGTAACGATGCGCAACAGCTGTACGCTAGAGGCAAAACTTAGGGACAAAAAAATGCGATTTCTGTGGATCGAACACAGGACCTCCAGATTAACTGTAAACCGAACAATTAACTTCAGTCTGACGCTCTCCCGACTGAGCTAAAACCGCAGAAAACCCACGGCGGGAGTCGAACCCGCAATCTTTTGATTAGAAGTCAAACGCGTTAACCATTACGCTACGCAGGCCCTTTCTAATATTTAAATGTTTTTGGTTTAATATGTTACAAGTTACGACGATTTTTTTGAATTTCTTCATCTATAGTTATATATATACGATATTAGATTAACGAAAGAGAGCGAAATTAGTTTTGAGGATAGTTGGTCCTATATTAGTATAATGTCTAGAAGCTTTATTAATAGGGTCCGTGAAGCTATTGGGCTTTCAAACTACAGACCTCTTGATCGCGAGGAATCTACAGTTATACCAGGCGCTTTCGTTGATCAAGATAATGTATTTGACAATAATAATACATCTCATGCAACAGTGAACTCCTTTGCTTGCAAAGTTACGAATGCGATCACATACTTGATTGTGAAGCCAGTAACATTAGTGCTTGTGGTGGCGCTTCTAATTCTTGAGAAATTTCTAGATCTTATATATTTTAGGGATAGAGGCCACACAAGAAGCGCAGTTAATTCGGGTGGCTTTAGCCAAACCACCATCCCAATTGATAAAGCAAACAGGTTTATTAGAGACCTAGAAGACAACCTTCCACCTGACCAGTTACGCTCGGCAGATCGTTTACCTCCATTTTTCTCTGGAAGCTATACTCAAGCACTCTATATGGCAGTAAATCGAGCAAAGTTTCTTTTCGTGTTTCTAACGAACCCCCACAACGAGAATTCATCAACCATGTTCAGAAGAATCGTTACTACTCCCGAGTTCATTGAGTTATTTTCTCAGAATAAGGATTTATTGATTTGGGGTGGTAATTTAGCTGACTCTGAGGCCTATCAGCTAGCAAACAGCTTTGGGGTTACGAAGTTTCCATTTTTAGGATTGTTGTGCTTAACTAGAAGTACGAAAATGACGCCTGAAGGGCCCATTAAGACTCCTTTTAAAATCTCATTAGTACTGAAGATACAAGGAAACTTAGATACTAGTGTAGATAGCAAGATCATCATCGAAACTAAGATAAAGAAAAAGATAAGAAAATATGAAGATGAATTGTCTTTAATAAGAAATGAGTTAAGAGATAGATTCATGAGTCAAGTTTTATTAAAACAACAAAATATTAATTACCAGAATTCGTTGGCATCAGATAGAATTAAAAAGCAAGAAAAATTACAAGAGTCATTGAAAGAAAAATATTTGATTCATAAATTGGGGTATTTCAAAGATCTCAAAGATCGTAGAAGAGAAGTAACGACTAGGATTGCCATAAAATTGCAAGATGGCGTTAGAATTACTTTTGATTTCCCACCAGGTGATTGTGTGGAAAATATTTTCATATATGTGGAGTTGCTTAACAGAGGGTATTTTGATAAAGAGATATTCACCCCACTCACAGATGAGGAGGCTGAAGATATATTTAAAGATTACAAGCCTAGTTTTCTGTTTAAATTGATCACACGCTTACCACCTAGGAAAGTATTAAACGACATGATGGACCAGCAAATAAGAAACCTAGATTTTATTTATCCTAGCGGCTTTTTGATTGCAGAAGACCTTTGAGACATACGGCATGATATCTGTCTTTTGAAACTTTAAAGATTAATTAAAAATATAATTATATAATGAATGAAATGATCTACCATTATCTTCTGCTTCTCTCTATTATATCCTCTTTCTTTACTTTGAGACCTTCAGAGCTTTCTTTGTTTTTCTTTTGTCCTTTTTCTTTAAACCCACAAATCCATTTTTCAAAGTAGACGAATATTCAACCCAGAATGCATCTAAACTTGCAGCATCAACGACAGTAGATATTTTCTTCTTCGGCGAAGAGTCATCCTTTCCATTCATTGAAACTCGTATTAACACAGAATATTTATCTTTATTATGCTCAAACAAGTCTTGCTGAAAAACATTAGATGAAAGATCATCAATTATGTCTTCCTTTTTTTTTAATGATAAAGGATCTGACAATCTCTTTTGCGTTACATACACAGAACGCTTACCATAATTACTTTTCAAAAGACCATCGAGTTCTCTTATGAATTCAGTTCTTGCGAGTCTCCCCATTATAAGACACTTTTTGTACGTTAGTGAACGCTCGATAATTTTCAAACTTAATATCAGAAATTTTACTGTATATACATGCACACAAATGATAGTTAACTATTTCGCTGCAACGTTCATTACGAAAGTTAAAGAAACGCTTTCACATTGCATTGTCTCCAAGTGTATCTTGAATACATTGGCTTCTCTGTATATATTTCATAAAGCAGTTAAAACAGTAATTTTAAGTTTTCGTTTCTTCAATCGTTTGTATTTCAATATTTTTAGGTACAATGCCACACAAGTCTATTTACATATCATAAAACTAAATAACGTGTAAGTCAATCAACTGTACTGACAGCTTCTAGATCAATTTCGTCAAGTAGTTTCTTTTGGTATTGAATTTTAGATAAAAAGTCATGAAAATATCCGTAGCTTGTTTCAGCGTCTTTCAAGTCCTTTTCTAACTTCTCTTTGTCTGAATGGATTTTATCTACTGCAGTTTGAAAACGATTCATTACGTGACGAGATGGATAACTTAGCACATGTCGACATTCCCTGGCTACTCTATCTGCATTCATATGTGGGTAATCCATTTCCAAAAACTGCTTCTTGATCTTTCTGACCTGCTTTCTTGGGAAGGCACTAGGCATGTCATTGATTAGATAGTACAATGTGAAACCACTCACACCAATTAACAACGGCAAAGCAATGTTCTTCAACATTGAAGGTGTCACAATATACGACGCATTGTATAGCTTTCGAAGTGCTATTCCAGTGGTCAAAAGCTTCCCTGATGAATAAAGTGTATGGACAGTCAATTTTGACAGTAAGCTGTGCTTTACTGAATAAGCATCAGAGGGAAATGATGTCAAAAACTCAACTGGATTGTAAAACTCAATTTGTTTCCTCGCTCCTTTAATAAATTCTTGAGGAACGCCTAGCCACATGAGGCAAGAATTCCAATTAGGATCGAAGAAATCACCGAGCTCGATCGGAATTTCCATCCTTCTCTGCAATGTATCACGCCTTTTGCTAAACATAACTTCACTTTTGAATATTTTGTCACTCACTGTAAACTCGGGTCCTAACCCATCTTCACCCACTTTATTGATCTCATCGATCCTTTGACCTGTAATTCTTCTCGCTTCTTCTTGACACCATTCGACATTGCTTGAAATGGTCTCCATAATGGCTGACTGTGTCTTCTTAGCATAATCATAGAGATCTTGTAATCCAGGGTACCTAATCATTTGCGACCCTTCTAAATCTCTCAAAGTATCCAATAATCCTGTCTTAGTTATGTCATAAACTTCCGAATATGTCTTTTCGATAATGTTATTGATCTTTTCTGCAACCTTTGAACTTCTTATGAGCAAATCTGAATGCTTTGGAGCAACATGACCTCTTAGTTCCCCTTCTTTGAGGTTCTTCTCTTCAAGATAGATTTTCTCATTTATTGATGACAAAGTTGACAAATCTTGAAGTAAGTTTACCAAGTAGCTTTTTACAGGTAACAATTTGGATAATGCTCGTCTCTCTAAAATAAACTTTCTTAAGGAGGCTTCAAGATGCTCAAAGTTAGGATCATTATTGTCAAAAGGGTCGTCTCTATGTTCATCATCATTGGGATCGCCATCATCCCCTGGATCATTAAAGGCCACGGTTGAGCTCACAAAGTGAACAAAATCACCAGCATTCTTATGAGTATCTGGGGATAAGTTCTTCACCTGTTCTAATATTCTTTTCTTACATTTTTCTTCATCAACAATGTTATCGAATCGGTTGACAACAATGAAAACATATCTTTTCTCAGCTGCAGCTGCCGCTATGAATTCCTTTGCGGATAAAGTAAAGTGATTCTCCGAATTTACCACGAATACTACAAGGTCAATCTCTTCTTGTCTCGAAAAGACTTGAGTCGTCAGATACAGGTCCATATTCAATCCTGGCGCATCAATCAATTTAATGTCGATAACTCCATTTCTTAACAAGCTTTCTTCAAGTGACCGATGATCCTTCACATAAACTTTAAGAAGCTCGTAGTTATCACATTCGTAGACTAGATCTTTTAGGCTCAGTAAGGAATGAATCTCATAAGAAGATTCATCTCTAATATTGTAGCGTTTCCCTATAGAGATTGCGTGGACTTCCTCTACGCCATTGTTTTCTTTACTTGCGTCAATAACTTCACAGAAGACTGAAGTACATGGTTGCTGATCTTCAGGGAGAACTTTCCTCCTGAGTAAAGCATTACAAAAAGTCGACTTCCCGGCATTTAAGTCCCCAGTCACAAATACTTTAGATGTCGTATCATCTATCCTACTTTTCAAATTTGCGAGGTAGCGTACTTGGTGTTTAAGCTTTTGATCAAACAAATTAGCAATCGACTTTTTGTCTAATTGTTCTGTAAGATTTCTATCTTCTCGTTTGCTAGCATCGATATGAAAGTTTATTTTCAAAATTTTGAACTCAGCAATAGAATTGTCATCCTCTACATCAATCTTGCTCTTTTTCCAAGATCTAGAAGATGTCTCCTTATTTTTGACCAAAGCTATATGCGCCTTTTTTGAATTGAGCATTCTCATACTATCATCTTCAAAATTTGAAGGATAGAAAACAGGTCTTTCATTGTTTTCTCTAGATAATTGAATGAGAAGCTCCTGGCTTTGCTTTATTGATCGATCTAAAGCTATCCTATTCTCGTTATACTGAAGTTGTTGAATTGAGGTATTAAGACCAAAACGACCCCAATTATTTCCTAAAGGCTTTGAAGAGCTTCCCTCTTGAGATTCAACTAAGGTATTAGCATCACCCGAAAATCTGCCCTCTTCGGGGATATATACCACAGACAGCGCTCCATCAAAGGCCATATTGTGATCATCTTTTAAAGTTGAAGTATCTTCGTCACTCAAATCAGAGAAAGCAGATACGTTTAAAAAAACATCTTTTTTATCTTCGTTCATGTTGATGAAGTTTAAAGCTGCTTGTTACTGATGTTAAAGTGGCACTAGATATTTGTTGTTCCAGGTAGTGCAAATTTAAGAGATGGAAAAAAATAAAAAAATACAGGAGCGCATCAGGTGATATGTTATCTTGCAGGCACCACCTTTACTTAACACCTCTTGTTGTAAAGGTCCTCTTATTTGTGCTATAAAAAACTACTAGCGAATTTTTTTTAGCTCATCTTTGATGGTATACCAATTGTCTAAAAGAGGTACAATTGTCTGTCATCTTTGTTCGAATAACGATCCATTTTTGCAGCAATTTTCCAAATTTTAGACCTTATGCGACAATGCTATGAAGTGTAAGACCTTGATAGTGTTCTTCATCTTGTTGTCTTAAAAAAGTAAACTATAGCAGGATTTTAAGCACTGACATCATTCTCCATTTTCAAGTTATTAGCGAGACTTGAATAACATTTTAAGGCTGCTATATAGGATGCAAAAAAAAAAAGAGTATTCCCGTAATGGCACGAAAACAAATATCGAGGGTAATACTTGATAGACCAAGAGAGTAAAGTGCAAATAAATTATTTTCATCACGTGACTTAATGTTAGACTTCGCGGATAGCCGATATTTATAAAACACTGATAAGAAGCAGATCTCAAAGTATCACGCCACAAGAGTATAACTAAATGGTTTTGAGGGCACAAACTACTAATACTATAGCTATTCCAGCGGCTCGAGGACTTACTCCAGAAGATTTTAGGCCTTTTGGTGATGTTATGTCTGCTGACCATCAAGTAAAAGATGTTGAAAGCTCTGCCGCAAACTATGGTACCGCAGTGAAAATCCATAAGGTGTCGTCAGTCACAAACAATTATGACTCAGCCAAAAGTGGTAGAAAAGGAGTAGCTAATTGGCATATTTTTAGAAGCACAGCACCTCATCATCTCATCAATGGAAACTATTTCAAGAAGAAGTATCTTGCAAAGGTATTAGAAAGACATCCTTACTCGACCCAAACATTTATACCTATGGGACAAGAAAAAAACAAGATTTCTTATTTAGTTATTGTGGCAAGGGATGATGAATCTAGTAACCAGAAACTACCAGATTTGCGAAGTGTACGTGCCTTTATATGTAAGGGTAACCAAGCTGTTACCTATGGTCCAGGTGTGTGGCACGCTCCAATGGTAGTTATCGATGAAGATGTGCCTCACATAGATTTTGCCGTGTTAATACATGAAAATGATGTATCTAATGAAAATTGTCAAGAATATCAACTCGAAACTGGCCTTTCTATAGAATACACTCTTAAGAGCTCAAAGTTATAACTTAGAATCTATATAAAATTTAAAAGGTCTTCGATCACCTTCTTTGTGTACTCTTCTTTCTTTGTGCTATGTAATTGCCCAACATTCTCCTTTGCACTTTTTATTCTCTGAAAAAGTTCTCCCAAATCTTTTTTTTGTTCATCTTCATTATGATCAATGTTTAAAAGACCCTCCGACAAACTGTCTAACCTTTTCAATTTATCTGCTTCATAATTCTCATTATCCCTAATATCCATACTTTTCCAGTCATGAGTTTCCAAAACTTCTCTCAACCTGTCCTTCCCTAACGACTCATAATATTCATTCTTGCCACAATCGTGAAAGTTGATAAATTCGAACCCCGTGGTGATTGCTAAATCTTCAATGTCTTCAATTTTCGATTTTTCAATATCGTTCTCATTGGTAACCCCGACAACAGTAAAAAAACCATCCCATTTACTATCTTCGATTCCAAGTACATTCGCTATTCCAGATAGTGTGCTAAGTGAATTCTCTATTTGGCTTAATGGTTCATCCATACTAATCGTGAAGATTATTCCATCAAGAACCTCTCTTAATTCATGCATACTATCGCTCGCAAACTCCTGTAACCAAACATAAAGAAACTCTTGATGTTTACTTTTCTCATACAAGCTCCTTTCCGGAGGATACTCATCTATGAAGTAGTTCAACAGAATGTTATAATATTTAGTAGCAAAATTCGATCTCACTATAAGGCCACTGTGGCTACTGGGATCAGCCCCCAAGTCTGAAATTGTGTCTGAAATCAAAAATTTCACCACTCTAAGTTTGCCAGTACGTGGTGAACCAAGAATCAAAACGTGATTTGGAAACATTGTGACACTTTTATTAGTACCGTATCTAATGTTGAAGATATTTGTTCTTTAATTGTATATGCAGTACTGGATAATTAAATATTAGACTCTCAATAAATACTCTGCGTATACAAAACAGTCGACCGAACGAAAACATCGAATGGCACCTTCGAAGATAGACGGAGACCCTAGCAAAGGAGAGACAGCTATTAATGGAAGTAAAGGCTTGAGTCCGGAGTCACTTCACTTTGACTCACTATTGGTAAGGGATGATGAAGTATTTCAATCAACATTGAACTCTGAGGATTATTTAGAGAGTCTAGCGCCAGTTGTTAAAAATGCATTGAGGACAAACAGTTTGGCTGAGCTAATACACAAACTCAATGATATAGTAAAAGATAAGGATGGAGAATTGAACGAATTATCTTTGAATTCAACTCAGGATATCGATTCTTGTATAGATAATATTGACCATATTCACGAAGAATCGTATGACTTGAATCGCTATCTACTGCAATTAAGTCAAGAATTGAATAGATCAGTTTATGAGGTTATTACAAGTAAAAAAAACCTTGTGAAATGTAAAGAGGTTACCAGCAAAGTGAATGAAACTTCAGACACCTTAAACATGTGTCTTCATGTTTTGGAAATCACTAACAAAATTCACGAATTAATTAAACAGAAAAAATATTTTAGTGCTCTAAAACTAATTGACGAGTTAACGAACATACATTTATCTAAGGTGGATAATTTCAGTTTTGCGGTTAAGATTTACGATTCGATTCCTCATTTAACAAAAATGATTAAAGATGAAGCTTTCGACAATTTATGTAGATGGCTTTCGCTAAATTTGGAAAGAAAGTTGACTGCTATTGGCGAAGCCCTTTGGAAAAATCACCATAAATCCCAGGAACGTTGGGACGCTCAGAGGAGAAAAAACCCAGCTCTTGCACCCTACAAAATTAATTCCCCAATTGAATTATCAATGAGAGATCCTGAGTTGAATTATAATGTCTTAAAAGATTCAGCTCTTCAAATTGATCTCGATTCTGTTTATGATGCCATCCTTGTTTTCCAGACAATGAAAGAAACCGAGCTTTTGTCTAACTTATATCAGAAAGAGTGGGCTAAGAAATATAATAGGATTATTTATCCCATAACTCTGTCTACGACACAATATGTCGTGGATTTCTCCAATCTATCATCTCTTGAAGAGTATTTGATCAAGATAGCAGCGTTTTTCATGATGGATAAAGAGATAAATTTTGCAACAAAATTCCAATTGAGATCTAATGACAGCGCCAATGATCTTTGGGACTCTTTTATTACTAAATTGAAGCCATCATTGATGAATTATCTTGCTGTTCATAAAATGTCATTAGAAGAGCTATCTGATTTTAAAAATGTGATTGGTAACTTCATGCAAGTCATTGAAAGTAACGGCTATAGGATCCAAGATATATACCAGGTCATGGTGGTAGTTTTCAGGGATTATTTTGCCCCGGCTCTTGTTCTGGAGTTCAGGCTTGATTTCATAGAGTCTATCCAATCAGATCATTATATGCCGCTAGTGGTCTCCGAGAGAGCAGACTATGATAACATAGTCCAAATATGTTGGTATCCCGAGGAAGTTTCGTTTTCTCCAAAGAACATAAAATCCATGCCCATCAGTTTTCCCTTCAGCGAAGATTATGTTCACTATTGTATTGGAATTAGATCATTACTTGGTGATATTTTAGATTTTATGGGCCAACATTATAGCTATGAGTTGAATGAGCTAAGTTCAATTATAGTGAATGAAGTTTATGAGAAAATGCTTGGAGATGAGAAAGGTGTAGGAATAAGTAATGATTTGAAGGAATTTATTGAAAGAAACTCGAACAACAAAGAAATTGCTGCGCAGAGTTTCACGAACTTAGAGTACTATGTGTTCAGTCTTTATAGAATTGGGGAATTGATAAACCGCAAATTGAGAAAGCAGCTAGGCGTTGGAATTATTAGTCATGATAATGTTTTCACATTGAGGGCCGTTGAGCATTTCAATAAGGTCAGAAAGTTTTCGGAAGATGCTATTTTCAAGATGGTTGACCAAAAGATCAAAGAGTTACTCGAAACTGTGGATTATAGTGACTGGTTTCCGGAAGAACGCAACACTGAGGCAAATTACTTCATTAAAGATTTTGCCTTATTTCTCGAAAACTTATTTACATCAATTTTCTCGAACTTACCTAGCTCTATGAGAACTTTGGGGTTATTTAGGACCTATGATTTCGTCGCGGAGTACTTTTTACAAATCCTAAGAGATACAGAAGGCTTCAACAAAATTGCAATTGAAAACTTTAATTTAGATGTTAAGCATTTGGAAAAATCTATGTCAGAATTCCTGTCTAATAAATCGAATGCTAGCTCAGGGGAGAATGTAGCACTTGAGTCAACTTTCACTGAGTTGAGGCAATTTATCGATTTGTTACTCTTGGATAATTATGAAGACTACAAGAACCCTACTTATCGAATGAGATTCTTTGATAGAGTTAAATACGAAGATGGTTTAGCACTAATCGCCAAGATGCATGAAAACGATAAAGAAGTTCTGTACCTGGAGGATTTGAATACCTCTGCACAAAGTATTGACCTGCAAACTGTATTATCAAATTCGGCTGCTCAGAAGTTTGCAAAATTTAGTAACCGATTTAAAAAGAACAACAACCAATTTGATTGAAACCGAAAAAATAGCAGCAATGTATAGTTACAATGAATAGATTTTTGCAAATAACGTGATCACCTCCATAAGCTCCAGATGGCATACCATTTGCGTTGGCTCTTCTCCATCTCAGCCTTTTTATCGTCAACAAGGAATTGAATAGCTGCCTCCAACTCGTCAGCTTTGACAGAAAGCAAATCTTTGGTATCATCATATTCTAACTTCATCCATAATGAATTCATCAAAAAATAAGTCGTGGATGCTATGAGAAAGGCATTAAATAAAGAAAATTTGAATTCGCCCAATTTAGGCTTCAGATATGTACTTTGCTCTGGAAAATGAATTTGAGAATAATACCTGTAAAATTTACCCCCTACTTGGTTGATCCTTCTCGGCACGAAGAAAAGATTATGTTTAAAAATCATTCCTGAAGAGCTTTGGGCCGTTTTTGTAAGTGCTTAGAAACTTCATCTACATATTTTTTAAAATAATCTAGCGTGCGCCGAAAATTTGAAAACTCCAATCCATTCTAATTACACGACGAACTATACCGTTAGCTTAATGCCGTATGCTTTGATATTGATAGGAAAAATTAATACCGGTTTTCAAACAAAACTTGTCTCTAAGGCTTGTCTTCCGAGTATTTCAAGAAAGTTTTTACAGTCTGATAGTACGCATCAATACGCAACAAGATTAAGAAAAGCAGAAAAATCCAGAGAGGAAAAGGCAAGATTTAAGAACAGAACTGCGGGATACTATGCGGCATCTTTAGGTGTGTTATTTTTGGCCTTAGGATATAGTGCTGTCCCTTTTTATCGGATGATATGCCAGAGAACAGGTTGGGCTGGAACTCCAATAACTGATTCCAGAAGATTTACTGCCGATAAGTTGAAGCCCGTTGATACGAATAAACGTATTAGAGTTCAGTTCACGTGTCAGTCATCTGGTATCCTCCCTTGGAGATTCACTCCTCAGCAAAAGGAAGTGTATTTGGTTCCAGGAGAGACTGCATTAGCATTTTACAGAGCCAAAAACCTATCGAAGGAGGATATAATAGGTATGGCAACTTATTCTGTTACTCCGGATCACGTTGCGCCTTACTTCAACAAAATTCAATGCTTCTGCTTCGAAGAGCAAAGATTAAGTGCTGGCGAAGAGGTAGATATGCCTGTTTTCTTCTTTATTGATCCTGAATTCGCAAAGGACCCTGCTATGAGAAACATAAATGACATCGTTCTAAATTACTCATTTTTTAAAGCACAATACACTGATGGAGAGTTAGCAGCTGTACCGATGGGCAACATAGAGATGAAAGCGCATATGGCAGTTTAATCATATTTGTCAAGTCTTGTATATAGTAAATAATAATTGAATTATGTTGATACTCAAGGCATAGTTATGACGATTACGTTATCGAAATAAAATTACAATTCGTCTTTTCAAAAATGCATTAGCTATTCTCACTTAGTGCAAGTCAACACTACCAAGCGTTATCCATTCATTAACTGGTCCCTCGCACAAAACTAACTTCAAGACACCACCATTCCAACCTAACCCATTGTCTTGCATATTTTCAGAATCACAATTATCTATATTAAGATAATCTTGAACTCTTGTCTTGATTGTCCTCCATAATGCGTTATCAATGGGATACAAGTCACTATATGTTAAAGAAAGATGAGGGTCATACTCATCTACGGCCCACTCAGCAGCTTTCACGGTTGCCTGACGCTGAATTGGAACACGATCAAAGTCGTTTTCCCTAGGTGGCGGATCATTCTTATGCCTCTTTATTGGCTTCTTCTCAATTTTATTGCCGTTCAGGTCAGTCACATATAAATGTGGGTTTTTCTTACTTCTCTCTTCTTCAATATCATTAGGTAGAATAACAAAGAGTTCTCTTATGATTCTTGCAAGCGAAATCAAGTCAGGATTTCTCACCGCCTTAAAATACAATTTTTTGAAATATTTCCTTTGACTATCGACCTTGCCTAACGTAACTAATCTCAGACCATCTTTTGGAAGGGAATTAAATGCGACAGCGCTTGCTGATAAAATTCGATCCACAGCATCACGGCTTTTCTCAGGGTCATGAATATCAACCTTCAAATTTGAAGTGATTGTTATATGGGGCTCGAATGATGGAGGCAGACCAGGGAATAGGGTTTGCAAAGACGCCATCAATGCCGTAAGAGTCTCATGAGTTGAGGTATTCTTTTTCGGACATAACCATAATGAAACTCCAGCTGTAAACTTAGAGTTAGTTTCAGATTCAGTTTAGTAGGTCACTACTCTCATTAACTTACGCATTTCCATCCCAACTTTCAGAAATCGAATATAATTCGTTATCTTTTGCGGTTTAATTGATAATTTATATTTCCAACTAACCTAATTCGCGTTATACAATTTCATCAGATGACCCGATTTTGAACATGAAACCAAGAGCCATATAAGAAACATTACGCCTTTTATTACATTCTTTACACATAGCTTTAGAACAAAGGTTTTCGTTTTTTCAGCTATTTAATTAATATTTGGATGTCCTGACATTAACTCCACCAAGTGCACTATCATCCACAAACCAACTGACCTGCACCCCTGTGTTTAAATCAGAAACTAACTTTGATGGCAATTGACTCTTTGGATCTTCAAAGATCTGTTTCAAAATTGGTGCTTTACCTGAGCCCTCTGCAACAAAAGCAATTGAGTCGGCAGCTTCCAATACAGGAAAAGTGAATGTAATCCTTCTTGGAGGAGGCTTCGGTGAATCGTTTATGTATGAGATCAATTCGGATCTCTCGTTCAATAACCTGTGTTCTGGGAATAATGAACAAGTATGGCCGTCAGGTCCACATCCCAACAAGATCAAGTCAAATTTACCACCTTGAGGAAGAGCAGACTGGTACTTTTTAGATATCTCCCTATCTTTGGACTCATCGACGTTATCAAGTTGACCATCTTTACCTGTTATCAAACGTTCATCTATAGTATGTACCTGGGGCTTTTTTACATCTGAGGGCAACTGACTGAGTACCATTTCATCGAACAAACCATAATTTGAGTCAGGATGACCTAATGGTACTAATCTTTCATCACTGAAGTATACATTCCATGAATCCCATTTAACTTTAGAAGCAAGTTCTTTGTTTTCAATTAAAGCTTCCTTGAGCACTTTACCAAGCGATCCTCCTGATAAAGCAATTTTGAAAGACCCTGATAAACTCAACGCTTTGTCTTGTAACTTGATTATATGTGTGCCAACAGCATTAGCAACATCTACAGATTTAGAATATGAATGAACCCTTTGTGGCATCTCTATTCTTTTGGTTCTTGTCAATAGAACTTACTAAGTTGCAATTAAAAATACTGAACTAGGTCTTATCAAATATTATTGCTTTCCGGAATTCTACTACGAATTTTATATACAGAACATTATGATTTGTAAGCATAAGTTAAAATACATCAATAAAGTCGATAAGAAAGGCTTCACTCTAGATAATGTGAATACTCGGCGTTATCCCTGACCTTTGAATTAAAGAATTTTTCAAGTTTAGTTGCATTTTTATAATATGTCGTAGTTTCGGCATTATAAGCCCGACAATTATTAAAGATCAACCTTGCATCATACAAAAATTGATCAAAGTTGTCATATTTATCACCCTCAAGTTTTTGATTCATGGTGGATAAGTCCATGGGCTCTTTAATGACATCATAGTAATCTCCAACCTCTTCCTTATTTACGGGACTTGTAAATGGCCATGCTGATGGATGATTAGTTATTTCAGATAAAAGAGACGTCATAAAGTTGAAATGTGGCCCACGCTTGGGCCTTTGCGCAATCTTGTCCATCTCCTCCAGCCAACCAGCTTCTAATAAACCCGGAATATCTTTTGGATCCAAACTGTTACTCTTATTTGTTTTGAACACTTGAAGACCTGGTCTGATAACGTTTGACTTTGATCTGGCTATAATCTTCTTCTCTATCGCAGCTCTTTGTAGAAATAAAATTTTCGCCAGATCCAAATATCGAAGAATTGGAGGCAACATTTCACATTGCATTAATGTTCCACCTTCGTAATCTTTAATATACCCTACCCACACAGATTTATCCAATGTAATATCTTTAGTGAAGCCCTGCTTCTTAAAATATCCAATGGCATAATTATCTGCATAAGTCAAGAAATACCTCACCGGTGACGTAGTTCTGACATAGTCTTTCAAATGATTCATAAGATGAGCGCCATAACCTCTAACTTGCTCAGTAGAGGAAATAGCGAAGAAGACAATTTCCGCAAACTTTCTGTTATCAAAAGGTCTAAAAGTCACACCGCCAACAACTGTTAATGGTTTTCTTACAACAGCCATTGATAAGTGAGAACGATCGTAAACCAATCTTGCAATATACTCCCTAGGCATTTTGGGCAATTGTTTTTGAAAAATGTTTTTCAATCCAGTCAAAACTATCAAATTTTCTTTGGTATTATCATTATTCACTACCCTAAACTCTATTTTACCTTCTCTCTCTTCGATGACCGATGGTCTTTCTTTAAAAGAATATGACACTCCATCAAATTCGAACTTTGTAATTCTTTTCTTTTCTTCTTCAGCCTCATCATCATCACCATCATCCTCATCATCTTGATCATTGTCATCCCTGTTCTGCTTGTCAACATTATTAACTTCATTATTCTTCTCGTCATTCTCCGAACCATTATTCAATTCTTGGTCACTTCTCATATCCACTTTACTATCGTTGGTAACAAATTCAGCTTTAACCTTTTTGCTTAAAGGAACATCATCATCATCCTCTTCCTCGTCCCTAGTAACATCTACATTCTTCCTTTTACCCATATTGTAAAGTCGATGAGATGGCTAAAATTGTTGGATGATATTGGTAAATTTCGACGTATAAGGAAAACAGTCGCCATAGGTATGTTACGTAAGCGCGAAAATACATTAAGATTACAAATCACGTGCAAGAAAATTTGAAATCAGTGATGCCTGAAGCCTTAAGTCATCGCTTTTTCGTCCTTTCTGAACAGATCTATTTTCATCTTTTTCATTAAGGTTAAAGGAAATGTCAAGTTTTGCAACATTACCAGGTCATAGCAATGCACCAGGTCCTGCAACAGTACTCTGTTGTAACTGTGGTACCCCAATTAACGGTTCCCAAGGTTTAGTAATGTGTTACGACTGTATCAAATTGACTGTTGATATCACTGCTGGTATACCAAGGGAAGCAAATATTTCATTTTGCAGAAACTGTGAAAGATATTTGTACCCACCTCTGCAATGGGTCAGAGCTGAACTAGAGTCTAGAGAATTATTGGCCCTATGCTTAAAGAGATTAAAAGGTTTGAATAAAGTTAGACTAGTCGATGCATCCTTTATATGGACGGAGCCACATTCAAGAAGAATTAGAATCAAACTTACGGTTCAAGGAGAAGCCATGGAGAACGCAATAGTTCAACAATCATTTGAGGTTGAATATATTGTTGTTGCTATGCAGTGTCCTGACTGTGCAAAGTCTTACACTGCAAACACTTGGAGAGCTGCCGTTCAAATTAGACAAAAGGTTCCTCATAAAAGGACTTTCTTGTACTTGGAGCAATTAATTTTAAAGCATAATGCTCATGTTGACACGGTTTCGATTAAAGAAGCTAAAGATGGGTTGGACTTTTATTATAGTCAAAGGAACCATGCTGCAAAAATGGTTGACTTTTTATCTGCAGTTGCTCCAATTAAGGCTAGAAAGTCTGAAGAACTCGTCAGTACTGATATTCATTCTGGGTCGTCGTCATATAAATTTACTTTCTCAATCGAGATAGCCCCGATTTGTCGTGATGATTTGGTTGTTATTCCTAATAAATTGGCACATTCATTAGGTAACATAGCTCGCCTAGTGTTGTGCCTGAAGGTCTCTAATATGATACAATTTTTAGATCCCAATACTTTGCAACTAGCTGATCTTAATGCTCAGACATATTGGAGATCTCTGTTCCCATCGTTGTTAGATGCCACTCAACTTGTTGAGTTCATTGTTTTAGATGTTGAGCCTACGGGTGATGTCAATGGGAAGCATGTCCTTGCCGATATAACCGTCACTAGGGCTAGTGACCTAGGCCATAATGACAATTCTTTCTATGTTAGATCGCATTTGGGAGGAATACTTCACCCTGGTGACTCATGCTTGGGATACTACTTGAGTAACACAAACATTAATTCAGAATTATGGGATTCTTTGGATACTGATAACACTCCTGAGGTTGTTTTGGTCAAGAAATTCTATACAAGAAAGTCCAAGAAATCAAAGAACAGACAATGGAAGTTGAAGAGAATGGCAAGAGAGCATGAAGAAATAGTAGCCAATAGAGAATCTAGACAAATGAGACAAGAGCAAGAGCGAGCAGAGAAAGATTATGAGTTGTTTTTGAGAGAACTAGAGGAAGATGAAGAAATGCGTGGAGGTATAAACATGTATAAGGTGGATGACGTTAAACAAGGATTTCCAGAAGATCTTGACGATCAAATTGATGAAGATGATGATGCTCCTCAAATAAATGTTGACGAGTTGCTTGATGAAATCGATGAAATGACGTTAGATGCTTAGTTATCTCTTTCTAAACTTTTTCTGTATATTATATTTATCTCCTGCATTCAATATATTAAATATGCGACTGTTGAAGCATCAGTATTGTACTTGATAAGGTTTATTAGTGTGTAGTTTGCGTTTAGTCAACGATGCAGAATAATCAAGATCGGGTCTCATATCTCCCAGTTAGATCTTTTGTGGAGTCATCCTTTTTTTCCACTTTATCTAAATTGAAGTTAGAAAAATTTAAACTAAACTCTTCAGAGCATGAGATAAATGGTTTTATGACACATCCCGGTAAATTGAACAAATTCAATGAATTGACGACTATAAACCTAGATTATACTAGTTTTGATAAGACGCCGGAAAACGATACCTCTAACATTTACTTACCAGGAGCTATACTTAATCTAAATACAATCGATGAGTTTAAATCTATTGATAAGCAGAAATTGATAGAACAGTGGGGAGAGAAAATATTCAAAGATTTGAGTTCTAACACCAATTTATCTTACAAGGAGTTCAATCCAATTTACCTATTGTGTTTTTCTGATTTGAAAAAGTATAAATTTTATTATTGGTTTGCGTTCCCCATGTTGCAGTCTAATTGGATCCTTCTCGAAAGCAGTACTGAAATCCCTTTTCTGATTTCGCAAGAAGTGGAAAGAAAGTTTAACGAACATCAATTCGAGCAATTTTTTCAGGTTTTGGATGATAGGGTAATAAATGTTAATGAAATCTCAAATCTGGACAGGGGTAAGTTTGCATTTATCGACTCAAGTGTAAACGCTAAAAAAGCTCTGTCTGCTCAACTAAGAAATTACTTATTTTTTCTAGCATATAAAGGATATAAAGAAATTGAGGTCTTTGTTTGCAGAAAAGAAGGCTTATCATTCAATTGGAAGTTAACATTAAAAGATGAAGTGAGTAAAACTCAATTACCCAAAGTCACTGGGTGGGAGAGGACAAACCAAGGAAAATTAAGCTTTAAACTTGCTGACCTAGGATCTTTGATTGACCCAAAAAAACTTGCCGAGCAAGCTGTGGATCTAAATATCAAGCTCATGAGGTGGCGGATTGCACCTCGACTCAACTTGGAGATATTGAAAGAACAAAAAACGTTGCTTTTAGGGGCTGGTACACTTGGGAGCTACGTGTCAAGAACACTAATGGGATGGGGGGTGAGACATATTACTTTTGTAGACAGTGGAAGAGTTTCCTACTCGAATCCTGTGAGACAGCCTTTGTTTACGTTTAGAGACTGTTTTAGCGATGACGGAAGAGGAGAGCTAAAGGCAGAAAGGGCTGCAGAAGCAGTAAAAGAGATATTCCCAGGAGTCACCTCTACTGGTTATAAAATAGAGGTTCCCATGGTAGGACATCTGAGTACAGCAGAACTGAAACTGAACTTTGACAGAATTGAAAAGCTTTTCGATGCACATGATGTCATATTTTTGCTAATGGACTCAAGGGAATCTAGATGGCTTCCAACAGTGCTTGGAGCTGTTAAAGACAAGATAATAATTAATGCCGCTCTAGGTTTTGATGGATATTTAGTTATGAGACATGGTAGCGTGAAGCAAAAGGAGAGACTAGGATGTTATTTTTGCAATGATGTCGTAGCGCCAAGCGATAGCCTATCTGATCGGACATTAGATCAAATGTGTACTGTCACACGTCCAGGTGTTGCACCAGTAGCATCATCATTTGCAGTAGAACTCTTAGCCTCTCTTCTCCAACATCCAGAGAGGCAACATGCTTCTGTAGAATCAGGTGAACTTGGTTTTGTCCCACATCAAATTAGAGGCTCTCTTTACAACTTCACTCAAAACTTGCTCCAGGCCCCAAACTACAAACATTGTTCAGCATGTTCACCTCCAGTATTAGATGCTTTTGAAAAGGGCGGTTGGGACTTTGTAAAAAATTGTTTGAATGATTCCACTTATCTCGAAAAGATTAGTGGATTATCCCTAGTTCAGCAGGAAGCCGAGCTTGCGTCCGAATCAATGCTTAAAGAGTTTGAGATAAGTGACGAAGAAGATAATGAGTGGTTAGACTGATTCAAGGTCCTTTAAAACATATGTGTGGAATGATTAGTAAAGCACCGAATATAGAAAATAATATTCACCTTGTATATTATTGCGAGCGCGTTTATGTACATTTTGTTTACTTTAAAGACCACACACAAATACGAAATTTTTGTATTCTATGAAGACTACTTTTCCTGATGCCGTTGAGATGAACTTGGATGAAGTTACGCTTTTCGAAAGGGAAGAGATTCTTAATTCCCGAATCGAACCATTTCAACCTGGACATAATCGCACTTCTGCTTACCCCTTGAGTAGTATAAGCGATATTCAAGTACAGCTGGGCTTAATATACAAGGATCTACTCTTCACACTACTAGGGTACGAGGGATTGTATACTCGTTTCAGCGAGAAATATGACCCGGAAAAGATAGAACATAGGGTAAAAGGTCCAGATTACAAAATTGCAAGACACTTGGATATAAGTTTGAAAAGCATAACGAAAAGATTAGTGAGATTTGGTAAATACTACTCTGGCTTGAATGGATTCGTCCAGTATTATGACAATAAAAACTTTGGAAAAGTAGTACAGAAGTTCTGCTACTTTATCACCGATTTTCTAAATGAATATAGAAGAGTAATCATAAGACTAGAAGATGAATTCAAGTTCAATGGCTCAATCAACCTCAGCATAATGGAAAACCGTTTAAATCAAACAGTCGCTGAAAAGCTAAATCACTTATACGAGATAGCCTTAGCAATTCACAATGACTCTATGGAAAGAAAGATAAGGTTCAAGGGAGGAGAGCTACCCTATGAAGAATTCATCCAGAACATAAGAACATCCTTAAAAAGCACAGGTAACATTGACATTCCCGTAAACAATGGCTTGTTTCAGTACTGCAAAGGTGGATTAGTGTTGGAAATAGTGCAGAAAAGAATTAATAATAACAAAGGTGACTTTTTGTCTTTGGAGTTTTTAACATTTTTGCTTTCGGCAATAAGCGAGGACTATATAACCATGTTAAACAAGTGGTTGATGGAAGGAGTGATAGATGACCAATTCGAAGAATTTATAGTTCGTGAAAAACCAATTCCCACCAATCTCTCTAAGTTATTCAATCCAATGAGTGAGCATTATTGGAATGAACTCTTTGTATTGAGAGCCGAAGGGCTGATTACTCAATTCCAAAATGCTGACATTCAACTTAAGATCATAAATACGGGGAGATTTTTAAATATATTTAAGTCTTGTACCGGGTTAGAAAACTTTGAAAGTTTAAATGAGACTTTGGAACCCATAGGGGAGATATATTCACAAGACTTAGATCTTAAGATAGATCAATTTTATCACCGTGCTAACAAGCTTTTGATGAAACTAATTTTTGAAGGTTTTGATATGTTCGGATTAGTCCAATCATTTCAAAGGTATTTTTTGTTTGATCACTCTCTGAATATTGATAGATTCCTAGAGAAAACATTTCAGGACTTAAAGAAAAATCGTTACGCAATCTCAGTGACCAGATTGAAGATGTCTTTCAATGAGATAGTAAAGACCAAAGGAGTGAATGCAAGTCGAAATTGGTCTCACCTATCCAAGATGGAGCAAATTCTAAACCTAAACCAGCAGTTCGCGATTACGAGCTCCAATTTTTATGATATAGCCAAAGAAATTATGAATGTTGAATCTTTTGATGCCGAGGAATTGTTAGATAACGACCCAAACCTAAAAACTTTTTTGTCCAAAACTTTTGAAAGAAGCCAAATCAAATCGGCAGAATCTCATAACAGTGAATATGATCCAGATCACACGGACGAATACACTGTTGCAAGCGTCGATTTAGCTGCCGAAGTACCATTTCCTTTGAATTTAGTGATTAACAGAGAGCTCTCCTATCACTATGAATTAATGTTTAAATTAAAGATGCTTGTAAAATTCATCAACACATTTAATAACAACACTTGGAGAGAGATCAATTTTACGGAATTTTGGAGATATCCAAACTTTGATCCTCGAATAAGAAGATGGATTTTGAAATGCAGAATTCTCCATTCCAAGATACGAAGTTTCATTGACCATCTTCAATACTATATCGATTTCACAGTCATCGAACCAAATTACAATGAGTTGGTGAAGTATATCATAGATATAAAGAGAGCACTTTCTGAAACAGAATTAGGCTTTGATGTTAAATCAACTCAATCGGAATCGAAGAGCACATTCAAACATAATTTGTTCACCAACTTTACTCAAAGCAAAAATATATTTGGCAGTAACGCTTTCGAGGACAACTCTGGTGGAAATGAAAGGTCGATATTAGAGTTA
The DNA here is from genome assembly GCA_031081885.1 of Priceomyces melissophilus. Taxonomy (NCBI): domain Eukaryota; kingdom Fungi; phylum Ascomycota; class Pichiomycetes; order Serinales; family Debaryomycetaceae; genus Priceomyces; species Priceomyces melissophilus. The sequence goes on along the minus strand of JARYTE010000007.1, from coordinate 349,433 downwards.
AACAGCTTCAGTAGTAAATTAAACGAGTACTTGAATACTATTGTTAACGACTCGTTGATCACGAGACCAGAACTTTTGAGTGTTTTGAAAAATATGTTAGACATTACAGTTCTGTTCAATAACTACCTCAGTAAACTTAAGAAAGGGCTCATTCTATGTGATAGAACTTTGTTTGAACGAGTTTCGGCCCAGTTCCCTCTGAAGTTCGTTAATAAGAGTATGGATGAGTTTCTGATAGAAACAAGAATCAAAAATTTGAACGATAGTTTACAAGATCATGCTGAAATTTTTGAAGATTCCTTGACTGAATTCGTGTTCACTTTAAAATCTTACGGAGAAGCAGAAAATGAACAAATCTTGAATCTCACGGAGAGATTAGAAATGTCTCTTTAACAAACTTTATAATTAAATATTTAGTAAACAATGATAAACCTAACTTTCATCTTCGGCACTTTGCTCGTTCAATACCTTGATGATTTCCTCAGTCTTCTCATCACTATACACTTCGAATCCACCCTGAGCAGTAACTGACGCTAATTGTGCATTCTTGCAATCTAATTTTTCTTCCATAACTTGTTTCAAAATCTTTAAAGAAAGCACTTCTGCTTCTTTCAAAGTTAAAGACTTGTGATATTCATTTTGCAACTCAGCTTGAGCACCTTCAGATCCTGACCCTATCGCCTTGGCGTCATACCTATAATATGTCCCTGATGGCTCACAGTAATACAATTGAGGACCCTTATCCTTGTCAACTCCGGCAATGAGTAATGCAACACCGAATGGCCTTGACATCAATCTTTTCTCACCACTAGCACCTTCTCCAAAACGGAGAGATAAATCACAAACAGATTGGGCCAAGCTTTCAATTTGTATCCGTTCGTCATAGTACAAATTGTGGTTCAAAGACGAAACTCTAGCGTGGTCAATTAAAGATCTAGCATCTGCCGTTAATCCTGACATTGCGCAACCTATGTGCTTATCTATTTCCACAATCTTTTCAATTGACGAATGTTCTAATAAGGGAGATGTTATTTTCTTTTCGACTCCTAAAATAACGCCTTCAGAAGTTGAAATACCAATCGCAGTAGAACCCAACTTGATCGCTTCAAAAGAGTACTCTACTTGAAAGAGTCTTCCTTCAGGCGAGAATGTGCTTACACCCCTATCGTATTCACTTCGTGTCAAAAACATATCCTCTGTACATCAAATCAAACTTCCGAAAGCAAGAAATATCAAAATTCAACTGTTTTTACTTTCTGTGATAGCCTTTCCATATTTTAAGTGGCGATCATATCTCGCGGATTTCTGGTAACTCACTACATGCAGGCAAATGATAATAGAATCTAATACACTTATTTAAAATGTGAGATCACTATATGATGAATCAAGAACAATATCTAATTAGACTTTGGTGCCAAGCTAACAATTCTCTCAGCAGCAGGGTCTAAATCTGTAAAGGCATACAACTTCAAGCCAGACTTTTCGATCATCTCCGTTGCAAGTTCTTGATTAGTACCTTGTAATCTAACAACGACTGGGATGTTCAATTTAAAGTTCTTAGTAGCAGCAATCAAACCAGCTGCAACGTAATCACATCTGACAATTCCACCAAATATATTGACGAAGATACCATTGACTTTTTTGTCAGACAAAATCAATTCAAAAGCTTTTTCGATAGTCTCAGGTGTAGCAGTACCACCACAGTCCAAGAAGTTAGCTGGCTCGCCACCGTACAACTTGATAATATCCATAGTTGCCATAGCTAAACCAGCACCATTAACGATATTTGCGATGTTACCATCCAATTTGATGAAATTCAAACCGTATTCAGCCGCTTTGACTTCATCTGGGTCTTCCTGAGATCTATCTCTCCATGAGAAAACATCTTTTTGACGAAATTCAGCGTTATCGTCAAAACCTAACTTTGCATCCATGGCCAAAACTTCATGATTTGGTGTTTCAGATAACGGATTAATTTCAACTTGACTACAGTCCTTTTCAGTGAAGACCTTATACAAGTTTTGAACAGCTTTAGCAGCTTCTGGAACGGCCTCCTCAGAGAAACCTAATTGAGAAGCTATCTCAGAGCCCAATTTGTCAGAAACGCCTTCTTTCAAAGGAACTTGGAATGTCTTAATAGCATTTGGGTCTTTTGCGGCAACACCTTCGATATCCATACCACCTTGAGCTGATGCTACTATAATTGGGGTTTGTGTGGTTCTATCTAACAAAATGGCCAAGTATGCTTCAGTTGCAGCATCCCTTCTTTCTACAATATAGACCGCGGTCACCTCTTTGCCAGCTGCACCAGTTTGCTTGGTAATCAACTTATGGCCCAACATCTGTTCAGCTAGCTCCTTAGCTTCTTCAGGAGAAGAAATCAACCTAACACCACCTTGCAATCCAGAGTCAAAGTGACCCTTACCTCTACCACCCGTCAAAGCTTGTGCCTTAATAACCAATTGGTCAGTACCCAAAGCCTTAGCTGCATCAAATGCACCTTGAGGAGTAGAAGCAGCTTCACCATCGGGAACACCTACACCATATGACTTTAACAACGCTGCAGAACGGAATTCATGCAATGATAAAAATCTCTTTTGTTGAGCGATGCCCTAATTAAATGTTAGTAAGGGGACAATACTTAAACAAATAGGATCAATATCACAGTGAAATTAGCGACAATCAGCATAGCCTTTCGTCGCAGCTATATCATTTCCTTGAATGCAATCACAGATATGTAATCACAGACACCACTACTCTACAAGATTAGGAAGGCAACCTAAATGATCCGCTCTTGGTGGATATTGTAGAAACTATCTTAAACAATGAATTGTTGACAAACTTCACTCCCAATAACACAATCCAAATAACAATACTAATAATTAACTTACCCTTGAGAAACGAGCAATAGTTCTAGACAACATTTCGATTCAATTTTAACTCTCAATTATAAGTTAGAAAGTTATAAAAAGATATAATCAAGTATATTGACCTCTTGGTGAAATCAATGAAAAAACAGGGTGGTAGAGTAGGCCCTCGGATTGTCGATGAAAGGGTGAACTTACATAAGCATGGGGTGGGCCGAGCACGAGTAGTAGAACGGAGGCCGTCTTTTCCGAGGGTAAGTGCAGGAGACTAAGAGCAAAATTTATAGGGAAATATAAAGCCCCCGGTCGGTGTCGGCTTGCACAACGCGCTCATTAAGAGGGTGTTCGAGCACGGAGATCGACAGAAAACAATTAAAAAAAAAAAAAAAAAAAAAAAAAAAAAATTAAAAGACTGAGCTAAGGTACTGCATAAAGATGTTAAAGCATCAATTCTGTCTTCAGTGTAGCTCTTTGCTGTCGGAAGGGTAAGAATCAAGAACTGTGAATGAAGGGAACTTCAATTACTGTGATTTCCAGTAGATTGAAAAATGTCCCGCAGCAACTTTCTGCCATATTACTCTAATGAACCAGAAGTTAAAAGTGGTGAGTTCGACAAAAAAATGAATCAAGGGCTTGATACAAGTGAAAGTGATGATGATTTACGTGAAACATCATTTGGAACATTGCGAGATGTACTGAGGCAGCTTTATAATAAAAGTCTGCAACAGGAGAAAAGATTCAAGAAACTTCACCGTAGAACAGGGAAAGCGGACTCCGACTCATCTTCTGAATCGGATAGTACTCCTGAGGAAATTTCAAGATCGATAAAAAGATCGAAGCATGCGCCGGCAACTGGAAGTAGTAAGAAACCAGTTTCACGAATCAGAGATATTCCAGGACTCTCCCAAACAAGAATGTCAGTGCAAGAAGATATAAGGTTTGATCCAGCATATGGTAAAGCAGACCTAAACAAAACTCGGAAAAATTATGGTTTTTTGGATGAATATAGACAACATGAGATCAAGGATATGGAGAATGTACTTCAGAAGAGAAGTTCTCAGTTGATAAGTGAGAGAGAAAGAGAGGAAATTAAGTTAAAGATGCAGTCGTTGAAGTCTAGATTGGATACTTTGAAAAATCGCGACCTTGAAACTAAGGTGCTTTCTGATCATAAGAAAAAACAGATGAGTGACTTCAAGGAAGGAAAGCAGTCGTCTCCCTATTTCTTAAAGAGGAGCGAGAAACGAAGGTTGATAAATAAGGCAAAGTTCGATAGTATGAAGACTTCGCAAAGAGAGAAGGTTATGGAGAGAAAGAGGAAAAGAAGATTGGGAAGAGAATTCAAAGCAATGCAGTTCCAAGGGCCGGATTCCTAATGAATAATATTTGAATGTGAAGCGATATATTAGATATTATGTACTAAAGCAAGTTATATATAATAGGTAACTAAAGACTATTAGCATATTTTGGGCCGTCGATTATGAGTTTTCTATTCGATATGCTAGCGACAACAATTGAGTATCGCCAAATGACATGACTTATGTACTATGCTACACATCAAGACATGGTCGGTTGAATAGAACAAAGAAAACAAATGTTCATAATAGAGTCGGTAGATGTTCTGTCTTGTAGAAGTGTCAATAAATTCAAATAAGTAGGACTTTCTGCGATGAAGTTCCATCAATGTTCCTTCTATAGGTACACGTATCTTCATGTTGGCTCACTTCTTTTCATTTTCTCTCGAAGACCAATCCTCATATGAGCCAACATAATTACCTCTTTTCTTATATCCAAAAGTTTGAGCTAACTCTTCCGCAGCGGTAGATCTAACTCCCCCTAAACAGTAAAAAACCAATTCGTTTTCCTTCGACGGTTTAACAAAGCCAAAATGATCCTCAAACTCTTCTGGTGAAAGGTCTAAAGCACCAGGGGATGATTTAAATGGTATATTGAGAGCTCCGGGGATATGTCCGTCATGAAATTCTATAGGTTCCCTGACGTCCACCAATACCAGACTCGGGTGTTTTGACGGATCCTTCACCAAATCTTTGACATCTTCATACTTATACAAACGAGCTTCGTTCGGTTGAGTCAAAACGCTATAATTTCTCAATAAGGGCGGTGAGGTTCCACACCTAACACCAGGAAATTTGTCAATTGTATTCATTGTCCTAAGAGTCGGCCTTGCCGATACGAACATGGACGACAATTGGCGATAAGCAGTCACTTTTGCAAGCATCATGGTACCTCGTCTAGCACTTCTAAATGCATTCATCCCTTCTGTTTCGTAGTAGTAACACCCCTAATATTTTTAAATAATATATGTTGAGCAAATCGTGTTGAGAGAAACTCCAAGCTCAAAAAATTGATGTTAGAATCGGCTTTTGGTGTGTACTGACCAATCGGTTGATAACGATTTCACACGATTCTTATATTAAAGACCTACGTTTCGATTATTTAAAGCTCTTTTAATTGAATATGGAAAACGCAATATATATATTTATATAGTTCTTTATTTACAGTGTTGAAACCATATTACTACTGATCTCTTCTTGGGAAGAGATATCATTAGGCAAAAAAATTGCCCACCAAAAACGTGTAATTCGAGTTTTGGTCGTAACGTCATTAAGTGTTGAACTTGTTAGCCAGCAAGTTTCTACTTAGAAAAGTCCGTCAATATCACCATTTTCATTGACTTCAACATTCATGAAACCACTGTGAGTAGGCAAACCAGGAATAGTTTGTATTTCTGCAGCTAAAGCATACAAATACCCGGCACCAATCGAAGCCCTAACATCCCGGATGGGAAATTTAAAACCTGTTGGTACACCTTTCAAGGAAGCATCATGTGATAAAGAGTACTGTGTCTTTGCAATACAGACCGGCAAATTACCAAATCCTTGTCTTTTATAAGTGTCAATTTTCTTTTGTGCCTCAGGTAAGAATTCGACTTCTCCAGCACCATACATGTCTGTAGCGATTTTGTTGATCTTATCTTCTATTGACAAATCAGTGTCATACAAGAACTTAAACCTCTTGCCACCGTTGCTAGCTCTTATAATACCTTGAGCCAAATCAATAGCACCTCTCCCACCTTCTTCCCAGTGATTGGAAACGATTGCATCGTCAGCTCCCGCTTTAAGGGATTCCTCTCTAATCACTTGATGCTCCCTATCGCTGTCTGATGACATCCTATTAATCGCGACCACTACCGGAATGCCATAAGCAGAAGCATTTTCGATGTGCTTCTTCAAATTTGAGCATCCAGCTTTCAATAATTCAACGTTTTCTTGAGTGTATTCTGCAGCTAAAGGAGCACCAGCTTTGACTTCAGGGCCACCACCATGAACTTTCAAGGCACGTACTGTTGCTACAATTACAATAACGTCTGGTGATAAACCTGATGACCTGCTCTTGATGTTGAGAAATCGTTCACCTCCCATCGTAAAATCAAATCCCGCTTCGGTCACAACATAACCTTCTTGTTCTAATTTTTCCTCTGAGGTTAAATCTGGTGACGTTCCTGCCAATTTCAACGCCATTCTATCTGCCAAAACTGAGGAAGCACCGATGGATATATTAGCAAAAGGTCCTGCATGAACAAACACTGGTGTACCCTCCAAGGTTTGCATAATATTGGGCTTAATGGCATCTTTCAATAAAGCAGTCAAGGCACCCGCAGCCCCGATATCTTCACATGTCACTGGTTCTCCACTCTTCGAAGATGCTATCACCATCATACCCAATCTTTTTCTCATATCATCCAACGAATTTGATAAAGCCAAGATGGCCATACACTCAGAGGCTACAGTGATATCAAATCCAGTCCTTCTGGTCATTCCTTTCTCAGTAGGAGCTTCTCCTATTGTGACACCTCTCAAAAACCTATCATTACAGTCAACAACTCTTCTCCATGTAATAGTTTCAGGATCAATGTCCAATCTGGCGAATTTATTTATTTCCTCCGCAGTTAGATCATTGGGGTCTACTTTTTTGATCCCTAGCCTTTCTAATCTTTTAAGCATAGAAGGAGTAAATTTTCTTACCCCTTTCTTCTCTGGTACCAATCTTCTGTACAAGGGACCATCCTTCTGGGTGTTTTCATGGAAAATTCTTGCATCAATTGCAGCAGCTAATAAGTTATTCGCCATGGTAATTGCATGGATATCACCGGTCACATGCATATTGAATTCATCCATAGGAATGACTTGAGAGTAACCACCTCCAGCAGCGCCACCCTTTATACCAAAAGTAGGACCCATAGATGGTTGCCTGACATTTGCAAAAACGTTTTTGCTCAAGTGAGCACCAAATGCTTGCGCTAAACCGACCGTAGTTGTGGACTTACCTTCTCCTAAAGGTGTCGGAGTGATACCAGTCACCAAGACATATTTGCCATTCACCTTCTTGTCCAAACGCCTTAAAAGATCAAGAGAAACTTTAGCTTTATGTGAGCCAAATGCTTCTAATTCACTACTAAGGATGCCAGCTTCCTTAGAAACTATGTCAATTCGTTTAGGAATTTGAGCTCTTGAAATTTCGAAGTCCGATGGAACTGGCTTCTCTAAGTTCAAACGTAAGGGATTAGTGAATTTAGGAGTGACATTGTTCAGCCTATAGTGTCTTTGGGCTGCTATAAACACATTTTGTAACAAGCTAGCAACAGTCATGGGACCAACTCCTCCTGGAACAGGGGTAATTAAAGAGACCCTTGGTAATGATGATTCATAATCAACGTCACCAACCATTCTAGAACCTGATTTCTTACTAGAGTCTGGGATAAAGTTTGTACCAACATCAATAACAACTGCATCTTTCTTGAGCCACTCACCCTTAATAAACTGAGGTTGCCCAATTGCTGCAATGACAATATCTGCTTGAGACAAGAAAAGTTCGATTTGATTTTGAGGAGTTTTTGAGTGCAAAGTAGTCACCGTTGCATTAGCCTTAGTCAATAAGTTCCCTATAGGCTTACCTACAATATCAGATCTCCCCAAAACAACAGCATTCGAGCCAGAGACTGGGACATTATAATGTTTTAACAAATCAATAATACCTTTCGGTGTACATGGTAAAAATGAAGGCTCACCACCCTTCTTGGAAAGTTCACCTACATTAAAAGGACCGAATCCGTCGACGTCTTTTTCAGCAAGAACGGCTGAGGTTACCTTGGCCTCATCCAAATGCTCTGGTAAAGGAAGTTGTACCAAAATACCATCTACATCAGGTGAAATGTTGGCGGACTCTATTTCGTTCAAGAACTCACTCTCAGTGATATCCTCAGGAATATTCACAACATGACATGCAATTTCAGCCTCCTGAGCAGCTTTGAGTTTCATCTTGATATAGGTTGAAGAATCCTTCCTTTCTCCCACTTGAAAAATCGTCAAACTTGGCTGAAAATCTATGTGCTTAGTCTGGAAATGTTTGATTTCATTGTGAATTCCCTCACGAATTTTCGAGGCAACACCTTTGCCATCAATTAATTTAGCTGTCATCTCCTCGTCAGATAATTCAGCTAAAACAAAGTATTCTCTTTAACAGCCTTGAAGCTGAGATATGAGACTTCGCGTACCCTATATAAGGAAATTTTTTCATTGACTCGTATCGCTGTATTTTTCGCGGCCCGAGTCTACAAAATTGAGAACATGATAGTCCGTAAATTAAGAAAGCACGTTACCATGCACTATCTCGTTTTCGACGTTGTAATTTCGCTTCCCCTTTGTTAGACTACTTTTTACAGTTATTTATCGGTTAACTTTCAAGTCTTTTTACAAATGACTCAATTGAACTTATTGAGTTCAAGTTAACATTAAGAATATCAAATTTTGAATTCAAAGAGCTCAAGGACAGACCAGGGCCAATGTTAATAATTTGCCTCACATCATTCGCGAGGAGGAACTCTATAGAGCGAACCCATTGAACAGGTTTCGAGTTTGCTGAGATAGCTTGAGAGAAGGGATGAACGGACACTTCTCCGGTTAAATTAGAAACGATTGGGACAGACTCTTGTTGTAAATCATTATGAAAACGATCGTGGAGCTCACCCTCAATTGACAGTAAATATGACGTGTGAAAGGGAATGCGTACTGGGAGCTCTACAGAACGAAGAATTATTCTCTCTTTTCTATTAATCGAAGCAATTCTCTTCTTAACGTCATCTAGTTTCCCCGATAAAACAAGTTGTTGATAAGAGTTAATATTTGCCACATAATCTGATGCTTCATTTAGAACCCTTGGAAAAGAAGGCGGTTTGAAGAGGACCGCCATCATTCCATGTCCTTCGTTTGGAAACATTTTCTCCATTAAAAGTCCTCTATCGCGCACTAATCTTAGAGAATTTGCAACATTTAACACGCCAGAGAGCCCAAGTGAGGTATACTCACCCAATGAATGCCCTAAAATATACGTTGCACTTTTAGCAATGTCAATATTGTATTTTCTTTTTATTACTTCACATATAGCTATCGAGGAGATGAGTATTGCTGGTTGGGCATTAGACGTCTTTAGGAGCCACTTTTTGTTGAATGAAGGGTCTGTGTTGAACAAATTAGAAGCGAAGTTATCCTTAAAAACTTCATCGGCAAGATCAAGTGTAGGCTTAATGAAATGTTCATCTTTTTTAAAGGGGGCTAGTAAACCATTTTCAATGATGCCTTGTCCAGGAAAAGCTATAGCATATTTCTGAAGCTTTCTTACCGAAGTTTTGCCTAGTTGCAAAAGCATATCGACTGGGAACTATAATCATTGATCGCGTTCGTCTCCGCGACGAAATACAATACCGGGTCGTCTACTGGCTGCTTTTTTCGCTGAAAGCTCCCCAACCTTTCTCTTAAACATGAAGCCTAATCACGATCTGGTCATCAAAGTGACACTAAATCTAATTGTCCACAGTTATGCCGATTCCCAAGAGTTTTCAATGTACATTGACGTGTTTTGGGGCTTCTTTTTAATTGTAGCTTATCTGATCTAAAACTACAAATACCATGAACTATGTTCATGAATCTCTTTCAAGAAAGTGCAAGGGCATATTCAGTATTCTTTATCGTAATTTTGAGAATAGTCTCCTAGCGTATACATATCTTGCTTGTTTCTTTATCTTGCATACCCAAAAAGCCTTAGCTGTGTACGATACTGTTCCGTTTCTCGCTATGTAGTGCCGTATATACCAGCCTTATGTGCCCTGTGGCTACATAAAAGTACTCGCCTGCTCGAGCTGCCAGGGGGGGACACCCACGCGGTAAAGAGTCTGGCTACTTGATTTGGTCCTTAATCCGTCTGTTGGACGCATGGAGGCCCTAAACGGGGAAGAAAACGCGCTTTAAGGGAAACTGGATGAGTGCTGTCGTCGTACGCTTGGCGGTCGGGTACTGATATTCTAATCAACTGGCCGTGTGCCTCGCGCTATTTCGGGAATTCGTGCGGTAATGTGCCGTCAGTCGTTTCAGATTGGGCAATACGCATTTACTTTTTTTTAGACTTACTTAGAGCGGAGCAAAGGCAGCGTGAGGGCGAGTGTTCGACGAAATCTTCACGGGGTATCCCAGAAATCCCTCGTTAAAATTTGCGAGCGCCCCTGTTGTTTATTCTTCTCACTATCATCACTAAGTATTACTGGAAGTCTATAAGCAGTACACATACACTTTGCCGTGAAACATCTGCAAAAACCAAGAGACGATAATATAAGATAATAAAATGTCAGATATAAAGTTAGCTAAGGATTCATTGGTCTCTTCCCTCTTTGAATTGTCAAAGTCGGCTCAAGAAGCAGCAAATGCAACTATTAACTTTTACAGAGCGGCATCACAAGAAGGAAATGCAGACTCTTTGGCTCAATTGGCCAACACCTTGAACGCTATTGCTACTAGTGTGTCACCAGATGGTGTTGTTGGTATACTTCCTCAGCTCGACAACTTGAATGTAATCAAAGCTGGTCAGGGTGACGTAGTTAATGGTGCTGGCAAAAAAGTTGTAGCCAATGACGAAAAGAAAAGAAAGAAGGCTGAAAAGGATCCCAATGCCCCTAAGAAACCGTTGACTATCTTTTTTGCTTTTTCTTTCCACACTAGAGAAGTAATTCGTGAGGAAAGAAGGAAGAAAGGTTTACCTGCCTTGTCTGCGATTGAGATGAATGATGTTATCAAAGAAAGATGGAACTCAATCACTCCAGACGAAAAAGCAAAATGGCAAAAGAAGTACGCTAACGAATTAAAGGAGTACCAGAAAGTCAAGGAGGCATATAAAGCTGGCCTTACTGGCGAAAACAAAGTAGCTCCTCAACCGGAGGAGCCACAGGAATCTTCCGATTCATCGTCTGACGACGATGACGATACTGCTACTGAAGACAAGAATTCCAATCTTTCTCAAGACTCTCATAAGAAGTCGAAGGACTCGAAGAAGAGAAAGTCGGAGAAGTCAGAAAGAAAGGCAGAAAAGAAGTCTAAAAATAAGGAATCGAACAACAAATAAAACAATGTGTTCAAACATTGATATTTCGTTAATTTTTCAAGGACTTCATGGCTAGAGGATTTGTTTTTTATTTCTCCTCATCTATCCATTTTTCGAGTTTTAAATTAGTTGTTGTATTATTAGTCTATGTCTATGGTAATATATTAATAGTTTTCGAAGATCTATATGAAAGGATCAATGACCCTTTCTCTTTTGTCTACTAATATGTGCTTTCAAAACTTTCTGCCTGTCACGTAACGAAAGCCTTTGTTTACCTTGAACAGACTTTTTATGAATCATCATGACGAAATTCTTCTTTCTTGCTTTCTGCTTGTTTGTTGTAGGCGTGTTTTTCTTTCCTTTCCTAGAACCATACTTTTCACGATCTTCTTTTCCGGCTCTTGCGTGAGCTACCTTTTCATCGTGCGTAAGCTTACGCTTTACATCACCCAACAATGACGTAGAGTCGACAATATCTTCATTTTTTTGTTTACCAGTCATTTGTTTCTGGACACCAGCTTGAGTTTTGAGTTCTTCTAACTTTGCAAAATCAGCAGGCGTCAAAATTCTACTGGAAAGAAGCTCTGTCATAGCTTTTTCGGCTTTGGCAACAGCATCAGCATCGGAAGTCTCAGTATTTGCTGCCTTCTTAAAAGAGATCTTACGTTTTTTGATCTGCTGATCCTCTTTGTTCAAGCCATCAACTTTGTCTGTACCGCTAAAAGAATCCTCGATTTCAATCTCCTCTGCATCTTCATCATCTTCTTCATCATCTTCTTCATCATCTTCTTCATCTTCATCCCATTCTTCCTCTTTAGCACTTCCTTTAAGCTCCTTTTCGTACTCGCCAAGACCAATCTCTTTGTCTGATTCAACGTTAACCCAGTCACCCTCCTCTGTATCTGAATCACCAGCAGTGACTGCCCAATCATCGTCATGATCTTCAACTCCATTACCCTGTACTTCTTTCCACTTAGCCAAAAGCTCTAATCCAGGAATAGACGTCAAAACAGAACTTTCAACACCATATTTTGGCAATGACCTCTTCTCACCACTCAGCATCTCCATACTTACTATTTTACCTCTATCCTTTCTTTGAAGAAGTTCTGGTGCTACTTCTCGATACAATGCGATTAAGGACCTTGCAGCCATCATGACTGGTTTTGCTTTTGAACCTTTATACTCAGTCAAATCTTGCAATAACGTGGAATCAATGGCTAAAGGTGCTCTGGACAAAATTTCTCTGATAGTATTTATACCTGCTGCAGCCACCTCCGAAGCGACACCCTCGCTAACGAACTCGTCAGCTATTTTTCTCACAATCATGTTGAGAGATTCTGGCGGCACTAAATCATGAGACGCCTGAGCGACAGCAGCCATTATTTGGGTAACGTCACGTTGTCTTGGAGTCAAGAATCTCATGAAAAAAGAATACATTCCTAAGACAATTAACTTGTGCGTTCCAATTAATCTTGAAATCAAGTTTAATAATGTAATTTTTTGTTCTAAATTTAGGTGATTAGAACCTTTTCCGCTAAGATGCTTTTCAAAAAGACAATCGGCAAAAGATTGCGGATCCCTAAGAAGATGGATCGCTGAGAAATTCAAATAAGTAGATGAATGCTTAGGACCACTCTTTTTCCGCATTGACTTCATCGCCTCCTCAAGTTTTTTGCTCCTCTTTGAAGTTTTTTTGTTGATTTGCATTCTATGCTTTACTGCTGTCAAATCAAAGCCTTCATCATCATCAGATTCCTCAAAGTTTTCTTCTCTCTCTTTGTCTGCTCCTAGAAAGAACCTCACTCCAGACATTACAACCTTGATATCCGGATGCAATGCAGCTTGTGACATAAGTTCCACAGTTCTGGAATCGGCCCATATTCCTCTTCTCCAAAGTTCTCTCGTTAATTTTGTTGCCCAAAGACCTTGCTCGTTTCTTTGTTCAAGTAAATTAAAAAGCAAGGCTTGAGTTGAACGATTTAATTTTTGATTCTTCGTACCAGTATTAACCGCTTTTAACAAAGATATTAAAGTGCTATATATCTGTTGTCTTAATGCTTTGACATGCAGACCTGCTGAGGATGTACCCTTTCCATATGCTATGAGTAATGGAAATAGAGTTTGAATCAAACTTTCAGAGCTAATGATATCCTTATTCCGTAACATCGTTAGACACTGTATGATTTTTTCTCTTACTTCTGGGGTTAAGTCTCTATGGCTATTCAACAAAATGCTTTTAAGATCATCAGGGAAATTAGCTGTTTCTTTCGGATATGAGTTACAAACAGCCGATATAAACCCAATCAATTCAGCAAAAGTTGTACTGTCCGCACCTGATGGATTCATCAAGTAAATCTCTTTCAATGATTCATAATGACTATATTGTTGAAGAAATTCATCATAATATGAGCCAGGATCACGACGTACTACATTTTGTAGAAGTACGATATTTGTGGGCAATATAGCCGCTCTTCTTCTTTTACCCATCTTGTAGTTTCAAGTTCTATTAGTCTAAAAAAGTTGCGATGATTACAATAATTTTTTTTAAGAAAATATAATATACAGGACAGGATAAGCATCTCTACTCTCACTTTTATCGTTTTAGTTAACATTTATTGATTACTGATTACATTTAAACTCCGTCTATATTAGCCATTCATATTACCTGCCTTTGATGTATCCTGAAACAATTCACCCAATGTTGCATAATTTATTTTTTTTGAGAACGATTTTTTCGAAAGCATGATTTTAGCACTGTCGGCGGCTGTTAAAGGTTCACCAGTGCTCTCATCAACCCCAATATTAGTTAAAGCATCATTAAGCCCCATTTCGTTAGCTATATCATCTCCCATACCGACAACCTTCGCAATTCCGTTTTTGTTCGTTCGTCTCTTTTTGCGCACAGTCCCTGATGTGTTACCAGTGAGTTCATCTGCTTCTTTCTTCAACCGTTTTTTTTCTTGAGCAATAAGAAATTCATGATTCAAGCCTGTCCAAAGTCTTTCCTTAAGTTTAAATTCATCTTCACTTAGTTTGAATGCTTCTAGCTCCTCATCATCTAAATCTCGAAAATCAAGTGGGTCAGATGATACATTATCTAGCAAGTCTTTAGTTTTAGGCAAATTTTTCACCAAATTTCGAGGTCTGTCGAGATCGTTATTGTCCTGGTATTGAGAAGTGTGTTTCATTTCAGAAGGCATTAAGTACATAGAGCTTTCTAAGCTCTTTTTCTGGTTGTGTAATATTCTAGACAACTGCTCCGAAATCTCATTTTCTGATAGGTCACAATCCTTCAAAATAGATCTCAAAAGCTTATTCTTTTTATTTTGCTGTTTCGTGATACGAGTTCCATCATTAATACCGGAAGTATCGTCATCTAACAGAAACAGCTCTAAGCAACCTTCCTTACTCTTAAGCTGCTGTGCCAATTTTACCTCAATATCACGATTTCTATCAAATGAGGGGGGATTAGAAGTTTCAGTTTTCAAAGAATCTCGAAATGATTGTACAGAAAGACTACCAGACTTAGTCTTCTTAAATTCATTCAATCGTCTTTGCAAGGTCTCTTCGGCAACATGAGCCACGGCCACAATTTCGGTATGACTTCTCCTAATGTTATTCATTCTTGCAGCCAAAAGAACACACGCACCAGCAACACCAGCGGGTCTTCTTCCTTCATGTATCCAGTCATTTGCCATTCTTTGAGCTAATTTCACAGCGTCCTTGATTACTTTCGTAATTCGGTCTTTAAAGTCAAGTTTTTCCGCAAAATGCTGTATGAATAACGATGGATCTGCCAATGGTAAAGATGTGATATGTAAAGTTTTAACCATTTTCAAAAAAGTAGCACCCAAGGAATAAACTGAAATTTGTAGTCTCGAACTAAAGTCGATCAACATGTGGTGAGTTTTTTCTTTTCTACAAGCCACATACAAGCATGATGCTAATACATTCTGAGATCTCCTACCTTGAACAAAATTATTTGTAAGAGCCAACTTGAACCACTCGATTGCCGAATCAGAAATGTACTCCGGGATCTTAAGTGCTGCTGCTACTTTCCTGATTCTATTTTTGCCACTTTCAAGAGTCTGCTCACGGCTCTCCATGGCATTGTGTCTACCACTAAATGTCGCTCTGCTTTGGTCGGCACCCACAATAGCACCTTGTACCATGGCAGCCCCCGAGCTTGACTCCCCAAACTGCACTTCACTAACAATTGGATTTTCAACTTGAACTGTACCACATCTCGAGCACGCCACCTCTGATCCAGCCGAAGTGAACTTATCAAAAGTCAAGTTTGTATGACCGCAGTTAATACAAGCGTTAGGATTTTTTGTCTTCATTACTTTTTGCTATTCAGTTTAAGTAAGTTCATAAAACATCGAAGCCAAACCGATATGAAAAGCCTATTTTTTTGTGTACATGTATAATTAACAGTCCGGCATGTATGCACGACCACGAGATAAAGTGACATAGACTAAATATACAAGCTGAGGATTAAAATATAACAATTATTCATGATGGATCAAGAACAGCTGACAGGTATATCAGCTACAACAGATCCGAGTGGAAAAAGTAAAACACATATGACAAAGAATTTTCAGTCCTTGTTAAAAAAAAATGAGCAAGGATCGGGCAGTTCGAATAGGAAATTTCCATTACAGTTGGTGATAAAAGTTGCAACATCAGAGCCTAGAGATGTATTGCAACTGGAGAGAACGTGCATTAATTTTTTGAGATTCACTACAAGTCTATTTTTCACAGCTCTTGGTGTCTTGTTCAATTTCAGGATTGATACGTCAGGGGATCAGAATAAAAAACATCATGACAGGGGCTCTACATACTCAAACGTAATCGCGTTTATACTTTTATTCCTAGCTGCAGTTACACTGGTGATAAGTGTATATAACTATTTCGAGTCAGTAAATAGTTACGCAAGGGGTAAAATAAGAACTCATGCCTATAATACCTTGCCTACCATGATTTGTATGACTGGTATTGTGATAAGCCTTGCTACCATATGTATCATACTGATAGTCAAGGAATATACCAATTCCTCTTGACGCAATTATATGTTTATTTCCTAAATATGCATGTTAATTTATAGTTTAATCTTCATTGTTCCCATTTGATTTATGCTTTTTGGAGCGGCTCAAGGTGGTTGCATGCTTCCTTTTGTTAATTTTTCTTCTATCACCAAAATTATCTTTATCCATTTCCATTATTGATTCTCTTTTCGCTGCACTAGTCATAGCTAGGGAATGTTTAATGACCTTACTATCGTCTGCATCCTCCAACTTTTCCATCTTTACATTTATACGTTCTTCTATCGCTTGAATTCTTTCTATGTCCTTCTCTGCGATCACAGAAACAGCATCACCTTTTCTTCCCGCTCTAGCAGTTCTTCCAACCCTATGGATGAAGTCATCGGGATCTGCGGGTATATCATAATTTATGACTAGCTGAACTGTGGGTATGTCAAGTCCTCTTGAAGCAACATCAGTGGCTATTAATATTCTGGCAGCACCTGCTTTAAACCTATGCAAAGAATTCACCCTTTCTGATTGTGGCATTTCGGAATGTAAGGATGCCACTCTATAATCCAACTTTCTTAACGTCCTTCTCAAAACTTCAGCTGTGTGAGTTCTATTCACGAAAATTATAGATATTGCATCTTTAAACTGTTCTAGTCGTAAAATTACATCGACATACGCTTCCTTGACATATGAGGGAACAAAAACGTATTTCAACTGCAACTTTTTTGGGATTACAACTTGATCGACTGAATCCACCTCATGGAGGAATACAGGAGGTTTGTTCCCTGAAGTAGGTTTTTCCTTTAGAGATCTAACAGCATCTGTAACAGTAGCCGTAAATAACAAAGTCTGTCGCTTGCTTGGAGGAGACAACATGTTAAAACAAGTTTCTAGATCATTACTGAAGCTGTTGCTTAAAAGTCTATCTGCTTCATCTAAAACTAAAAACTTTACGCCTCTAAGTCCTCCCACAGAATCTTCTCCGCTATTAATAATATGATCTGCTAGTCTTCCTGGCGTCGCAATGACAAAATGTGGTCTATTTTGTAAGCTTATAGCCTGTTTTACTATATCATCTCCACCAACAACAACACTGATTCTGATATTCATAGACGCTCCCAACGCCGCAAATTGCTCCGCTATCTGAAGAGCTAACTCCCTAGTAGGTGTTAAAACCAATCCAAATATTCCAAAGGGGTCCTCCGACCATTTTGTAAGCATTGGCAGCGCAAAGGCTATAGTTTTCCCGCTACCTGTTTTCGCCCCTCCAATACAATCCCTTCCTTCAAGAATTTTAGGTATACACGTATCCTGAATGGGAGTAGGGTTATAGATTTTCATGGAATGAAGGGCCTCACATAGCCACTTAGATACCCCCAAACTTTCGAAAGTCATTACCAAATGAATTTGAAAGTTTCGTCAGCATTTACTGAAAATCTGGGCCGATGTCAATACATAGAGTGAAAAAATATCAAGAGTCACGTGCTTCACAACAAATATTAGAATATGGTTTGATAAAGCGAACATACATTGAATCTTCAAGCGTCAAAGGGTTTAAACTATGTTAAAGAGGTTTAAAGAAAATGTTTTTAGATCCAAAAGCTTTAATTGTAGATTCATATTTTCGGCAACTAATTTAAAGAGTGAAAGTCAAAACAGTTGGTTAGACGACTTAGCACAGTCCTCGGAATCTATCCTACCTACATATGAATTACATAAAGATGGTGATGGTCCTGAGCCTGGAGTTCTTACGTCTTCGGGTGGTCTAAAGTTTAAGAATTTAGGTACAAATATTTTCAATTATTCTAGGAGACGATTTTCACTAAAAGATTATTTCATGGGCAATGAGCACAACTCTTTGAGTGTCGTAAAAGGCTATGACAAGAAGAAAGGACGCGAGCAGCGTACTTTTGCTGATCTAAAGTTAATTAGAGTATCAACTGGCAAAGGTGGAAATGGCGCAGTAACATTTTTCAGAGATGCTTTTAGACCCGTTGGCCCACCTGATGGGGGCGATGGAGGAGACGGAGGAAGTGTCTATTTGCAGGCAGTTGATAAAATGGCATCCCTCCATAGACTCAAACGAAGTTACCAAGCAAAGAATGGGACACCCGGAATGGGCCAGCAACTTGATGGGAAGAATGGTGACGATTTGATAATTGAAATACCAGTAGGAACTACTATTAGATGGATACCAGATCCATTGGACTTAAAGCAGTATTCTACTGGTAACAAAGAAGATTTCAATGATTTAGAGGTTGAATTAAGCTGTGTTAATAATGATATCCAATTCATAAGAAAAGGATATAAGCCAGGATATGGATGGATTTTTAAGGAAAAGGATGAAGAATACTACAGGGAAAGAAATTATTTCAATGATTTGAATGCACAAGTTAAAGTTTATGATGAGGAAATTATAAGCGAGGAAAGAAACTGGGACAGATTTCCGCTTTTAGGTATGGATTTCGATAAACCTACGAAAAAGCCTTTTCTTCTACTTAAAGGTGGGAAAGGAGGTATGGGTAATATGCACTTTTTGACAAAAGATATTAGAAACCCAAGATTTAGTAAAAAGGGGAGGGAAGGTATTGTAGAATTCTTTTTGCTAGAATTAAGGTTGATTGCAGATTTGGGCTTGGTTGGTTTACCTAATGCAGGAAAATCCACTCTATTGAGGGCTATATCTCGAGCTCGTCCTAGAGTTGGTCACTGGGAGTTTACCACGTTACAGCCTACCATAGGAACCATTTTCACAAATTTGGACAGAGATCCGTTCACTGTGGCAGATATACCGGGAATAATTAAGGGAGCATCCCAAAATAAAGGTATGGGATTAGATTTTTTACGTCATGTAGAAAGATCCGGTGGACTTGTATTTGTGGTTTCGCTACTGGCAGAGAATCCTGTAGCCGATTTAGAGACATTGATTTCCGAAGTTGGTGAGAAAAGGATGGTAGGGAAGAGAGTATTAGTTGTCGCTACCAAGGCCGATCAAGCACCTACAATTGACATCTACACTAAACTCAAAGAGTTCGCAGTTAAAAGACAATGGTCCACTATTCCTGTTAGCGCTCTTAAGGGACACAATATAGAACATTGTATTTGGATGATGAGTGCTACAGCGGCAAAAGTATAGATATATATGAATTAAACTGTTGTCCTTGGAATTCGTCTTGGTTCAATTAACAAAAAATTGAGAAAGTAGAGGTACTTGCTACATATTCACATAACAGCATTTGCATAAAATTAGAAAAAGCAATATAAGGTACAAAGATGTTATACATCAAATGCAGAACAATTGGATTCGGTTTCTTGGTGGAGGATGTGGTCTATCCTACGTTTGCCGAGTATTTAAAGCGGCTCTCTCGACGGAGTGCATCATTCTTTACAAGAGCGCTATTTTTCACTCGATATACTACAAAGGGAACTGACCACTCATACATTTTTTGCAAGCATAAGATAAATGAGTCCTGAACTCCGTTTACAGCCGTTTACAGGTGAAACATACAAGTTGCTAGCAATACAAAAAATCTCCTCAGAAGGAAAATTATTTGCCATGATGTTAGGTCATCAGACAAGGCTGCTATGATGGCGGACATCCGCCTTGGTATGCCACCTCAAGAGTGATCGAAGGACCCGCCTGCATTGAGTATATCCTAAGACACAGTACGTGCATAACGGTTCCCACCTCTCCTTAACGAAATCATTCTTCGTGATGAGTCCTTTTAGCGGAGCCTTTAATGTTCAGTGAATTTTGTACTTTCCAGACGCGGAAGTTTTTTGGAGAACATCCGCCGAACCCGGATCGGCACGGTAGAGTATCCTGAATTGGAAGAGAAAAAAATTACAAGTTAGGAATTTGAAACTTTAGGCAGACCCGCCCTGAGAAACTTTAGATTCTCGCTTGCTGACATACGCAACATCTGAATCTGGACTCCCGGGATTCAGGTATGACACGATGATAAAAATGTATATAGACGCATATAAGTCAACGAGACTGCGCTTCAAATTACTCTATTATTTCTGCTATAGAATATATAGTTGAATTCGAGGATCTCAAGTAGATGACTTCTGGTAACTAATATTATAGAAAGACATAATGTTCAGCTCAGATTTGAGAACACCTCCTCTAGAGGGCTCAGAATTTGTTGATATTAAAGGCGATGGTTACTTTTCGAGGCCAAAATTGATAGATTTGCATAGCATTTCGACAACAGCTTCAGATTGTACATCATCTTCTGGTTCCCTGTTTAGGTCATGCGATGGAAGTGAGGATGAACGCGACGATGTTCAGTTGATCTCACCCTTGGCAGATAATGATGATGTTAAGGTTAGCAGGATCCAGTATCGGTTCCTACTAGTAGATGATAACATGATAAACTTAAAAATACTCCGAAGAATTCTTAGAAAATTATATCCTTTTTCAGAGATTGATACGCTACTAGACTCGAGGCTAGCCGAAGAGAAGATCATTTGTAATGGTTATGATGTCGTGTTTTTAGATATTGAAATGCCCCATGTAGATGGGATAGAGCTAGCAAGGCTAGTGAGATTGAAAGTGGAATATGACAGATTAGGTTTAATTGCTGTTACTACGAAATATAAGGAAAGCAACCTCGAAACTTACAGAAAGGAGGGCTTTGACTTCACATTTGCTAAACCTTTGAGTTATCCATATAATTATATTTCATCCAACATTGATATGGTCATTAGTTCGAGATCTTGTACCTGAAATTAATGATCCTTGGCTGAAAGTCAAACCTGAGATTGGAAAGAGTATCGCGGGCGACTATTCGTACTAAATTCTTAGGTATTTGCGTTCAGTCACTGCTTAACGCATAGTGGTGGGGTTTTAATGTACTATACTGTATTGTATATTCTATAAATTAAACTAGGGAGATCTGTACAATAATAAATCATATGCATGTAGCAATAAGAGATCATTCTGTCTTTGCAATTGCTTTGTAGAATCTATGCTTGCTGATTATCATTGAACCCGAAAAAAAGAAATGCGAATAATGTAAGAAAAGGCTATTCAGGGGAAGTTCCGACAATGTATCTCCAAGACAATCAATGCCTAAAACAGAATCCTCTTTTTTCCGGTTAGAATGTACATTAAGATGCACCCCCTTTAACGCATTCGCGTCTCCGCGTAGGTGCTCTAAAAAAGATCTGTACTTAAGAATCACATCCAACCTCTCATAATTTTTGAATAACTTGTCGTCAGTGGCGTTTGGCTGAAAATTCCTGAAAAAGCTCTCATCACAGAGCTCCATCGAGGGGTGAATACATGGATTAATATACTAAGCTGATTTGTGTTCTTCAGCAAGTATATGAGGCTTGTGCAATAAGACAATAATACGAGAAAGCACATCTCAAAAGCTAACAATGCCCCCAATTGACTTAGTGTATATGATGCGTTGTTATCAAGATTTAGCGATAATGGAATTCAGAATGTAAACTAATGTCTAACTAGAGCGTATACTTTTTTGTGATTGTTAGTATTCATAATGCTCATGATCTTCTGGGATTAATATCTCTTCTTATGTACTTGAAAAAAAGAGAATATGGGTTAGTCATTAGATAGTATGATAGCGATAATGTGTTAGATTAGACTTTAATACTCGATAAAGACAAGAAGTATGGCTGTGGTGTGCATATATCTTGAGCTACATCAGATGACAAATAATCGACGGGTGATGGCAAGATGATATGTTATGAAGGAAGGTAAGGATATAAAATACGGTGATTGTAGGGTGAATATGACCAAATTTCGAGCTACACGAGAAAATAATGATGTAGTTACAGTGTTTCAAGTTGATAAATTACGACACCTTTTAAATCGTTTATCATATGGCCTTGATTTGAAGCACGTTGATATAGATGATATAATTGAGCGCACACAAATGGGATTACCTGAAGAAGTTACCTCGAAGCAACTCTATTGTTTATCTTCCGAAGTAGTTGCTGCGAGGGTCATATACCATCCAGATCACTCGATTTTGGCGGGTAGAATTGAGGCATATCGATTGCAAAGGCAAGTATCTGATACATTTAGCGAGAACGTTGAACGCTTGGCATGTCAGTATCATAATACTTTAAAAAAAAAAGTTTCCCCTTTGTCTGATTCTTTTTTTGAAACTGTTAGGAAACATAGACACTATTTTGATGGCCTTATTGTGAAAGAGAGAGATTTTGATTTATCCTACTTTGGGATAAAAACTTTAGAAAAGTCTTACTTTCTCAAGCATGGTGATGAGGTCGCAGAAACTCCTCAATATTTGTTTTTAAGGGTTGCGATAGGGATTCATCAGGAAGACTTGGATGCGGTTTGCGAAACGTATAATTCAATGTCATTGAAATATTTCATCCATGCCTCGCCTACTTTGTACAATGCTGGAACAAATAAGAATTTCTTATCTTCATGCTTCCTTGTTTCGTTAGAAGAGGATTCCATCGACGGCATATTCAAAACATTGCATAAAGTGGCATTGATCTCTAAGGCCTCAGGAGGTGTAGGTGTACATGTTCACAACATCAGAGGAAGTGGCTCACAAATCTCTTCCTCCAATGGTATGTCAAGTGGTTTAGTCCCAATGTTGAGAGTTTTCAACAATACAGCCAGATATGTTGATCAAGGGGGAAACAAGAGACCTGGTGCTTTTGCGATATATCTTGAACCTTGGCATAGTGATGTATTAGACTTTCTAAATTTGAAAAAGAATCATGGAAAGGAAGAAATGAGAGCTCGTGATTTGTTTTATGGCCTTTGGATTCCTGATTTATTTATGAAACGAGTAAAACAAAATAAAGACTGGTCTCTTTTCTCACCTGATGTTGCACCTCATTTGAGTGAGAAATATGGTGACGAGTTTGAACATTTATACGAACAGTATGAAAGAATGGGAGTAGCAAAACATACTATCAATGCTCAAAGGCTTTGGATTGCAATTTTGGAATCGCAAATTGAAACAGGTGTACCTTACATGTTGTACAAGGACGCTTGTAATTCTAAATCAAACCAGAAACATCTCGGGACAATTAAGTCTGCAAACTTATGCTGCGAGGTAGTACAATATTCATCACCAGAGGAAACAGCCGTTTGCAATCTCGCATCTTTGGCGTTACCATCATTCGTGATATCAAATGAAGAAGAAAATATTCAATCATTTGATTTTAAAAAGCTACATTATTTAGCTAAAGTGTTGACGAAAAACTTAGATAAAGTCATTGATCGAACTGAATATCCTGTGGAGAGTTCCAAGAAATCAAACAAGAAGCATAGGCCAATCTCTATTGGTGTTCAGGGTTTAGCGGACTTATTTTTGATACTAAGACTAACCTTTGATTCGGATAAGGCACGAAAACTCAATATTCAAATTTTTGAGACTATATACCATGCTGCAGTAGAAGCTTCCATTGAACTTGCTATGAAACATGGAGCACATGAAAGCTTTGATGGTTCTCCAGCTTCTAAAGGTCAATTGCAATTTGACCTTTGGAATCATAAACCTTCTGGATTATATGATGATTGGGATGACTTGAAGATTTCAATTAAAACACATGGCCTTCGTAACTCATTACTTGTAGGACCTATGCCTACAGCTTCAACATCTCAAATTTTAGGTTTCAATGAATGTTTTGAGCCTTACACTTCGAATCTCTATACTCGAAGAGTGTTATCAGGGGAGTATCAAGTTGTTAACAAATACCTAGTTAATGATCTTATTGATTTAGGACTTTGGAATGCAGCGGTTAGAAATAAAATTGTAATGGAAAATGGATCTATTCAAGGCATACTGGGTATACCTAAAGACATCAAAGAGCTTTATAGAACAGTTTGGGAGATTAGTCAAAGAAGTATCATTGATATGGCATCAGACAGAGCCAAATTCATTGACCAATCTCAGAGTATGAACATTTATCTTCAAAAGCCAAGTTTCGGTAAATTGACGAGCTCTCACTTTTATGCTTGGGAAAAAGGTCTAAAGACAGGGATGTATTATTTAAGAACACAAGCATCGGCAAGAGCAATTCAATTTACTGTAGACCTGAAGGAAGCAGAAAAAGCAAATGATGTTTGTACTAGTAAACAGTTAAAAAGAAAAACGTACGTTGAACGGGATCTACAAACGCCAAAGACTGATCATTTAATATTGAAACGAGCACATACTAGTTACGGGTACCAAACTTCTGACTCGCTTGAAGATGCTTCAAGTGAAACACCTGCTTCTAAAATAAGCTGTGATATTTATGACAAAATGCCCAAGGTGACATCTCGTCAAAACAGTGTAAGTGGTTGTGATGCTTGTTCTGGATAGTGAAATTCATTCCACGGCGAAATGAGAGGACCAGAAGCCGAACTTAATGTCTATATTCCTATTTATTTTTATCTCTATGTGTGGATGTATATACGTTTAAATATACCGGAGAGGAAATGCTTTTTTCTACTTCTTACCCCTTTGCAAATTACGGTTGGCAAAATCTGCTACCTGCTCGATACCGTCCTTAGTGACAAAAAATCTCTTCCTGCTCAGATCAGACCAAAGTAAAACACCTATTTCGGACGCATAACCAAACAATACGTCGTACTCTCTGTTGCTCGAAAAGTCTTTGAATAAGTACCCATCGAATGTTTGGATTCTGTCAAGCTCTAATTGCCAAAGCTTTATCTGATCAACAACAGTGGGTGGAAGTATTTCCAATCTGTGTTGAGCGGTAAAGTTTGAATTCGAAGAACCTCCACCAGCAGTGTTAATATTGTTACTAGCATCAAATTCTAATTTTTTATCTAGCTTTTCCTTAGCTAGTATTTTCAACTGTGGATGTGCATGACTTTCGAGAAATCTAATAATTTGGTCGGCCGTTATGCCATTGTAGAGAGCATTTCTTATTGATTCTCTATTGATTTGGCCACACACCATATTAGCAAATCGTGTTTTCAAATTGACGAAAAGATTTATGATAGCAATTTCTAGAGGAGAATTTGTGTACGCATATAGTTTGAAGTTGGTCTCCAAGATTATTAAACCTTGATTCGGTGTCGAAGTAAAACCATCATCATCTTCAGACGAGTGCAGTATCTGATCAACCACTGCTGAAGCAGATTTTGGACCTGCGGTATCTGAAGTTAATGTAGTGGCTAGTCGTGTTGGATAGAATCTTTCAGTCGTGCTTGAGGGCTGATACGCCAAGCCGTATTCTTTAAGATCTACCAAAATAGTTACCTGTGTTTCCGTAAGACTTGATGTGTGATAGCTCTTACCCAATTCCAAAGAACCTAGGATAAATATGAAATTCAATACATCAACTGGGTCTACATTTAATTCTTGAGTCAAGTTTAAATACTGCAACAATAGGGTCCATATTTGAGAATTGAGGTCTTGAAGTAGAAACTGGAACCCAGCATTTGTTATCTTAAGATTCTTTGGCCCTTTACCATCCATAAGTCCACCCAGCGTCAAAAGCTTTAATACGGAGTTAGATGGAGTTATCGTAAGTTCTGTCCCTACCATAAAATGCAAAATATTTTCCCATTTCAGCGAAGCAAAAGAATTCAAAAACTGGATACTTATATTATCTGACTCCACAGAAGTGTACACTTTCCCAAATGCATTAGACTTTTGAGTACCTGTAAGACAATCCCGGAAATTTTTTCGAAATGTTGAATGTAGTCGAACATGCATACCAGTGCTATCTTCCTCTATCAAATGTAATGACTTTAAGCGCTTTAATGACTCAAGTTGATATTTAATAGCTGTTGGTTTACACCATTTGTCCAAATCCCTCAATGACACAGGCTTTTCGTAGAAAAGCATTGACATCACATAAAATTTGGCAATAGGCGGTAATAACCTATATATTGAAAGGCAAGTAGCTGGGGCTTCATACAACTGAGACTGAACTATCTTTGGAAGACTTTCCAAATAGTCGTCGACACTGGCCCTTGCCAAACTGCTTGACGACATGATTGAATTTCAAGGGCCACGTATATCCCTTGTTTGAGAAAACTGATATCCAGAGTCAAGAAAAAAGCACTAGATTAAATGCCTTATCTCGATGTAAAGATAGAAAATGAGTTTCTAATGTTACGTGATTATGTAATGATCTATCACTACGTTTTAATTTTTCAGCGATCGGTCCTCTTTGAGAAGATGAGAAGTGTGAAGAAGCTCCATAGCTAAATATAAGACCTTGATTTTTAAAGGGACGAGACAAAAGAAATATGGCAGGCAAGCGAGGAGCAAGCCAAATTCAATATGATACTTTGGGTACCGATGAGGCTTTTCAAGAGCTTCTTCAGTCAAACTACAAAGGCAAATCTTTGACCGATGAGATCAAGTTATCAGAAGATAAATGGAACTTGTTGCCAGCATTTTTAAAAGTCAAGGGTTTGGTTAAACAACACTTGGATTCTTTCAACTATTTTGTGGATGTTGACTTAAAAAAAATTATAAGGGCCAACGAGCTCATTCTATCTGATGTTGATCCAGAGTTTTATTTAAAGTATTTGGATATCAGAGTAGGACACAAGTCATCTTCCCCTAAAGGAACCAAAGAGGTCCTCATACCACCTCATGAGTGTCGTTTGAGGGACTTGACATACTCTGCGCCTATATACGTTGACGTAGAATATACCAGAGGTCGTAAGATAATAATGCATAAGGATTTGGAGATTGGAAGGATGCCTATTATGTTGAGATCCAATAAATGTATTTTAGATGGAATCAATGATGCCAAAATGGCGGCATATGATGAATGCCCTCTCGATCC
Source organism: Priceomyces melissophilus (assembly GCA_031081885.1). Lineage (NCBI taxonomy): Eukaryota > Fungi > Ascomycota > Pichiomycetes > Serinales > Debaryomycetaceae > Priceomyces > Priceomyces melissophilus. The sequence goes on along the minus strand of JARYTE010000007.1, from coordinate 322,309 downwards.
AGGTGGTTATTTTGTCGTCAACGGTACTGAGAAGGTTATTTTAGTGCAAGAGCAGTTGTCAAAAAATAGAATCATTGTTGAAGCCGACGAGAAAAAAGGAATCGTTCAAGCCTCTGTGACATCGTCTACCCATGAACGTAAATCTAAAAGTTACATCATTACGAAAAATGATAAGATATATTTGAAGCATAACTCGATTGGTGAAGATATTCCAATAGTAATTGTGCTAAAGGCGGCGGGCATTACTTCCGATTTAGAAATTTTGCAAGTAGTTTGTGGTGACAACCCCAGTTATCAAGATTTATTTGTCGTGAACTTCGAAGAGGCTTCGAAACTAGAGGTTTATACTCAACAGCAAGCATTGATGTATATCGGAAAGAGAGTTAAGACTATAAGAAGAGCCGGTGCTCCTAAACTATCGCCGCTTCAAGAAGGTATAGAGGCAGTTGCTACAACAATTGTTGCACATTTGACTGTATCTGATTTGCAATTTCGTGAGAAGGCTATTTATATTGCATTCATGGCAAGACGTGTTGTTATGACTATGCACAATCCCAAAATGGTCGATGATAGGGATTACGTAGGTAATAAAAGACTCGAGTTGGGAGGACAGCTAATGTCTTTATTGTTTGAAGATTTGTTCAAAAAATTCAATTCTGACTTTAAGGCCAATATTGACAAGATTTTGAAGAAGCCTAGTCGAACTTCTGAATTTGATGCTCTACTATCTATTAACATTCATTCTAATAATATTACAATGGGTATGAATAGGGCCATCTCGACGGGTAATTGGTCTCTTAAACGCTTCAAGATGGAAAGGGCAGGTGTTACGCATGTTTTATCAAGATTATCTTACATTTCAGCGTTGGGAATGATGACCCGTATATCTTCCCAGTTTGAAAAATCTAGGAAAGTTTCAGGACCAAGGGCTTTACAGCCTTCTCAGTTTGGTATGCTTTGTACTTCTGATACTCCAGAGGGTGAGGCTTGCGGATTGGTTAAAAACTTAGCTCTTATGACCCACATTACTACAGATGATGAAGATGGACCTATACGTAAGCTTTGCTATACTTTGGGATGTGAGGATATATTACAAGTTGACTCGACAAACTTATATCAAAGAGGAAACTTTGGTGTTTTTCTCAATGGTTCATTGATTGGCACAACACGGTTTCCAGGAAAGTTTGTTTCTGACTTCAGGAATCTAAGACGAAAGGGTGTAGTGTCGGCTTTTGTTTCCATTTATACAAATGTTCATCAAGCATCGGTTCATATTGCCACGGATGGTGGTAGAGTTTGTCGTCCTTTGATAATTGTTAGCGGAGGGAATATCTCCAATGTGACTACAAAGCATTTGAAGAATTTGCTAAGAGGAAAGTGGGATTTCGATGATTTTTTAAGACATGGACTCGTTGAGTACTTAGATGTCAATGAAGAAAATGACTCATTGATTGCCCTTGAAGAAGATACTTTGAAGAACACAACTACTCAAAAATATACTCATTTGGAAATCGAGCCATTCACCATTTTGGGTGCTGTAGCTGGCTTGATACCGTATCCTCATCATAATCAATCCCCTAGAAACACTTATCAGTGTGCGATGGGTAAACAGGCTATTGGTGCGATAGCTTACAACCAATTCAGAAGAGTTGATACTCTATTATATTTAATGGTTTATCCCCAACAACCGATGGTGAAAACAAAGACTATAGAGTTGATTGACTACGATAAATTGCCAGCGGGCCAAAATGCAACTGTTGCTGTTATGTCGTATTCTGGTTACGATATAGAAGATGCTTTAGTTTTAAATAAAGCTTCTATCGATCGGGGTTTTGGACGCTGCCAGGTAATGAGAAAAAATACAGTTATGCTCAAAAGGTATCCAAATCATACTAAGGATATTGTCTCAGGAGTTCGGGTGGACGAGAATGGAGAACCAATTTATCCACATAAATCTTTGGGTCACGATGGTTTAGGAGAAGTTGGAATGAGGGTTGAAAATGGGCAGGTTTACGTTAACAAATGTGTCCCGACAAACTCTGGAGAGTCAGTTTTAGGTGGTGCAGATCAGTCACAACCTGGTATGGAAAGTCATCGTGAAACACCAGCATATTATAGAGGACCTGAACCTTCTTATGTTGACCAGGTGATGATGTCAGTGAGTGATAATGACCAAGCATTGATTAAAGTGTTGCTTAGGCAAACAAGAAGACCCGAACTAGGTGACAAGTTTTCTTCAAGACATGGACAGAAGGGTGTCTGTGGTATCATTGTTAAGCAAGAAGACTTACCATTTAATGATCTGGGAATAGTCCCCGATATCATTATGAATCCGCATGGTTTCCCTTCAAGGATGACTGTTGGTAAAATGTTGGAGTTGGTATCTGGTAAGGCAGGCGTTTTAAATGGTTCATTGGAATATGGAACCTGCTTTGGAGGCTCCAAGCTTAAAGATATGTCTAAAATATTGGTCGATAAAGGTTTCAACTATTCGGGTAAGGATATGCTTTATTCTGGTGTTACAGGAGAATGTTTACAAGCGTATATATTTTTCGGGCCCATTTATTATCAAAAATTGAAGCATATGGTTTTAGATAAGATGCATGCAAGGGCAAGAGGCCCAAGAGCACTTTTAACTAGACAACCAACTGAGGGTAGATCAAGAGATGGTGGTTTAAGATTGGGAGAAATGGAAAGAGATTGTGTTATTGCTTATGGTGCCTCGCAGTTATTACTTGAGAGGTTAATGTTATCATCAGATGCTTTTGAAACTGATATTTGTAGCAATTGTGGGTTGATGGGTTATAATTCTTGGTGTTCGGCATGTAGGAGTTCTGAATCTATAATCAAAATGACAATTCCTTATGCCGCTAAACTTCTCTTCCAAGAATTGTTGTCAATGAATATTTCTCCAAGGTTGAAGCTTGGTGACGTTTTCTAGGCTCCAATATCCTCTTATCTACGGGCAAACGTGTATATAGGACTTGCATAGTGAAATTTATATAAATTGTACCTTAATAATGACTGAGGATGTTCAATCATAGGTGATATACAATAGTTGATACAATAGCTGAATTAGATTTTGCACCCTTTAAGAAAGCACATAATGATGGATGTCTTTTTGAAATTTAAGATTTCCACAAAAGGTTCTTATAACATAATTATCGATGACTATAATAATATATCACTAAAGTTAGCGTTTTCTTTGCTGTGTTGAGGTTTTGTTTGTCTCCGCGGCTAGAATTGCGAAAAAGAATAAGACTTATCAACCTCCTGCACTCGTGCAAAATTGGGAGTCACATTTTCTACTCCCATGCGTCAGTTATAATTTAACAATAATTTTTACCTTTCCATGACAATAAGATACTCTGGAGATCTTTCCCTTCCTTGACAATGAGGAATACATCACGGAACTCTGTTTTCCAGAGGAAAGGCTTACTCTTAAGTATAGTGGTTTTGTTCTTGTTTATTGTCACGAGACAAGTTCGGGTCACTCAATTGAATATTGAGGATGCATTTTTTTTGACCAAAAATTCTTTGAAAGAGTTGAAGGACCAATATCTACCGAGGCTCAGCAGCTCTGTCAGCTTTCGTGAAATTGTGGACAGCACAGATTATGGGTTTAATAATGATTATCCCTTCAACAATATAGTTAATTCTTTCTTTCCCGTTGATGCCACGATATCGTATGATACCAATGGTCTCCGAGAACCTAGAAATACGACAGTGAACGCCATTACTGCACGCTACGCAGCATTCAGTCCTATTATAAAGACTCAATTGAAGAGCAAGTTGAAGTTCTCAAAAGTGGATGCTTGTAAGCCCATCAATGGACAGAGTGAAGAATTTAAAGATAGAACTATAGTTGTATTAAGAGGCGGTTGTTCATTCGTCGACAAAGTTATTAATATCATGGAATCGGGCTTAAATCCTAGTTCTGTAATTATTGGAAATAATGTTCCCAAGCAAAGTTTGATCACAATGTATTCCTCTTCATTTAATGATGATAGGCTTCTTCGAGTGCCGATTTTATTCATCACGAATGAAGATTATCTTCTTCTTTCAGATATTGAGTGTTTGGAACCTAATATGATAATCACCACAGCTAAATTAGGAAGCTGGTTCAATATCGTCTTGTCGATTGTCTTATCTCCTCCTTTGTTAATATTTGGTCTTTATTCTTTTATCAAGTTTCTACAGATGTGGCGGAGAAAGCAAAATAACTTGGTCAATAAAAATTTAGTAAACAAATTGAATGTTTACATATATAATAGAACCCATTTGATTGATGTGAAGTTCTTCGACCATTATTTAAAAGTAACTGGACAAAATGTTCCTCTATTGACTGCTGCATCTTCTTCGGATTCCCTTTTAAATAGTACAAACTATCCTACATCATCAGGTGAATCCAGTAATGACTTGACAATTAATGGTATTAATGTGAAAGGATCAGCTAATACCTTTCACGCTTTGATTGCATCTAAAAATTTCTTCCCCTCGTTTAAATGCTCGATCTGTCTTGAAAAGTTTGTTCCATTGGAGTCTCGAGTATTCGTTCTACATTGCAAGCACATATATCACGAAGAATGCTTGTCAAAGTGGTTGATAAGCTTCCGCAGAAGTTGTCCGCTTTGTAACAACACCTTAGACAAGTCAAAAATTTCTTACTCGGAGAGCTTAGAAACTCCAGGGTATGGAAGCACAGATAACAATTTAGATGTGCACCTGACTAGTGATAATGATGTTTTTCGTAATATCTCACGGATCTCCTCTTATAGGTCACATGAAGAGTTACAAAGTGAAGCAAATCCCGTCAAGAGTCATGGTCTATCTACTCCTTTAGGGACTACTAATGTTGGTACTTTAGACGAGAGTTTTGATCGATTTGAATCCTCTACTTTAGAGTTTCCAATCAGGCATTGTCTGAGTGCATATTCTGAAGAGAAACCATCTCCACGCGCCTCAAACAAGTTATCACAAACAGGAACTTCCAAGAATAGCATGGTGGATACACTTCAGTCTCAGGAATCATTTTATTCCACTGCGTCGAACCGTGATATAGTCGGAGAATCAATGATTCACCATCCTACTTCGGTTCTCCGACCTGTTTCGTATCTGCCTGCTGGAATGTCTACTCCGTTGGAATTCTGTCGGATACTTAGCCAGAATTCAGACTATGATGACTTTACGACGGCAAAGTCCTTTGTCTCGTCATCTGGAAATTTTGGATACCCTAGAGTACCCCTTCATCTAATAGAATATGTAGATGCTACTGATGGTACCCATGATGACGATGATAATAATGATTATGATAACGACTATGATTATGAATATGAATATGATGAAAATACAATTGTGTAGCTTTGTCACTTTATTTTATTGGATATATATTGCATCATATGAGTTGTCAAAGACCCAATGGATTTGATCTGTAGCGCATTAGGACATCTCGATTGCAAATCATTCTCAAAGGGGAAATGTCTTGTATGCGACATTAATCATATATGTAAGAAATTCTCCCCACCATTGCGACATTAATGTTTTTATTCACTTATTAGAACGATTGAGATACTTGAAAGTTGAAAGTGCTGAAACTACTTTTCTCTCGCAATGGAGATAGATATACTATCTAAAGGGGATACTAATAAGGATGAGACTATAGGTGCTACAACTGGTGAACAGAATAATACGAATGGTGGGAGCGATGAAGAGTCTGACGTGAATGCCCCAAAGAATTCAAAACCTTCGAGGAAACGCAAAAAGAAGGTGGAAATAGCATGTGTTTATTGTAGACGATCTCATATGATCTGTAATGATTCTAGACCCTGTCAAAGGTGCATTAAAAGAGGAATCGGACATTTGTGTTATGATGAACCTTCAAATTCGAGACAGAGGAAGAAAGCTGCAGCTTTTAAACATAAAACTGGAACGAACACACGCAGTAATGATATTTTATTCACAAATAGCGGTGATGATATACCTCCAGAGGCGAGGACTGAGCATGATCCTGTATCAAACTCCAACCAAACGACACCTGCTGCTCGACAAGGCAACTCCGTTTTATCTCAGACTCTATCATATAATCAGGACCAATTATTTTATTCTGAACACGCAGGAAGTGAGTTCAGTTCTTTAAATGATTTTTTGTCAATGATTGATGATCCTGATTTAGTGAACGGTGCCCTCAATGATGACCCAGTACAGTCAACCTCACTTTTAAACATCGGACTCAATCAAAATAATGGTAATGGGAACAATTTGAGCAATGTAAATTTAGTTGGCGACACCAATGGTGGTCTGGCGAAAATGCCTAATCTAATGTCGTTTTCTCCTACTCCAAGCATGTTTCTGTATTTTCCTTCGGACTCTGAAACTTTGCAACAAGGCTCCCTGGCAATCGTGAAGAGATATCAAGGGAACCAGAATAGTGAAAGTAAGGGCAGCACTGGTATTTCACGTCAGCCTGTCATATCTGATTCCGCCAGAGATAAATTTTTCTTGACTGCTGCGGACCCTACAACTGAAATTTCCCCTGAAGAAAGGTTAAAGCAAGTTATACATGCAAAATTGGAAGCGGGTTTGTTGCAGCCATATAACTACGCTAAGGGTTATGCTAGGTTACAAAGTTATATGGATAATTACATGAATATAACAAGTAGACAAAGAATCTTGAAGCCTTTATCCATATTTCGGCCGGCCTTTAGGGCCATAGCAAGGACTTTGAAAGATGTCGATTTAGTTCTTGTCGAGGAGAACTTTGAGAGGATGCTTTTAGATTATGATAGAGTTTTTACATCTATGGCTATACCTGCATGCCTCTGGAGAAGAACGGGTGAGATTTACAGAGGAAATAAAGAATTCGCATCTTTGGTAGGCGTAACGACTGACGATTTAAAAGACGGTAAATTAGCTATATACGAATTGATGAGTGAAGAAAGCGCTGTGAACTTTTGGGAAAAGTATGGCGCAATAGCTTTTGACAAAGGTCAGAAAGCTGTGTTAACTAGTTGCAACCTTCGAACGAAAGATGGGACAAAGAGAAAAAGTTGTTGTTTCAGTTTCACAATAAGGCGAGATAGATACAACATACCAAGTTGTATTGTTGGCAACTTTATACCCATTGATCCTTGAAAGTTCTTTGAATTGTGACACGAGTACCATAGTTGGTCTTATTCCGATGTATTTACATTACTAATTTGTATTTATGAATGTTTAATCAACTTCAGACTCATTCTCAGAGTTATCCTCTTCAGCAAAATCTCCCATGTTGATATCTGATTCTCCCTCTTCTTTTTCGGCTTTTTCCTTCTCTTCTTGAGCGAGAGATTCTCTGAGAATTCTTGCTTTCTCTTCCCTCAACTTCTGTTGCACGACAACGTACTGACCTAATGGTGTTTTCTGCCAGTCAAGCTCTTTCAAGAAAAATTGAACTTCCCGCTTATTTGAGGGTCCAAAATCAACATTAGATCTCTTTTCCTCTATAAATTTTGCGTTTGCATTCAATTTCTCAACAAGTTGTTGCAATTGTTTATTGAATTTGAAATTCTTCGATCCTTTAATAAATCTTCTCAACAGAATAACAGCAGGTGTACATAGTTCTGGGAAAGCGATACTCTTGGAATATAGTGCAAAAAAACTACTACTCAATTCAATAAATTGCTCCGTCAAACCATCCTGAAAAGCTTTAGTACCCAAATATGCTTGATTAACTTTAATATTGTGATCAAAATCGAAAGCTTGCAAGCTAGACGACCGAGGTGATTTGGTAATTGAAGTAGAAGTAAGAATCTCCGACAACAAGGGGAAGATCGGAATATAGATTCCTGTAGCTTGAGATAAACGAATCAAAGACCTTATCAAATAGAATCTTAACGGAAAGAACTGAGCAGTTGGTATTAATCTAATGGTTCCAAACGTTACTTGCACCAATGGATAAATGAGTTGACGCATCGGGGAATCCTTGAAACTCTGGTTTTGAAGCTCCCTTTCGGGATTACTGAGATGAGCGATCACCCTCGACCAAAAATCAAGAGCATGACAATATTGCCAGTTATATATTGTCTTGTAACCTTCCTTTGCTTTTGAAGTAGCACTGATACTGTTTCTCAAATGAATCGCCAATTGCCTAACATATTCAAATCCAATCTGGTAGGATAATACTTCATCCACACTGAAGAGTTCACTAGCTGCATTCTTACTAAAGTTAATCATTGGCATAGTGTAGATATTAGTTTTACGAGAATTTTTCAAGAATGTCGAATACATAAGCCTTAAAATAGTATCCAAAAGTGATTTCTTGAACTCTTTCGCTATATTGTTCAAAAATGCAAAAGCAGCAATTTGCGTTTCGATATCAGTGGTTGTAGTCCAAACATCCACTACCCCCAGGAGGATTTCTTTCACAACTCTTCTGAAAGAAACAAAATATGGAAATATCTCTCCAAGTGATGAAAAAACCAAAACAGCAGTCTCAGTGTTTGTTATATCCTTTAACAAAGTAATATACGAACTCGAGTGTGATTTGAAAAGACTTGCCAACTGCGAAGCCGTTTTTGTTTGAGGTAAACTTCTCACTTCCGAATGATCTTTAACTTTATACTTGACCATCTTTTGAACAGCAATTGGGAGTTTCTTTAAAGTCAAAATCAACAAGCTCTGAAATGCACTTGGGTTTGTTACGGAGTATTTATAATTTTCCTCACTTGCCCTATTAATATTCACAGCTGCTCTAAACGCAACTAAAATCTCTTTCACTAACTTCACATTAGGCTCTTCTAAAGACCTGTTCCAATCTTTAACAAGCTTTGCCGTAAGTTCTGTTCTCTGGCTTCTGTTATCTTCCTCAATATATTCATTCTTTTTTTCTGGTTCCTTTTCGTCATCATCATCTTCTTCACTCATAGCATCTAAAGGATTCTCCCTTTCAAAGTCTAATAAATCTCTATCATTATTTTGTAAATACTTGTAGAATTCAGGATCTTTCTCCGCTAAGCCTTCAAGTTCCTCTTTCATCTGTTCCTCATTCTCTTCCTCTGAAGATGACTCTTCAGATTCCTCATTATCTTTCATTTTAGCGTCCTTGAAGCTTTTCTCCTTAGGAACTTCGAATCCTCCTGACATAAATTCATCCACAGACATTCCATCAAATACTTCTTGATTAGCCTTGCTGGAGGCTCTATTCAGTAACTTCTCTGCCGGACCAGAAGAAATCAGCTTTTTTGACCCTCGTCTTTTATTATACTTTTGAACATTCTTGCGGTGTTTTATGGTATCCTTCAAATGCTTGTTTTGAAACTTCTTGGTGGCCTTGTCTGTTTTAGCCATGTTTATAGAAGTCGACAGTAATAAACCGTATTACCCTTTTTATGTGTTTGTTATATTTTTTTTTAAAGAAAAAAAGTGATGAGATGAGAATGTTAGAAATTGTGTTACTTATAGAGGGTATTGTATATAAAACTGCAGAATATAAATTTCTACTGTAAACCTCAGGAGTAAGCTCCTTTGGCGTAAGTTTCCAGGAAAGCATTTTGCATCCAGAATAATAGCTTACTCAAAAGAATTGAATCTGCATTGTGAGACAGTATGGAATGATCATTATCTGGAAATATATGCACGTCGTAATTTTGAACATCATTCAAATTAAACTTGTCGAGAAGCCACATCAGGTTTTGAATATGTACGTTCTCATCTGATGACCCATGTATTATAAGAAACCTGCTAACATTTTTAAAGTTTTTAAATTGTGAGATTTGAGCGTCCAACCTGTAATTGATGTTTTGCGAGGGAAGGTTCATGTATCTTTCCGTATATATCGAGTCATAAAACATCCAATTAGTCACTGGAGCTACTGCAATCCCATACTTAAATGTCCTTCCGGAGTCATGCTCCAAAGTTTTCAAGGTAGTGAAACCACCATACGACCAGCCCCAAATCCCCACCTTTTCCTCATCTACGAAACTAGAATGGTTTTTTATGAAATTCGATGTAGTAAATGTGATATCCCTTGGCTCCCAATAACCTATCCTATTAGAAGCATATGATTTGAATCTCCAGTCCTTACAACCGGTACCTCTTGGATCTATTATTAACGCGATGGCGTTAAGATTTGAGCTAAAAATATCCTCATACCCCAATCTAAATGATTTATCCACTACTTGCGATCCTGGTCCACCATATGCATTAACGATTAATGGATACTTTTTTGTAGGATTAAAATTTGGAGGCAAGATTACCTTATAGTTAAGCTTCAAATTTGTGTCACCACCTACAGGCAGCTCGCTATAGACTCTGGTAGGAAGATTTACGTCTTCGAGAAGTTCTGAGGTGCCTTCATAATCATTAAAGTACAGCTCTTTCTTTATTATCAGATCAGCGCCTTTTTGAACCGTATAGATATCAGAATTTAGGTGCAGGTTTATACGTTTAACATTTAATATCTTTTGCCAAGGTTGCTTTGGTCCAGTATACCTCAAATCAACGAAGTCCCCATCGGGGCTGAAGTTAGCTTCGTACTTCCCATCTTCATTTAGCCCGGTGACTGGTTTTATCTCCCCCGATTTTAAACTTATTCCTATAAGATGGGAATCCATCGAGCTTCTCATAGAAGTCAAAGCATAAACATATTTATCTTCTTTATTGAAGAAGATGCTTGAAGAATCAAGTATACCCCACTTATCAGATCTGGTTAGAATTCGCGAGTAATTCTTGGATGCAGCATCGTCAAAAAGGGCCAAATGATTATTCCCATCGACCACAATTCGGTCAATATACGATGATCTTCCTTTCTCACCTGATACAGGAATCACCTTTATCTTGGGCTGCTTTCCAATCCAGCCTCCATATTCTTCTGTTGCATTTGAAAAGCATATTTCATTTGTGTGAGACGACTTACTTAGGTCTATAACTTGCTTGGAAAGTAGCTTACTAGTTCTGTCTGATAACTTAATTAGGAAGCTCAATTCATCAATCCATAGGGCCTCATAAAGTATGAAATCTTGACCTATGCTAACAGTGGAACAAATGATTTCATAGCTGCTCTCTTGCGACACTTTAAACGCATGAAGTGAAAGCTTGGGGTTATTAGTTCCTGGTTTAGGATATTTTATTACGTTTTTAGTAGGATATTGAGAAACGTCACCACTTTCAGAAGCATAATAATCTACGGTGTAAGTCTGGACATTTGAGTCATCGATCTTTGCAAACACTAAGTGGTTTTCTTCGGGGGACCACCAAAAGAGTCTATCATTCGAACTTACTTCTTCCTCATATACCCAATCTGGCTTTCCATTGAATGTATTCTCCGATCCATCCTCTGTGATCTTCAAAATCTTAGAAGAGTCTAGAGTGATGACAAATAAATCATGTTCAAATCCAAATGTAATATAATTGCCTTTGGGAGAAAACTCCGCGAAATGAAGCTTGAACAACTGTGTCTCACTGCCTGATTTTGAAAACGGTGGTCTAAGAGGTTCATAAGTCCTTCTACTTGAATCATAGAGCCAGTAATTTCCAAAAGTCAGGTGGCGCCATTCCTTTTCTATATTCGTCACCACAATGTGGGAGCTCCCAGCAGGGTCGTTTACCGACTTACTCGGATTTAGTATAATTTTCTGAACAAAAAACTTGGCACCATCATATGAAAACTCTCTATCATCTATAACTATATTTTGAGTTACACCCTGTGTATCCTTTACAACAAAACTATTATTTCTGTTCAATGTCATATAGTATCCAATCTCGCTTTCTTGGCTTTGAAATTGATCTTCGGTCAACCAAAGGATCGGCTCAAAATCTGAAAAGTAAATACCCTGTCTAAAATTGGCCATACTGATCTTATCCAAACTTTCTTTGTAGCTGTTGAGTGTAGGCTTTATCCCATTGAATTCAATCGCAAGTTGCTTTCTTTGATTTGAACTAACTGACGCGTATACTATCAATCCAAAAAGCCACACCGTTGCCATAAAACAGCCTAGTATTATATATATCAGTTTTTCTGATCTAGTTTTCTTCCCATATAACGCAATTGCATTCTGAAATGTAGGAGAGTTGAGAAAAGTGTCAGACTGATCCACGTCTGTCGTTCTTGCATGGTCGTGAATGGATTCGAATAAATAGGACGATGTAGATTCCATTGAATTTCTGCCTTCATTTGAGAAATGCAGGGTTTCTAAAGGAGTTCTAGGGTCTCCACTATTCCTATTCCCTTGCCCTATATCATACAAATCGACTTGAGAGAAAAAAGATGCCAATTCATATTCTTCTAATGGTGGGTTAGAACTGTTTGTCAACATGCTTTGAAAAAACCAAACACACAGCTATTTACAGTTCCTCTAGATCATGAGGCTTGGATACACTTATTCTATCCACTCGTGCGACCTGATAAATAAGGAAGCTTATGAATAATTACTGTATTTGGGTTTCAAACGTTAATCTCACACTTCCTCAGAAAATAAGAGTATCCCTTACCTTCATACAGTGCACCTTGAGAAAAGACTTTACTGGTTAACTTCTGTAATTAAGACCTATGTAATAAGTATGGAATTCTATATCTGCAAAAGAGGCATAGAAATATACAAAAGTTAGCTTCGGTTAATAGTTTTGAGATCGACTGGAATCTCTCGAAATGCCTTAAGTTCACGCCTCATGAAATTTTCTGAAGAACTCCAACACTCCAGTATAAACAACTAAAAGTATACCGCCTCCAGGGCCGAGTCTCAAAACTTTGGGAATAAATCCTTTGTACAAAGCTCTAAAACCTTCTTCTCTGGCAACCATAAATAATGAAGGGTATGTCCACACATATTTAGTGGAACCAGCTTGGATTCTTGACTTAACAACATCAAAGGGTGTATTTAATACCGTACCAAATGTACCACCAATGGTACCACAAATCAAATCAATTATGGTTTTTTCGCTAGAAGATTTTGGTTTTGGCATGAGCGATCTAACTTGGAATATTAATCCAAAATAACCCGCGTTCCACATAACATGCCTCCATAATGTTGATTCCATACCCTTATACATCCCTAAAACACCATTACTTCTGATGATATCTTTAACTACATCACCCATTCCATTAAACTTTGAAGTTCTGTCCTGTAGCTTAATCTTGACTAATTCAAATGGGACGACCACAAAGGATTCAGTGGCCCCAGCCGTAGCCCCAGTCAAAATTGCCAATGGTTGTGACATTGTAGAAACGCCGAAAATTTCTCTATAAACTTCACCCCACTTATCGTTAGCAGCAAACTTAGTTGCCCTTTTGGGTGCTTCCATAAGAATTGGAGCAACTATACCTTTATATAATCTGGAGACACCTTCATCCTTAACTATTTTCTTCAAAGTTTTAATTGTACCACCATAAGCACCAGAGTTATCTAGTTGCTGTCTTGTTTTGACCACATCCAAGGGATACATGGCCAAAATTTCACTGACACCAGCGACAGCACCAGCTCCAAACTGGTAAATGAATGGTAATGGTTTGGGATTATTAGACATTACTCTAGGTTTTGTTTATAATGGCAAACCCTGTGATATAGTCTATATTAGATCAATCGACAGAACTTTTATAATCTCAAAGAGTAATGTATGATTTTTAGTTTATCAAAAATATGACTCTTAATGGGCGAAAAAAACATTTTGAGCATCTTATGCCCCTCAGGATTATTCCACAAAAGTGTTAATCTCCACATTCTCGTCGCTGTGTTCGGCAAGAAAGTGCCTAGGTAAGAATCGGTATTAGTTAACGTGAACGGAACATACGTCTTAAGCCCGGGAGGAGCAGAACGCTGACAATAGTATGAAGCACCAGTTCTAACGCTATATTATTCGCTTGAGAAGTTGCTTGATAAGGGAAAGACAACTCCGACTGCGAAAATTTTTAATAAACTGTACTTTGTTGTTGACGTTTTTCCTTGAAAATGTAGGACTTGTTTGGATCCCTAAAACTTGATGCAAGTGACACCTGCAATACAAAAGTTGACCTACGAGTTCACTACATTACTACGCAAGAAGTCTCCATAACTTTCTGAGGCTATAAGCATTCCATAAACTTACAGACCAATTATAATATGACTATATATGCAAGTAGACAAGTTGATGCAGAGACCTATTTTGATTAGATTTCACATCGAGCCATAAGTGTGATTACTCACCGCACACGTTACCCGTCCTAGAAAATTTTGCGGGTATATACACCGATGATCTCAAATAGTCAAACTACTTCTTTTCTTCTTTGTGCGGCAGCCAGGACTATTACCGTGTTGCTTACTTTTTCCTGAACCTACGAGATAGCGAGCATCAAGTCACTGGCGAGAAAAATATCCATAGCAAACATTTGGCTTGGAAAAGGACCATCTTAATGCCCTTTCATTGGTGAAATTACGTTTGGAGCATATCTGCAACATATATTGAGCCAATGAGGGCTGGAAGGTCATACATTTCAGATAATGTCTAGGTTTGTAGACCTCTAACAATAGCGAATGCAAAGTTCACAAAAATCCCTGCTATAATTGACATTTGTTGTCTTTTATTGAAAATTGAGTTGTCAGCTATTAGGAAAACTAGACTTATTACACCTAGAAATATTCCAATGAGCAAACCTATAAGTAAATCCTCATTTGCTGTTGAGTCATCCAACTCCACCATTGGTGACGGAGATGTTTGTGAGCCGTTTGGTTCTGCTAAAGGTGTTTGCTCTTGACCTCTATTTGGTTCTCTAGCTGTAGACTCTATCCATCTTTCTTCAGACGCCCTGATATTTCTTTGTATTCGCTCTTGTTCCTCCACATCATCTATTTGATCAGATCTACTTGTCATCATGGAATCGGGGTTATATATCAGATGAAATTGTCTTCTTAAATCATTAACATCCTCTTGTGTGAATCCTTGCAGTAACAAACGATCAAAGCCAATGACTTCAGGTGCCGTGGTCACTTCTTGAGCCCGATTGTCTAATTGATTTTCCTGTCTTAGCTGGTCATTTGTTAGTTTATCTCCCACGATACAATGTATATAGATTTTGTCTTCCTGAATCAGCAGATCATCTATTTGCTTCACTTTGGTATCGAACACTTCCTTCTTAAAGTCTGTTTTTTCATTCAAGATCCTACCGTTATAAATAAGTCTTAGCCTGTGATCGCTTATTTCTGGGACCCTTTCCCTTATGGTAGATTTCAACCATTTTACAGTTACAAGCTTATTTACGTCATCAATTCCATAGTTGACTATCAAAGGGAGTTTTAAGTCCTTCAAATTACTTTTTGTCCACGAGACATTCGAAAACCGTACGACTATCTGAAGTTTCATATTATCTGTAACCTAAATCTTCACACGCTTGTAAACCTATACAATTTATTTAATGAAGGCGCGCATATAAATGTAGTAATCCCAAGATTTATATGTAAAATAACCTTATTAAATACTAAGGGCGAACCATTCTACGAAAGACATGTCAACCGAAACACACCAAAAAACAGATCAAAACGATTCTTCAAGGAACTTAGAGGTCAACGAAAATGGCCTTAGATATGCTGCTTATACTAATCGTCTTAGGACGATTTTGGTCGCCTCCCATCGATATGTTGCCTACACCTCAGACATAGGAGAGTCGTTTCGTCCTGTTGCTCATCCTTATTTGGTGAAGATGGGATACGGTGTTTCTTGGTTATATATATTGGGAGATGTTCTGTACTCGGCATGGAAGGTAAAGTTAAAGAGCGAGGGTAGATATACACCTGGGTTAATGCCTTGGTCACAACCATATCCCAAGGCGGATTTAATTGCGAAGGCTGACTTCGAGTCACTGAATGACAAGTTAGTTGATTCAAATTGGCAATTGGTAGCTTTGAAAAGGGGTCTTTTCCAGAGTATTGCCTCAATGATGTTGCCAGCGGCCACAATTCATTCATCTGTTAGATATTCCTCACTCATCTTCAAAGGTTTCAAGTCGAAGGCAATTAAAAACTATGGGCCAGTAGCTTTTGGTCTAAGCATTGTTCCTTTGTTGCCTTATGTGTTTGACGAACCTGTTGAACATGCGATTGAATGGATTTTTGATAAAGGTGAAGAATATTACAAAAAACAATAGTAAATATTTATAAGGTTATTTTTGGTGATCACGTATTAAACACTTATGGTAGAACTTATTTATAGATAAACAAGATTTATTATCTCATTATTCATTGTGGTCTAGAGTAGTTAATTGTACCGCATTTCTTACAGGTCCTTGCTTCATCATTATCTTCGAACGATAGAATTGCATTTTTCACCTGAGTCCCAAGATCAGACATGTAAAATTCTTCTTCATGGATTGGATTCTGGCAACTACTGCAGTACCACCTTAATTTGTCATTAACTCCCTTTGGTCTATCTTGCTCAACAACTAAACCAATAGTACCAGCAAACCTAACAGGACTATGAGGCACATTTCCTGGAAGAAGGAAAGAATCCCCTTCTTCTATATATATATCTCGAAACTTATTTTCATCGACAACTTTAAGTAACATTTTACCTTTGAGTTGATAAAAGTACTCTGGCGTCTGATTAACATGGTAATCAGTCCTCGCATTGGGACCGCCCACTATCATCACCGTAGATCCCCCTCTGTGGAGACAGTAATTGTTCACGGGCGGTTGAAGTAAATGAGAGTTCTTCTCAATCCATGCTTTGAGGTTAATGGGGTCAGCAAGCATCTTGTTTTTAAAGCATGTTCTTCCCTCCAAATGTTCCGGGATATATTCGCTTACTCAGATTTCACTGGCTACAGGACCACTTCTAATGCATGGATAATCTCGCTATCTCACAAGAGTTAGAATTAACGACGTTTGGATGACATCTCTACAGGACACGTTCATTTACTATATTTAGACATTCTTTCTTCTTTCGAACTAGCTTAGAAGGGCAGTTCAATAATATGCTATCTACCCATTCAATCTGAAAGGCAAATACCCAGGCATAAGTATAAAAGTATTCTTACACATCAATTTTTGGGACAGAGATTATGACTTTCCCAACTCACAATTAAGACTCTGAATTAATCAATGCGTTTTATGATAACATAATTGACAGTTCTACAATGATGCAAAAAGTAAGGCTGCAATTTAATTCGAAGCTATGAAACCCCTAAAAAATCAATGCTCTAAGATGGTCAAGTTACCTGTGACAACAACATTTTCCAATACTGAGCCGTTAGGTATGTCAATTCTTTGGCCATCATTACAAACAATGATGACAGTTCCCTTCAAAGTGACATCTCTTCCTAATGAGACGTTACCAGTAATGGTCAAGTGATCTAACTCCACAATCTTAGGCATGTGTGGAATTCTAGCTTGAAATCCACTGACTTTCTTGAACAAGGAACCTAGTTTAATCAACGGATTAGAGTAGCCATCTCTGGAAGCGCTCAATATAAGAGCACCATGTTCCAAATGGAACAAGTCTGATTTGACAAGCAACAAATCAGATGATGTCTTAACAGGTAGGAAACGAGACCTTGGAACAACAACACCATGGGCACCTCCAAAGTACTTGATTGCGGCACCGACAGCGGTCTCCAACTGTAAGACATTTATATCTACTGAGCCCTTTTGGATAGCCTTCTGATTAGGAATAATTTCAACTTCGATTGCATTTTGGTCAACTAACTTTTTGATAGCCCTCAAGTTAATCCACAAGTTGTTTGTATTGAAATACTTAAATTTCTTGATCGACTTAAAATCTTCAATATGTTCTTTTGGAACTTGAGCGATCTCTAATAACCTCACATTGCCCTCGTAATTGACCAAGGTACCACCTTTAACATCAGCTCTGGTTTTATCAGTTAACTCCATGATATATTCAGCACCAGTTTCAATCATATGATCCAAGATCTTAGTGTCAACTGTAGCTCCCAAATTGTCTCCATTAGAAACAAACAAAATCTCTCTTCCCTGTGCAAGTAATGCGTCCAATTCACCAGAATGAACTAGTGACTCAAATAAATCACCATGTCCTGGAGGATACCAAGCATCCAAATAGTCATCATACGATTCTGGAACAGGTAACAATGAATCCTTATAAATTCTTGGGAATCTAGATTGATTAAAAGTCTTAACCCTAATTCTGTGACCTTGGTACTTCTTGATTATTTTAGCAGTATCCTCATCTGTATTGAAAGAATTCATCAATAACAAAGGAACATCAGCATCGTATTTTCTATTTAAATGTTCGATTTGTCTTACTGATAAATCCAAGAAAGTGTTACCGTCTCTAACTTCGATAATCGATTTAGGACCAACACAACCCATAGAGGTACCCAATCCACCATTCAACTTTAAGACTGCCAACTTTGAAAGGTTATCACTACCAGTGTCCTTCAAAGAGCCGTACTGGACAACTTCACTTGGCGATGGTGATTTAATCTTGTCCCATTCTAAAGTGCTGCCAGAAGCTTTATCAGTTAAGTATCTTCTGAAAAGAGCAAAAAAGCTATCCATTTCGTTTTCAAATCTAGCTTGCTTTTGAGAGTCTTTGACTGTGTCGGTTAAGTTATTCAATGCGTTACGCATTTGAGAAGCAGCCACATTGGTAGCAGTATTATCAAAGGCCTGGAAGTCGTTAGTAACTTTCTCATGTGTGTAAGCAGATCCATTCTTTTTGAAGTTTTTCAAAAACTAAACCAGAGTAAAGAAATCTCCGTAAATGAATCAGGGTACACATTACAAATATTGGAACTACGTACGTAAGAAGATTGTGTTTTATTGTGTTTTTTTGTTCCTGAGGCTTCCATAGTGATGAAATTTATGTCAAACACAGTTCAGCTACTTGACTGATAGTTATTCTCGTGTACCTGGACTTCTCGAAGTAAGAAAAGCAGAAAATTAAGTACTTCGCCAAAAGTTTATATTCCCCATGCAATCAAATTTCGGGTGCGCTCAGGTCTGACATTTCAGACAAAAAAAAAAAAAAACAAAAAACAAAAAACACACAAGTTCATTCCGCCGTGCAAACATAATGATTTTGAACAAAATCATCTAAAGCGAACAAAAGTTTTGGGTTAGGTCAATAGAGGAGAAGAAATCTTAGGAGTATGTCCCACAGTTTTAGCCCTCGTTAAGCATCTTCTAGTATTTTTTTTTCATACTCGCTTAGTAACTACATTGGAAGTTCGGAACTCGTCACGGAGCACCAACATGGTTAAGCCGGTCGCCATAGTCGGCGTTCAAAATAGAAATCCAAAAGGCAACCAAGGCTAGTCATATATAATTTTTAAAAAAAAAAAAAGAAAAAACAAGCGGATACACGCAATGCCTAATTCATTTTTAGAAACATCACAAAACGACAATCGCGTGAAAAAGTGACTAATCTATTAGTCCCCCTAAGAGATACTCCAGGAGGTAGCTTTATATACCTTAATCCCATCTCTTTTTAACATGTCGAAAAATATCTATCATTTTGCCTTATCTTTCTCGCTCACTCTCCCCACATAATATTCTATAATCGTCGTGGCGCAAATTTTGAATGAATTTCATCCTGTTCTCAGACGCGTAGCGTAAAAAAGATAACGAGATCGAGTTCATCGGCTATTATTGGTGAGCATCTTAACAAATGTCTTGTAAACAAACATTCTTAAGATCTGCGCATTCTATACATTCGCGCAATAAGGCGTGTTGGTGATTCACGTGGTATGGCCAGCACGCGAATCACTTCCAGCTGTCGGAAATCTTCGTGGCTTAATAGAGATTCAGAGCAACGCTCGTGTAGTTTGTTTTATTTCTTACATAATGATGCATATTGTGAATTTCTATGCTTTTATTTCGTATACCATTTACGTCTAAAGTTCGTATATTCTCATTAGTTAAATTCTTGTAACCACAGGTCTAAGATAACGTTAAATTTAGCTTGAGCCGACTCACTGAAATCGAAAATTTCTCCGTTTTTACCACCCGAGTCATCATTCACTAAGTCATAAGCACACCAAAAGGGAATTGCCTCCTCTCCACCAAAGTCCCGAATCTCTGTCCAGGAAAAGGAAGGCTCTCCTTGTGAACCATAGAGTGGAGCATCAACCAATGGAGGAGTAATGGCTGATTCTATATATAAAGGATTTTTCTCAATAGTTGCCAAGTAAAGATCTCTTCCTTCGTCAGTCTTTTTTCCGGAACCATCACTAACACTGTACTTTTTTTCCAAATCATGTCTAAATTCTTCTTCTCTCTCTACCCAGTTTTGTAGCTGGTGGCTGGTCACATAAATGATTTCATGTTTTTGTGCATTCAACCACTGTCCCCAGCTAGAGCTACAAATTTCTTGGGATTTGGTGGTCAACTCTGCCTTATTTTCATGTGGAGTTTTAACCCCAACGGCAAGTGCTTGCTCCTTATTGAAAATGGTCCTCTCATGACTACCTGCCACTTGTATTCCTAGCCAGAGAAAGTCTGCATCTAGTCCATTTCCAGGAACCTGGTGTCTAGCAGATAATACTGGGTATAGTTGTAAGTTCATATGTATTAAAAGTCCACTTATTATCTTTTTCTTATTGATTGCTATCATGGTCGAGTCCATCAAGTATCTAAAATGATTAGAGAGAATACGATCTGTGTCCGAATCTGAGTTCCTTCTCCACAATCCAAAATGACGTTGATCTTCTTCTGACGGCATAAGTAACTCTCTCACAAATGTTTCAATCTCAAGATACCCTGGATAAAATCTTGAAGGACGAGATGACGAGTACGAAGGGTTTCTGAAAAAAAACATACCTGACTTCTTATACTCAACATCATCAAAAAGACGAGAAGCAAAGTCATCCATAAGAGGTATTGCATCACTACTCAACATTATAGCATCTTCAAATGAGTTGAAAAGTGAACTTAGACCAAACACAAAATTAGGACTATTGAAAAGATAACTTTTAGCAACCTTTGGATGCTGTTTAGTATTTTTGACTAAAGATAAATCCAAAAACCACAAATCTTGTTTTGGGTAATCACTCGATGCAATAAACAGAAGCTGAGGTCTCCTCCCATTTTTAAGTTCCATATAACGTCCATAAGAATCTGGGAAACTTGAGATTTCTGTTCTTGCCTCAGATATCAAACTATCTTTGTCACCTTCGGATAATGTCCCAGAATCATAGGCAATTTCTACAGGGAGCCTATTTTTCAATACTCGGAGTACCTTAATTAAGTTCTTGATATTTCTCACCTGAGCTTCACCGTAAACTTCAGGGTGAACAGTTATGACAATTCCTTTGCCATTGCTCTTTGACAATAATTTCTTCAAAAAACACTCAGAAGAATTACTTTCATTTTGTTCTGATCTCTCGTGCTGAGGATATTCACCTTCTCTAAAAATAGTGCCTCTCCAATGCTCAAAAATAGGATATTTCCGTGATAACCAAGGGTATAACTTCTTTTCGTACAGCTGACAAAATCTTGCATCGTCTTCGTGTCCCCTCAGATGCTCTGAAAGGTAGCATTGTCCGTAAATTCTTGCGTGGCTAAGGTCCATAAACGTACTTCTTTCGTAATCAGAAGTCTCTCTCTCCATTACGTAAAAGTCGTTCTCGATTTGGTCAATTTGTTCTTTGGTGATTTTAAGACCCCTTTTATTCAACTCTTTTTTGAGATTTCGAATTCTTGACCGTATCCATCTCTTTCTACTGTAAATTAAATTGCTGAATTGTTGACTAAGAGTTTTTTCCATGTCAAACACATATGGCGAGTCAGAATAAACCAAGTCCAATGCTGAAAAATATTTAAAACATTTACTCCCTAAGTCATTTTTGAAAAGTTCTTTAAAACCGCCTAAAGCAATTTTTTTGTATATTGGATTTGTGAATGTAGATCTCTCTCTCATAATGTCGAATTTCTCTTCTTGTTCTGCTATCTTCTCCTCGATATTATTTACTTCATGGAGAGGAAAGAATAGGTATACAAAAACAATGCTTAATAGTAGAGACACAGATCGAAATCTTTTAAATCGATAAATATGAGTGAAGATCATGTCCCGTACATAAGGCTTACGTGGTGAGAAAAGATCTAGCAGTGCTGGAGAGGGGCTAGTGTAGATATCGACTTGGCGCGCACGCGACTACAACTTTGTAACATGCGTCAGTTTGAACAATGCAGAAGACCAGAGATTCAGGTCCATATTCAATTTTGACAGTCGAAACAACAATTGTTACGGAATGCTACTTAGTCTTGCTCCAATTATAACCCTAATACATAAAAGCATTTTTAGAGCTTATCAGTAAATGTACTTTAACTGTTTCGTGTGTCCTATTTTAAAGTTATAATTTTGAAGGGGTGAATCAAATCACAGTATAACAAAAGAATTTTCCCTAAGTTGATGGCTCGGTCAGAAATACCACGGGTAAAAAGCTAATTTAAACTACCCTCAATCTGTATGCCGTCTTGGAGAACTCATATCCTAGTTTTACCAAATGCCTCGTCAATTTCATTAATGTCGCCTGCTAATGTTGATGCTTCGAATTCATTCTTGTCATTATGTATTACTGCGCTCTTCTTTGGAGTGATAACATCGTCAAGTGATTCTAAACCAGGAGCAATAATAGTCCTCTTTGCCTTAAGCCAGTCTTTAAATTTTTGAGTATCAGTATCATCAAACAAAAGCTCATTCTTTATATTCTCTAAATCAGAACTCCAGTTATTTAGTCCATGTTTGTTCATCGGGAATGATGGCGGAACTATAGAACTCCTCAAAGTTGGGATAAGTTTGCTATAATTAGAACTCAATGCAATAGGTTTCGGTGGTTGGAATGAAGGATTTTTAACCAATGGTACTTGTTTTAAAATTGGATCAGCTAAATTAATATTAGTTCAGGGTCCCACAACATTCATCATTTTCACTTACATTTGTTTGTATCATCCATCTTAAGCACTGAAGATTAAGATCTTAGATTCAAAGGTAGTTATATCGTGGGTCGATATTCGACTAACTATGTAGTACTACTCACGTTATTATTGCTGCTTTCGCAATCCTGGTGTGAGTTCGCATGCAGTATGCGAGATGACAAGCCAAGATAAAGACAAAAAGCAACGGAGAATGAATATGCTTCAGAAAATCATGTAATATGGGGCTCCATACAATGTAACGTCTTGCAGGTGTCTTTTTGTGGACGTTTTTTTCCTTCATTCATCTTTTACACTTGTAGTAAGAATAAGGCTCATTTAAAGACCAAAAAAAAAAGAGAAGTGTTGACTTTTTATTCATGATTCAATCAAAGCTCTGAAATTGTAAGCACTTTTGCATAAAACATAAAAGCTGCGTATCAAATAAGAACACAGCTTGCATTTGAATCACTCGTGTAATATCAACTCCCTTCTTTTATAGCTTTGCAGACTCTTCTCTTTTCTCTTTCTATAAATTTCCATTAACGGAAGTCTACGCGATCCTCTATATTCGCACAAATTTTAAATGTGTCTGCACTGCCATGCTTTCATTTTTAAAACATAGCGAACTTTTTTATACTTTGTTCCCTTTAACTACTTAAAGCAAAACACTAATTTAAAAGTCAAATTTCGTTCGTTTTATTTTCGAAGACTGAGGTGACGGTCAGCAACATACCAAAATGCATTCTTCTGCCCTTATTTTGATATTATGTTTTGTTTATTTGGTTAGGGGTGACTTTGAATTTGTATCCCCAAAATCAGGTCACCTGTATTCAGCATCTGGAAGTGATTTAAATCTTGAAATAAAATGGAAAGATGACAATGGATATTTTGATCAGTATAATTTAAAAAATGCAGACAGTTATACCTTGGCTCTTTGTACTGGCTCAAATGATGATTTTAATTGTTTTTCTAACAACCAACTTCTTGTTAGTGACCTTAAAGGTAGTGCAAGATCGTATACAGCAAAGATCGATAGCTCTGATTATCCCGATGGTATTTACTTCCTTCAGGCCAATACGCAATTCAAAACTGGCTATACTATGCAATATTCTAATAGATTTAAATTACTGGGAATGGATGGTTCAACCAAAACTCTCTCTTGGGATGTGACTGCATCCATGGATGAAGCTCCAGAGGCTCAAACGTCTGGGAATACTGAATTTGCGTCTTTACCAACAGAGTCTTACTATGTACCTTACACAAAGCAAACTAATGTCCTCAGGCATGCGCCAATGCAGTCTTTCCCAGGGTCAAAAATCACACATTCTAAATGGTCTAGGAGACATCCAACAAGTCATTATACAGCTTTTTCTACTAAAGCTGGGCGTCCTGATTTTTTCTCCACTTCTACGCTTCCATGGAGTTACAGTGTTACATCTGAAATGAATGATGCTTCACAAGCTCCTTATCCATCTTACTATTATCCAGCAAGCTCTAGAATTACCAAGAAGGCTTCATTATCTAGTGCCTCAAAAACAAAGAGATGGGCATGAAATGAATCCAAGTATTTAAGTCGGACGTTCATTCATAAAAGAGCTCGAGCCATATGCGTTTTACCAAAATCAAATTCATGAGGATATTTCAAATAGCTCTAGCTTTTCAGTATTTAATAGGTCTGTATGTCGATACTGCGTACTTATAAAGAAGTTCTCCATCATAGCGTTTTTTTATAATATACAGTTTATCTATATGATAGTAGAAAAAGGATTTCATCATTAAACCGTCTACCACAGCTAATTCCATTCCAGAAGAGGAAGCAAAGATTTACAATCGGTTAAGTTCTATCATCTAATTATCTCTGTAGTGACGAATCAAAAGATAAGCATTCTCTTGCTTGAGGTTAGATAAAGAACGATAACCACCTTCTAAAGTCATCAACAATCCACCAAAAGAGATGTAAACCGACATTTTGTCCGACCCTGCGTTTTCATCAAACTTGTATACTGTCCCATACATGACATAATCATAGTCATCAGCCAAGGACCTTTCACCAACCTTAGGCGGTCTCCATGAGCCACTAGAAGTCCACATGGATGATTCATTACCTAAAGAAGACGCCAAGGTAATAGTTAAAGAGTCTTGTTCACTAACAGGAAGCAATTCACTATTTATATCAAAGGTGATTTTGACATCGTGTGAAGTTGATGACTGTGCTACTATACGCTTAACCTTGTTATATCTACCTGCATCAGCTGATTCAACATTGAACATATCTTCGAAAAGTATCCCCGACATCTTGAGAGATCGTTGTATTCTTCACTTGGTAGTAAGCATGATACTCATCTACTCTCGAGGTTTACTCAGAAAAAAAAATATCACGTGATGTATCAGGTGATATCCACCGAGAGTCTGAAATTTACATTCTACTGAAAAGAGCGAACAAACAAACTTACACTTTCTGTTATTGGAGCTCAACTAGCCAAATACTTCTTATTTTCCTTCAGGCGAATCTTCAACAAATAATAGGTAATGGTCTCAATGTTTGAATCAGAGAAGAAAGATCCCCATCATCAGATGGATTTCATTCATAAGAGGTCCAAGAGGACATTTGTTCCAATATTAACCTTGGGTTTCGTATTGCTACTCATATCCCTTCGTAGCTACTCACAGAGGTCAAATGACGCTATAAGTAATTTCACCGCTGTGCTCAACACACCTAGTGGACTTGCTATTTCTAAAGTAGAATCTACAAGCAGAAATGAAATTAAGATACCAGGGAGAGCTGAAGAGAAAAAGGAAAAAATTAAAAGAGATAACGGCAATGACGACCATAAAAAGTCAAAGCACAAGAAAAAGAAGACTCTTCTTGATCTGCCTTGGATTCGTTTTTTGATTGCTGTTGGTGTATTTTTGGTTCTCAATATGATAGTGATTTGCATTCATCATGTTTATATGAAGTTGACAAGTTCAGAGAAGTCATATCGTTCAGTGCAACAAAATATATCACCCTTCTAATTCAATAGCGCAGTGCGCTTTTATGTTGGATGGTTTAGGAATTGAATGCTGCTAATAATATAATAAAAATGAATTGATAAGGACACTGATTTTTTTTCTCTTGCTCGTTCAATTTTTTTATATTTCTAGATAAGTTAAATTCTACTCGTAATTTTTAGATTCAGGGAGAAAAAACCGTTCAGCAAGAAGAAAGGTTGTTTAAAGCTTTGTATTTCAAATGACTTCTGCAGGAGAAGCTTCCTTTCCGAAGCGTATTTTGCAAGTAGCTTGTGCTATTACCTGGTGCTTTTTGGCTGCAGGTCCCGTATTTGGGTTTGCTGCCTTGAAGCCAGTTCTTATCGATGAACATGTTTATATTGAACGGTGTAATTTTAATATTTCGGACTCCTCTGTAGCATGCGTTGATCAAGACTTGGCCTTGAACTTTTTATTCACGGTAGCATGTATCGTGACTAATGTTTCTGCTTTACCTGTTGGGTGGCTATTAGATGCTTATGGACCTAAAGTGTCAGGCATACTTGGTGGTATCATCATATTTATTGGGTCTCTTTTTTTCAGACTAGGTGGTTTGATTCGCTTGTTTGATGGCTATTTAATAGGTTACACTCTTATTGCTTTAGGTGGTCCTTTTGTATTCATATCTTGTTTTCAACTCGCCAATAGCTTCCCCAAGAACTCTGGTTTGGTTCTTGCACTTCTAACTGGTGCATTTGACTCTTCTCTGGCATTGTTCTTGGTGTATAGATTGATTTACAATAACATCCACCGAATTACCTTGGAGAAGTTTTTCACTTGTTATTTCATTGTTCCGATATTTATTATCGTGTGCCAATTAACCATTATGCCAAGTGAGTCATATAAGACAGTGAGTACGTTGGCTAAAATTGCTGAAACCGCAATTGATGAAAGTGGGAGACCGTTAAACAGAGACCTATTGTCACCAGAAGACAGAGAAAGTGTTGAATTGGATAACGATACTTCAGTTCCTCAAGTCACAGTCTCAGAGACAACAGGTTTACTAATGAGGAGGGCTTCTGATTATAGAAGAAGCTCAATGTCTCTGAGATTCTCTAGAGTCTCGAGATCATCTATGAGATCTTTGTATGAAGAAGATGCAGAGAACAGATTGTTGCAGTCAACTGGAGGAGTTTTTGGTGTTATGCAAGAGAAACTGATCCACGATCAATTGAAATCGTCATGGTTTGTACTCATGACTTTGTTTACCACTATCCAAATGCTTAGGATAAATTACTTTGTCGCTACAGTGAAGTCCCAAGTGAAATACTTGTATAATGATGAGCAGCTTGCCACTCAAATCAACCATTTTTTTGATATTGCATTGCCTTTAGGAGGATTTGCAGCCATCCCATTTATTGGAATTATTTTGGATAATTTGAAAATATTGACTACCTTGACTATCTTATTATGTGTTTCATTATTTATTGGAATAATGGGTCTTTTATCATGGATGCCAGGAACTTATATTGGAATAATATTCATGGTCATTTATAGACCATTCTATTATACTGCAGTATCTGACTATTGTGCTAAAGTCTTTGGATTTAACACGTTTGGTATGGTTTATGGTTCAATTATATCCTTTTCTGGTATATGCAATATCTTACAACAAGTTATGGATAATGTGACACATAATGTATTTCATATGAATCCTATTCCTATAAATTCTATTCTGACTTTTTTGACTTTTGTTTTTGGGTTTTTTCTCTGCAAGTTTGTTAGAACCGAGCAGATGGATGCTGAAAGGAAGAATTTGGAATTAGAAGCTCAGGAGGCGACTACTAGACAAATGCCAAAATAGATAGGTTCAGATCTAATTATGACATATGTAATGTATTAATAAAGTTTGTTAGATAACTGTGAAGTCTCTTAAGCCTCTTTTCTACGCTTTCTTTGAGCTCTTGCTTGCTCGAGAACTATATCAGGATCTAGGGCAATTAGCTCAGGGATCGTTGATTGAATTGAATTCGAAAATACAGGGCCCTTTATGGCATTGTCTTTTAATTTCCCTGAATCATAGGCTGCCTTCTCTGTATTTGATAGGTTGATGTTTTTCTCTGTTGTGACGAAGCTCGTCTTCCTAACAGTGAAATCACGGAAACCTTGCAAGATATCAGAATTATTTGTCATTTTTACTGTCTGATCCT
The DNA here is from genome assembly GCA_031081885.1 of Priceomyces melissophilus. Lineage (NCBI taxonomy): Eukaryota > Fungi > Ascomycota > Pichiomycetes > Serinales > Debaryomycetaceae > Priceomyces > Priceomyces melissophilus. The sequence continues at coordinate 294,297 of JARYTE010000007.1, read as the reverse complement.
TTTTCAATCTCTCTTCTGGATCCCTTAATGAGTTCCAAATGACCAACACGACCTGCGATTTGCTTCTCGGTGGCACTCATTAATTGCCCTTGTTGAGCTCTACTTAACTTCTGAGCTCTCTTAGCAACAGCCTTCTTAGGCTTTACAATCTTCGGAGCTGCCTTCTTGGGATTTTTCTGCTTCTTTGTAACCCTGCTGGAGCTTTTGTTCCTTAGTTTTTGGTTCCCTTGAACCATTTGTGCCTTTACTGCGCTGAAGTTATAGCCAATTATTACCTTAATTATCTACTTATTTTTTTTATTGAATTTAACAGAAATTATCATGTATGCAGTTTTATCTCATCGAGTCATAAATTGCAATTTTCGGAGTCAACTATACTTCGAAATCACGAATTATTCGTTAGGGTCCTTAGTAGCGCGTTACCGCTTCCCGGATACTAGAAGTATCTAATTAAGCTAGTTATAAAGTCAAAGGCTTTTGTTTCACTGAGCTTGAGCGTTGGTGAAGAATCAAGTAAACTTTAGATTATGAAAAGTGACAGGTTTCTTATTTTACCTGGCCCTAAAGCACTATCTAAGTTCAGAGTTAATAACTTGATTAAGGAACTAGAGGATAAATTAGGTAAGGGCTCTGTAATAGAGAGTGTGACTTCATGCTATGTTCACTACGTTTCCTTGAATGAAGAGTTGTCTCTGGAAAAGCTTAAGCTATTAAAGGTCTTGTTAACTTATGACTCACCACTTGACAACTCAAGCGAGTCTAAAAAATTAGAGGATTTGGTTTTGATAAGTGGCGATGATCCCCATGCTAGGTTTAATTTAGAAAAAGATCAGTGTCTCATCCGCATACTCCCTCGTTCAGGTACAATCTCACCATGGTCCTCGAAGGCTACGGATATAACCCATACAAGTGGCTTATATAAGGAAATTGAGAGGGTTGAAAGGGGGATGTCTCTTATTATCACATCAAAGGTTACTTTGGATACATCTTTTCTTAGCGATGGAGCCTTAACTTCTGTTTATGACAGAATGACTCAAACCCTTTATCTCAATGAAAAGGCTCCTAAGTATGATAACTTATTTGTTCATCACGAACCTAGGCCTTTAATTGAAGTAGACTTGTTGTCAAAGAAGTCTAATCTCTATGATGCTAACAAAAAATTTGGATTGGCGTTAGATCAAGGCGAAATTGACTATCTTATAAATGCCTTCACTGAAGTCATTGGCAGAAATCCTACTGACGTTGAGCTTTTTATGTTTGCTCAAGTAAATTCTGAACATTGTCGTCACAAAATCTTCAATGCTGATTGGACAATTGACGGGGTGAAGAAAGATATGTCTCTATTTAAAATGATTAGAAACACTCATACTAAGAATCCGCAGTACACTGTTTCAGCTTATTCCGATAATGCTGCAGTTTTTGAAGGCCCAGAGGGATATTTTTTTGGACCTGATATTTCTACTGGAGAATGGAAGTTTTTGAAAGAGAAGGTTCAAACTTTGGTTAAAGTTGAAACACATAATCATCCTACTGCTGTATCACCATATGCCGGAGCCGCTACGGGATCAGGTGGTGAGATAAGAGATGAAGCTGCTGTTGGGAGGGGTTCTAAGACTAAAGCAGGATTAGCTGGGTTTTCAGTTTCTGACTTGAATATCCGAGAATTAAAACAACCATGGGAACGAGAAATTGGTAAACCAAATCATATTGCAAGTTCATTAGAGATTATGCTTCAGGCGCCGATAGGATCTGCGGCTTTTAATAATGAGTTTGGAAGACCTGCGATCAGTGGATATTTTAGAACGTTGACAACCGAAGTTGAAAACCATTCTGGCCAAATCGAATACAGAGGGTATCATAAGCCAATAATGTTAGCAGGAGGATTAGGTGCAATCAGGCCTAGCTTAGCGTTGAAGGATACAAGAATCTTGCCTGGTTCAAAATTGATCGTTTTGGGTGGGCAGTCTATGTTAATTGGTTTAGGAGGTGGTGCTGCCTCTTCTTTGTCCTCAGGAGAGGGATCAGCGGACTTGGATTTTGCGTCAGTCCAGAGAGGTAACCCTGAGATTCAAAGAAGAGCTCAGCAGGTCATTGATTCTTGCGTAGGATTAGGAAGTGAGAAAAATCCTATACAATCAATTCATGATGTTGGAGCTGGTGGTTTATCAAACGCTTTACCTGAACTTGTCCATGATAATGATTTGGGTGCAAATTTTGAATTGAGATCGATACTTTCTCTCGAACCGGGAATGTCCCCGAAAGAAATCTGGTGTAATGAATCACAAGAAAGGTATGTCTTAGGGGTAGCCCCCGAGAATGTTGAAATATTCTCAAAAATTTGTGAGAGAGAGAGAGCCCCGTTTGCAGTCGTTGGAGAGGCAACACAGGAAAAACGTTTAGTTCTTAGTGATTCTCTTCTAAAGACCAAACCTATTGATTTGGAGATGTCCATATTGTTTGGAAAACCTCCTAAAATGTCTCGTGATGCCTTATCACAGCCCTTGTTGTTGAAACCTTTTGAAACTTCTTCATTAAGCCTAGAAGAGTCTATAAAGAGAGTGTTACAACTACCTGCTGTTGGTTCGAAGAGTTTTCTCATAACAATTGGTGATAGGTTTATTACTGGTCTTGTGGATAGAGAACAAATGGTGGGTCCTTGGCAAACACCAGTTGCTGATGTAGGGGTAACTGCCACGTCCATGGGGGAGACATGTGTTACCACGGGAGAAGCTTTGGCAATTGGTGAAAAGCCAAACTTAGCTCTTATATCAGCTTGTGCATCTGCAAAAATGGCAGTTGCTGAGTCCTTGTTGAATATATTTGCTGCTGATATTCCTTCTCTTGATGCTGTGAAATTATCTGCTAATTGGATGTCAGCACCTTCACATGACGGTGAAGGTGCCAAGCTTTATGAAGCTGTTGAAGCTATTGGTATGAAGTTGTGCCCTGATTTAGGTGTTTCCATCCCAGTGGGTAAAGATTCCATGTCTATGAAAATGAAATGGGATGATAAAGAAATTACTTCGCCTTTGTCCTTGGTGATAACAGCATTTGCTCCTGTTTCATGTACGGCCAATACATGGACTCCTCAACTTCAAAATGTCGGAGAGGATACTCTTTTGCTTTTGGTAGACTTGGGCGCAAATTCAACTAAGAGTCTTGGTGGTTCAGCATTGGCACAGGTCTATGGTGAAGTAGGTAACTCGTCACCTGACGTTCACTCTCATGGAGTCTTAAAAGCATTCTTAAAATCTTTAATAAAAATGCATCGTGAGTTAAACGTCTTGGCGTATCACGATAAATCAGACGGCGGACTTCTTGCCACATTAGTTGAAATGGCATTTGCTGGTAGATGTGGACTTAATATAGATGTTCCAAAGGGTGAAGTGATTCCAGAATTGTTTAACGAAGAGCTTGGTGCTGTTTTCCAGGTTAGATCGTCTGATCTTGAAGCTTTCACCAACATTTTAAGTGACACAGGGATTACATCTGAATATATCACAGTAGTAGGTAAACCAGATTTCTCTTCACACTCAATTACCATCAAGAAAGATGGAAATAAGATTTTTGAAGAGACTCGTGGTGCATTGCAACAATTGTGGGCTAATACTTCTTATCATGTTCAAAATTTGCGTGACAACCCACGGACGTCTGAACAAGAGTTTAAAGCTATAACAGATGACAAGGACCCTGGTATTTCTTACAGCTTATCCTTTGATGTTGGGGATGATTTGGGAATCAGCAAATTAACTACAAGACCAAAAGTAGCAGTTCTAAGAGAGCAGGGAGTTAACTCTCAACAAGAAATGGCATGGAGTTTCCAGCAAGCAGGATTCGATCCCTATGATGTTCATATGACTGATATTATTGAGGGTAGAGTAACGTTGGATGATTTCGTAGGTATTGCTGCATGTGGTGGTTTCTCTTATGGAGATGTTCTTGGAGCAGGGTCTGGATGGGCCAAATCTGTCTTATTTAACTCTAGGGCTCGCTTAGAATTTGAAAAATTTTTTAAAGAAAGAGAAGACACATTTGCATTCGGTGCATGTAATGGTTGTCAATTCTTCAGTAGAATTGCCGAATTGATCCCTGGGGCTGAAAACTGGCCTACCTTTGAAAGGAACTATTCCGAACAGTATGAGGCCAGATTTGTTATGGTTGAAGTATCAAACTCAAGTGATTCTATATTCTTGAAAGATATGAAGTCATCCAAATTACCGATTGTTGTTGCACATGGTGAGGGTAGAGCAGCATTCAAGTCAGATACGCATAAAAGTGCCTTTTTCCAACAAGGTGTGGCATGTGTTAAGTATGTCGACAACTATCTCAAACCAACCGAAGCATATCCATTTAATCCAAATGGTTCACCAGGGGGAATCGCCGGTGTATCTGCAAATCGGGGAAGAGTTTTAGCTATGATGCCTCACCCAGAGAGAGTAACAAGAAAAGAAGCCAATTCTTGGTATCCATCCGAACAATCGAAGACATGGGGTCACCATGGACCATGGATAAGATTATTTAGATCTGCAAGGAAGTGGGTAGAGAAGAATCAAATATGATTTCATAGTATTTTTTTTAAATTCCTTAGTATACTGCTATTCCAGTCTTTACATATCTATATAGGTTAATTAATTATTATCTTTCATTATTCTACCTATAGTACTATGGCGCCAAAATATATAGATATCATACAAGCATCCGAGAATACATATGTTTCAGCCGTCTAATTTTATAACGAATGATTCTTACACAAACATGAAACTAATTTATCAATAAAATTTTGGGCGTGTCTGAACCTACAACGCTACTCTGTTTTCTATCCTGTATATACCATCATTGAAAAATTTTTCAGTACTTAGCTATCCACCGAACACTAGACTAAAAAGAATAGTTTTTCTTTAGCTAGTACGTACACACTGAAGAGCAAGATGGTCAACGCAATTTTGTCTAAGAAGAGAAAGTTAGTAGCAGATGGTGTTTTCTACGCCGAGTTGAATGAATTCTTTACAAGAGAATTAGCAGAACAAGGTTATGCTGGTGTTGAAGTAAGGAAGACCCCATCCAAATTGGAAGTCATCGTTAAGGCTTCTAACACTCAAGGAGTTTTAGGTGAACAAGGTAGGAGAATCCATGAATTAACCTCTTTGATCACCAAAAGATTCAAGTTGTCTCCAGAGGGTATAGTTCTTTACGCTGAAAGAGTTGAAGAGAGAGGTTTATCTGCCGCTGTTCAAGCTGAAGCTTTAAAGACAAAGTTGTTAAACGGTTTGCCACTAAGAAGGGCTGCTTACGGGGTCTTGAGATTCGCTATGGGTGCTGGTGCTAAGGGTGTTGAAGTTGTCATCTCCGGTAAGTTGAGAGCTGCTAGAGCTAAGTCTCAAAAGTACTCTGACGGTTTTATGATCCACTCTGGGCAACCAACTAGAGACTTCATTGATATTGCTATCAGACACGTTTTGATGAGACAAGGTGTTTTGGGTATCAAGGTAAAAATTATGAAGGATCCTGCTGCAAGCAGAATTGGTCCAAAAGCTTTGCCAGATTTTGTTAAGATTGGTGAAGCTAAAGATGAAGATGAAATTGTCCCAGCTCCAACTGTTAAAGTTTACAAGGCTGCTGAATAAACAGTAAATAGTATTTTATAATACTTAATGCTGAAAAGAAATAACTAGCTATGTTGTAGATTCTGTTAATATTTGAACATTGAACCAAGTAATTTAACTATTTACAAGAAGCATGAAGTACTAATCGAGTATAGGATAAAATTCATTGTACTTCTTAGCGTAGTATGCGGTGGAGAGAGCACCTAATCCTACAAGAGCTAAAGGAACTGGCTTTTTGAAACCTGATGGTATGGCTCTCGACAATCCTGCAGCAAACAATAAAGTTGAAGTACCTAATGCTAACTCCAAGCCCCAATTAGCATTCCGGTTCAAAAGATACCCAGCGCCACCATATAGTGTAGCAATTGCTGTACCAGCTATTAAGGAAGGAAGTGAGCCTTTGCGGGCATACCCCATCAATCCACCAACGAGACTTAATCCTGATAAAGTAAGAGCTGGATGTTCCATAATATAAAAAATATTACACTTGGAAAATTGGTCCCTCTTATTGAGATACTTTTTAAACTTAAGTGGTTCCGAATTAAATTCTCACAACTAGGGAAACACTCTTGAAAGACTGAATATACTATTGATTTGTTAATCCACGGGGATAGCACGCAACTGAGATTTTACCTTCAGAGTCATGATTACCCGCGAGAAAATAGAAAAAGGAGCAGTTTTACCCGACCAACTTCTTGAGCGATTACACCCTCGTTTCAGAGTATTTAAAATAGATTTATTCACGTGCATCACACGTATGTTCCTCGATTTTTTGACAACCGGTTCGGATCCCCCCAAGCCTGTCTTTCGAAAATTTACCCAAGCGCTTAACGCGCTCCGCTTAACATGACTGTTTCATGGCTTGAGTGATTGCCGGAAACACCCTAGAGCAATTATGTTTAACAAATATGATTTTTTTACCACTTGTAAATATCTCAGCAGAATAATATCCCGCTTATAAACTCAGCTATATATCATAAAAGTATCCGTCACTTGTAGACTTGTAGATATAGAAAAAAAAAATCGGTTATTTGAGTAAAAGCATATTGCAAATGAGATTTGTACTAGGTCGCCTAATGTCCACTACTCCTAGATGCTGAGCGTTCAACAAAAAAAAATCACTCACTCTGAATAATCCACGCCACCAAAGTAAGCAATACATCAAGGAGTGAGGCTAGAGGTCCTGATATACAAAGGATGAATATATCTTTTATGCTATCAAACGAGACCACGGGATCTCCATCAGGGGAGGAGAGACTTAATAGTGGTGTGGATCTGGAATGGATCAACACACAGAAATCCGTGAATAAGGATGTAGGATCAGAGCAGCAGAATTCAGAGGACTCCCGAAGTGTGGTTGTTAAATCAGAGGAAAGCAAGATGGATTATAACAAAAATCTTCTACCGAAAAGTATACAGCAATTTCTGCCGTCGTATGACGGTGACAACAAGGAGTTAGGGTATGACCTTAAATACCTTAGTAAATTAGAAAACAAAATAAGTCAAATTAGTAGGCGTGATGCCGATGCAATTAAGGCTGGCAACCTCAAAACCTTGGGCCTAGAGGAAGATCAACTTAGCCACTGGTTAGCTAGGACCGCTGAATTGGCTAATAATTATATAGATAGAGTCGTGGCAGAAGATATGTCGACTAATAATGGGGCTTTCGAAACTGACAGTTCTCTAGGTAGGGAGTTTAAGTGGGGTTTCACGAGGGATGCGAAAAGCGTTGAGGATGATGGAGATGATAAAGCTACCAAGAAAAATGTCAAATCAAAGACCAAAAAGGATGATGAGAAACATTCAGTTACTAAAAAGACGAAAATAAGAGGCAAAAGAACTGTAGAAGGATCCGATGATATGCCTAACAAGAAGCCGAAAAGAAAAGCTTCGGCTGAGGCTGCAGCTGCTATCAATGCATCGAAAGATAATGATTTCACAGACAAACTGAAATTCAAGCAACCTCTGAAGCTTGTCGATGGAGGAGATACTTCTAAAGAACAAAAGGTTATGTTGAGGCAGTATGAAAATACTTTTGTGTCCATTTGGAAAGATTTATCTAGAAAAGATGGTCCTAAAGTGAGTAGATTATTGCAACAGTCTGGCCAAGCGAAATTGATAAACTTAAAGAAGACGGCAATATTGGCTGCCAGGGAAGCCAAGAGATGGCAGTTAAAGAATAATAAGAATCATAAAGATTTGACGACGAAGGCCAGAAGGGCAATGAGGGAGATGTTTAACTTTTGGAAACGTAATGAGAGAATCGAAAGGGAAATGAAGAAGAAACATGAAAAAGAGCTACTTGATAAAGCCAAGAAAGAAGAAGAGGAAAGAGAAGCGAAACGACAATCGAGGAAGTTGAATTTCCTTATAACCCAAACAGAACTCTATTCACATTTCATTGGTAAGAAAATTAAAACTGACGAAATCGAAGGAGGAGATGCGGATCCAAATATCGATTTTAAATCAGACAATCAACACTATGATACATATTCACTGAAGAGCAATGATGTACGCACCCAAACAGACTTTAACGCGATTGACTTTGATAATGAGGATGAGGATTCTTTGAATAAAGCTGCCGCAGCAAATGCCCATATTGCTTTAGAAGCTGCTCAGAATAAGGCGAAATCTTTTGACCATGATCCACTTAAGAACCCGGACACAAATGGTGAAGAAATGAATTTCCAGAACCCTACACTTATGGGTGACATAACGATTAAACAACCTGAAATTTTGAAATGCTCTTTAAAGGAGTACCAAATAAAAGGGTTAAACTGGTTAGCCAATTTATATGAACAAGGAATTAATGGTATATTGGCCGACGAAATGGGTTTGGGTAAGACAGTTCAGAGTATATCTGTTTTGGCTTACCTTGCTGAAACTCACAATATTTGGGGTCCTTTTTTGGTTGTTACACCAGCCTCGACATTACATAATTGGCAACAAGAAATATCCAAGTTTGTGCCAGAATTCAAAGTCTTACCTTATTGGGGTAATGCTAAAGATCGTAAAGTATTGCGGAAATTCTGGGATCGTAAAAGTGTGAGGTATGGGAAGGATGCCCCATTTCATGTTCTAGTTACATCCTATCAACTAGTAGTTGCTGATGCGCCTTATTTTCAAAAAATGAGGTGGCAGTATATGGTGTTGGATGAGGCTCAAGCTATTAAGTCCTCTCAATCATCTAGATGGAAGTCTCTATTATCATTTTCTTGTCGTAATAGGTTATTATTGACAGGTACCCCTATTCAAAACTCTATGCAAGAATTGTGGGCGTTGCTTCATTTTATCATGCCTTCACTCTTTGACTCACATGATGAATTTAGTGATTGGTTTTCAAAAGATATTGAAAGTCATGCACAGTCAAATACTCAACTTAATGAACAGCAGCTCAAGAGATTGCATGTTATTTTAAAGCCGTTTATGTTAAGACGTATTAAAAAGAACGTTCAAAGTGAATTGGGTGACAAGGTTGAAATTGATTTGTTCTGCAATTTGACTAACAGGCAGAAGAAATACTACCAGATGTTGAAGTCTCAGATTTCGGTAATGGACTTGTTGGATTCTTCTAATAATAATAATAGTAATGACGATCAGTCTTTGATGAATTTGGTCATGCAATTCAGGAAAGTTTGTAACCATCCTGAATTGTTTGAAAGAGCTGATGTTAAGTCTAGTTATGCGTTTAGTTCCTTTGCTAGGACAAGCTCCCTTTTGAGGGAGACTAACGACCTAGAGGTTTACTATACTACACAGAATTTGATACAGTACTATCTTCCAAGACTTGTGTATGATGAACTACTTACCCCAAACTATAACAACAACGTCGGAGTAAATGAGAAGATAAGATCAATGTTCAACATATATGATCCGTCAAATACTATAGATAATAGCGGCTTTAACTGGTTGAAGTTTGTGGATAGATCACCTCAAGAGTTGTACACTTTGGCGAAGCAGAATGTTTTGAAAAGAGCATTTTCTAGAAGGGAATATAGTGATATTAACTATCAGAAGATTAATCGTTTTAAATATCTTTATGAGGGTGATTTCTTGCCGGTAAATAAGATGTTTCTTATCAATGAATTTGAGAACGAGGATGCATTTACAACGAATTCTGTACATTTAAAAGAATTGAAATCTTTAAGGGGTAAGGTCTATGAAGATATGAAAATCAATGTTTTGGCTCCTGCCGCAGAACCTGTTGCTTCTGCACCACCAATCGATTTGCGTTGTGATACAGTTTCTGCAGTTTATAAGCTTGAGAACAGCTTATTCGACCGTGAAATAAGACAGTATCTCATGCCTCTTTCTTTAAATACTGAGCTTTCATTGATGAAATATCAAGTTCCTATTTCTGACTGGCAGAAGTCAAATATGTTGCCAAATCCATTAAACAGGTACATTGATTATTCGAATATCAGAATGCCATCTATGAACCGTTTCATTACGGAATCTGGTAAATTGTCTTTGCTTGATGAACTTCTCAATGAGTTGAAGCTGAATGATCACAGAGTTCTTATCTATTTCCAAATGACTAAAATGATGGACCTCATGGAAGAGTATTTGACCTATAGACAACACAAGTATATTAGACTTGATGGTTCCTCCAAGTTAGATGACAGAAGAGACCTTGTACATGACTGGCAAACTAAACCAGAGCTCTTCGTGTTTTTGTTATCTACCAGAGCTGGTGGTTTGGGGATTAACTTGACAGCTGCTGATACCGTTATTTTTTACGATTCTGACTGGAACCCTACTATTGATTCACAAGCAATGGATCGGGCGCACAGATTGGGTCAAACTAGACAAGTTACTGTTTACAGGCTCTTGACTAGGGGTACGATTGAAGAAAGAATGAGAGATAGAGCGAAGCAAAAAGAGCAAGTTCAACAAGTTGTCATGGAAGGAAAAGCTACTCCAGTTAATAAGAAGGAAGACAACAAGAAGAAGGATGTTGCATTTTTATTATTAGGTGGTGATGACGCTACTCCTGTGCCCGAAAGCTCAACTCCAATAGAAAATGGCGATAACTCTTGAGCATTTGTTTAGTTGATTTTGGAAGATATAGCTTAGGGCTGTATAGATTAAAACTACTTAATTGTATCAGTAATTATTGATTTATGTTGAATAAGGTGTTCTCTAGGTTTCTTGTGAAAGTTTCATTAACCTTTGTATCAGTATGGGGAATATTCTCAATGTCATCAGTATCGTTTGGCACATTCGTTGAACTCTTCTGAACGTAATATCTATTTAGATTACCTTCCAATCGAGATTTGAAATCTTGTCGGAAAAGTGTCTCAGGTGGTTGTTCTTCATCTGACTCAAGATTAGTCAAGCTTGCCATTTCTGTCATGCCGCTTATGTTTGAACTAGTGGAGTTTAGAGAATACCTATTATTCGTAAATAAGCTGCTCCTGTTTGTCATGGTCTTACTGCTCAGCAATTGTTCAAATGCATCTCTATTGTAATAATTTCGAGGTCGTGATTCATGACGCGTATTGAGAATGATAGATTCTTTGTCCGATGGTTCTTCCAATACAGTCAACAACCCTAGTTGCAAACCACCTGATGACCTATGAGATTTTCGATTCTGTGTCTCAGTGGAAAAGGCTGGACTTTGAGAAATTACAGGTTGATCTCTTCTTCTTGAGGAGGTATTATGGAAAGACTTCAACTGAAGATCATTAAACAGAGACTGACTTTCTGACTCATTAAATGAAAAGAGTGAATCACATTTTTGTACGTCATTCGAAAAGTCATTTAGCGTCAAATGGTAGAGTTCTCTAATCTTATCTAATTCATTACCAAACTGCTTGAATATAGATATTTGTTCTGCTAAGTCTGAAAAATCATCATTTGATGACTGTATATATTTGTTGAAGAATTTTAGATTCATACTCAATGACGACAAGCGACAGATAAGACCATTGAAATTTATGCTCCTACAATTTGACTTCCCATTATTGGAATCGTTCATGGTAAGCACATCTTGATAGTTCATCAGATCTAACTTAGCTCTGGTCAACTTGTTATAACGATCTAAGTTGTCGAACAATACATTGAAGCTCGAAAATACCTTGTCACTCGATGATAAAAATTCTTGAATAAGCATCCATCTTTCCCAATCAGTCAAATATCGCTGTTCATTATATTGAATATTGAAAATGTTTTTCAATTTGATGATAAAAAAATTAGAACGAGGGACTTCATTAAAAGTAAGGAGTTCACAAATGATGAGCTTGCGTAGTTGGGTAAATTTGTTCAATTTGGAAATGATTAAATCCATTCTATCTTCCTTGCCTTTTTGATTTTTGATACCCACCGGCTCAGAGAAATCTTCCTCCGAGACCAACTCCAAATTGAGACCATACACTTCACAAAACCTCTCTAAAATTTCACCATTGATATAAGGAAGTAACCTAGTGATAAATGATTGTAAGTGCACGATTAAAAAATCTAAAGTGTGGTTTAGACCCTTATACAACCGTGTAATGTTATCTGGATCTTCATTATTTAAAATTTTGTAGTTCTTTAAATTTATTAGGCTCATAATCATCCTTTTATTAATCTTGTAGTTCAATACAAGATGTCTCGTTGTAGCTCTTAGTATTGACAGGGTAAGAACAATAGTGGAGGTTCTTCGAACTTTGAACATCCGTGATGCTAGTCGTAGTAAAATTATAGAAAACTTGAACATTTCATCTCTACTATAAATCTCTTGAGATTTAATGAAATATAAAATCAAGCTTATAATATGCGGAATCAATCTCAAAGGGTAAGCTCTGTAAACCATTTTATAATGACATTTTTGTCTAATTAGTTGAATGTCAGAATTTCGAAAAGGCACCTCTAAAGATTGAACGTCTTCCAAAGGCTCTGCCTCTTGGTATTGCAAAAGCTGTTCATTCTTAGACAAAACCATTGAATCATCGAGGAGGTTTGACACTATGAGAGTATACTTGAACTTTTCCCAGAATGCTGCACCTTCGTTTACATTGAAGTGTTTTCTTATAAAATCACGTAAAACCTCATTATTTAAAGCTCGAGGATGTTCTATTGGAAATCCATAATCATCTTCTATACCCCAGTCACTTACAGTTTGTTCTAAATCTACCCCTACGTCCATGGCATATCCATGGACTCCAAGACTGTGTTAGAACCAGTTTTTTACTCCAGAATTCAAATAAAGGATAATATTACAATTGACAAGCACAATGGTTATTACTGAGATTTCAGAAATAAATTCCAATAACTGTCTATTCCAGTTTTCTTAACTCTATATGTGTTAATTGCTCCAGTCAATTATACATCTAAAATTTCCAGTATTGTGAAGACTTTATTGTAGTATTGATTTTCATTTGTTTTCAAAATCCAAATGTGGTAACATTATATGTAGTCCTTTAACTAGGCGATCCTCTGAAAAAGCGACTACTTACGGAGAACAGGAACTTCGCAAGCCTATCTTAGCATTTACAAGAGATTCTTTCCGGAAACTTACGTGGTTACAAAATTTAAGGTTATGAAAATAGAATGAAGGTTTCTTCAAGATGTTTAGGGCCTTTTCTGAGCCTTTTTAACTTATAGGAGTCGCAAATGAATGTGCCCCCTTTGTTACAAGTTTGTAAACAGGATGTTAGCTTTTGTCCTATGTAAAAAACTTATTGAGACTTAGCTGGTATAGTGTTTATTATAGGAGCCTTTTGCGAAGCATTCTGAAGTTTCAATCTCTTGTAGCTATTTGGATCATGTTTTATGATAAGTAGTTTATCGCAATAGAAGAGAAATCGGCAAAACACTGTTTATTATAGTAATCCAGGTGTCAGTTTTTTATTATGATGATCATATATACATAAATACTAATATGTGATCGCCTTCTATAGGCATTTTTTGAAGTAGCCAAACTGTTTGTTTGGAACTTCCGACAGTTGAACTTTGCATTCCACGTCTTTTAATAACTCATAGGGATACTCGAAATTGTCGAATATAGGGCGAAGTTTTCGTTCGTCACTCTTGTAATCATAATAAATGCCGTTTATCATCAAATTCTCCAAGTTGAAAAATATTTTTGAAAAGTAGTCAACTATTGGTTGAAGCTGATGAATAATGTAAGTAGTTACCAAGTTATCAACGTTGAGTTCACTCCGTCCTCGCGGGTCATCCTCAATCTTACACAGACAGCTACTCAAGTGGTGGTGAAACTGATTATGAAGTGTATGTGGTTGTCCTTTAAACACAGGATATCCATCAAAGTCAAAAGTTTCCTCCTTTATTGGTATACAGACTTCACGATCTGCTTGAAGCTTCGCTAAAATAAAGCCTATCAAAATATAATATGAAGATTCATCACTGATATCTTCAAGATCCGTTTCATTATCCTCAAGAGGAAAAAACTCTATACGAAGCTTATTCAATACTAAATCACATCCCCAACACTGGCATGAATGTAATAAACATTGATAGAAGTCAGGCTTATAGTAAATAAAAGAAGTCAAAAAATCTGGAAGTTGCAACGTCTTCAAGTTACCTATCACTTTTGAACATTCGTCAGAAAAAAGGCACAAAAAAAATGCTTCGATTAGCCTCTCATTCAATTTGTTGAATACTGTGCTAGACATCCCAGTATTATTGTCAAACATCTTGAAAGATGGTGTTGAAAAATCTATTGACATTCTTGATAGCTTTGATAAAGACTTGATAAATCCCCCTAAAGGGGTTAACACATTCTCCAAAATTTGATGCGGTAGAAGCCATTCTAAATTTGGAAACGACTCGAGTTCAAAATTTGATAAATTTGGAAGACCATCATGGTTCCCTGAATATACAGAGAAGTCATCAAAGAAATATTTGAAGCATCTGCAGTTGCTGTTTCTATGTTCCGCACAATCAACCTTCAAGCAAAGGTGATTCAAAGCCGTTATATCTATTTTACTTTCAACCGTTTGAAAACACAATTTTTTGTTGATCTGTCGGAGACATTCTCTAAGCTCATGTACCTCATTGGGAGTCCTAAATAAATTCTTGAACACCAAATCTTCATCAAAGCTGCTCTCCTTGTGACAATGAAAAACCGTCAAACCTTTTAGTTTAATCTTCATGTCTAGATTGAAAAGTTTCATTTTATTCAAGATTTCAAGACCCAATTGGTTGTTAGTACTGCATGTTAAAGTCAACAATGAGTTAAACACATCCATAGGAGGCACGGAAAGGTCAAGGCTATCGTAACTAGATAGCTCTGACTCATCTAACATCAAAAAAAGATTTGTGAGACTTTTAGGTACAACCGGTGTATATAAATCTGTGCAATTTGTGACAAATAGTTTGAAGATTCTTTCTCTAACATTCTCATGTTTCAAAAACTGAATTAACTTGGGAATTCCTAGGTTGAAGTCAAGAAACGTTATATGTAAAAAGTTCATATTTCTAGATCGTGATTCAAAAAATTCTATCACATTAGACTGAATTTCGTTAATATCAAAATCAAGATCTATGTAGCACTTATCGAAAATGAAATAGCGAATTAAATTGATATTGTTAGGGTTCATTCGTAATGAGCACATGAGTTTTAATAAACATTGTACATTTAACACTAGCGTACTATCCATAATGTGGATTCCGTTTTCCTTGATATAAGACTTAGAATCTCCCCCATATTTAACTGGAAAATCAGCATCGAGCACAATAGTAATTCGCCTGTACAACCGCTCACGGGCTATCAGATACATCCAGTTCGACGTCATCATCAAGCTTATTAAGTCAAACTGGTCCACGTACTCCATAACGTTCAGTAAGATATTCGAGTTTAGCTTTAAGACTGAATCTCTGTTTTCGTTTATCATTGCGCAGACTTTTCCGTGTTGACCTTCTTCAATGTTAACCTGATTGGATTGAGCTAAAGACAAAATATGTCCAGAAACACAGCTTTCCCCGGCGTCCTCCATATTTCATAATAAATAAGTACTTCTTATTCAATACGGTAGGTTTTGCGTTCGAAGGAAGCCTTAAGTTTCTTTCGTTGCATAAAATATTGGGAACAAAACGACTTTTCTACATTAACGATCAATCAAGGTTATCAAATTTATTAAAATTATTGAATATAATGCTCACTGAGCGCAACTGACCTCGTGCGCATAACATTCCTTACATTTGAAAAAAATTCCAACAAAAAGTGAACTTGATCAAATAGCTCAGTTTGCGGGGATTCACGGTATCAGAAATTCGTTTGTAGTAGAATAGCGATGACCTTTTTAACATAATATGATAATAAACACAACCATGTTTACAAATAGTTGTCTAAGTTAACATATACAGCCTTTGCTTGTGTATACATGCTCAAACCGTACTCTCCCAATTCTCTACCAAATCCACTCAATTTTACCCCGCCAAATGGAACATGAACGTCAGAGTCGTTAGAGGAGTTGATCCAAACCATACCTGCCTCAATAGAAGAGGCTATTAGATGGGCTTTTGTAATATCCTTAGTGAATATGGCCGCACCTAAACCGTACTGAGTATTATTTGCAAGCTCAAGTGCCTCTTCATCCGTAGAGAACTTTCCAACACTTACTACAGGACCAAAAATTTCCTCCTGAACAATTCTCATCTCAGGCTTAACGTCAGCAAAAATGGTGGGTTTGATGAAGTATCCTTTCTTTAAATCACCATCAATATTCTTTGCGCCCCCTAAAGCAACTCTTGCCCCTTCTTTCTTTCCGATATCGATATAATTAGATACCTTTTCATACTGGGCTTGAGAGACTTGAGGTCCTACGACAGCATCATTCTGAAACACCGGTCCTTGGATATATTCTTCCGTCACATGCTTAGAAAGAAGAGCTACGAATTTTTCATAAATCTTCTCATGTGCGTATACTCTAGACGTTGATGAACAAATTTGACCCTGATTTGACATGATTCCAAAAGCCGACCACTTAACAGCTTGCTCTAAATCAGCATCCTCTCTGATGATTAATGGAGACTTTCCGCCACACTCTAAAGTCACAGCCTTTAAATTTTCAGCGGCAGCTTTTTGAATTAATTTACCTGTTGCAGTAGACCCTGTAAATGCGATCTTATCAACTCCCTTATGTGATGCTAATGCATTTCCGCTGTCCTTACCATATCCTGAAATAATGTTGACGACACCAGGTGGGAATCCGGCTTCTTTAAAGTATTGAACTAAAAATAGCATAGACAAAGGTGTAATCTCAGAGGTTTTTAAAACTACAACATTTCCTGCGGCTAAAGCTGGAAAAACTTTCCATGCTGCCATTCCAATAGGGTAGTTCCATGGAATAATTTGGCCACATACGCCAATTGGTTCGTGAATTGTGTAAGCAAGCTTCTTTGGATCATTTTGAATAACTTTGCCCTGAATTTTATCTGCCCATCCAGCATAATACTTAGCTACAGAAACTGCCTCCTCGATATCATAGACCGCGTTTGTGTTTCTTGGTTTACCTGAATCCCAAGCCTCGATTGAAGTAAGTAGGTCCTGGTTTTTCTCAAGAAGAACTGCAACTTTCATTAATAGATCGCCTCTTTCGACACCGGACACGGTTTTCCACTTTGGGAGCGCAGCTCTTGCAGCTTTAACAGCGACATCAACATCTTCTTCAGATGCAGCATAAACTGACCCGTTCACTTCCCCTGTCGAAGGGTTTATAGAATCCAATGTCTTGCCCAGTTTCGACTTTACGAACTCATTGTTGATAAATAGTCCTGAAGGTTGGATATACTTTTTACCATCAGGTAAAGATACTTCGTAACTCAAAGGTAAACTCATTTCAATTTTTCGTATGGTGATTCCCTATCTCCAAACTGATACTATCTTCATGCAGCGTCAATTAGGACGAAAAAGAGGGCTTTAATAATGGGTCTTGGACGTCGAAAGAGAATTGATAAGAAAATCTCCTTCCAAATTAGGAACTCATACGCGAACTATCTAATAATGTTAAAGACGACTCAAAATTGACTCAAAATTGACTCAAAATTGGCTTCAACACGTACAAGCGCTTTGAAAGGAGAAAAAAAATACAGCTCTTGCCTTAAGATAGACACAGTCACTAGACAACGTCTGCTCTTCTCGATATAATAGGAAATTTAACATAGTGTAATTTAAAGTAACAACTGTTAGTAGGGAAGGCTCGCAAATCCTGAGGTAAATTATTCGTGGTCAACTCACTTGAAAATTCATGTCGCGGTCATTCTTTAACGGCTTCGAAAAAGAGCTCTGCGACATTTCACCGGAGTTCATGTCGCCGATGGTAACGATTTCGTTACCCAGATCTGGTAGCTGACCAAAATCAAACGTTTACAGTGTTTTCGGTCTGAGTTACGTATAACAATTGATACTTATATTTGCTATACCGTTGTACAAGACAATATATATTGATAACTCTTAAGCGCTTCCGAGATTTTTAGTGCGGGATATTTACTGAAATCAGTGTGATCGCGCGCGATGAGTCAACAGTTTACTATAAAATTCTTACATTTTGCTGAAACGAACAAGCAAGCAAGCAGCTATCGTGAAGAAACATGGATCTCTCGAACTTTTCTAAGTTGAGTCCGGCTCATAATGAGTTCAGAAGCGATACTTTCACTACTCCCACAGAAAATATGGTTATGTCCTCTTTAACCGCATCTCTTGGTGATTCTGTGTATGGAGAAGATGATGCTACTAATGAATTAGAAAATAAAGTCGCTAAGATAGCTGGTAAAGAAGCAGGTTTGTTTTGCGTCAGTGGAACATTGTCAAACCAACTTGGTATCAGAGTAAATCTTACACAACCTCCACATGCTGTTCTATGCGATAGCAGAGCCCACATTTACTGCCATGAGGCTGGGGGATTAGCAACATTGTCGCAAGCTATGGTGAATCCTATTTTGCCACAGAATAAGGTATATTTAACTTTAGAAGATGACATTGAACCAAACTTTGTTCCTGATGATGGTGAAATACATTCCGCCCCAACAAAAGTGATTTCCTTGGAAAACACATTGCATGGTATGTTATTTCCGATCGAAGAGATAAAGAAGATTAGTGAGTTTTGTAAAAAGAACAATGTAAGATTACATTTGGATGGTGCCAGATTGTGGAACGCGTCGGCAGAGACCGGTATTTCTATTAAGGAATATTGCTCATATTTTGATTCAGTTTCTCTTTGTCTTTCAAAGACACTTGGAGCTCCCATCGGATCAGTATTGGTATCTAATAGAAAGTTCATTAACAAAGCTAACCACTTTAAGAAACAAAATGGGGGTGGTATAAGACAATCAGGTATGATCTCTCGAATGGCAATGGTCGCCATTGAAGACAATTTTCTAAAATTAAATGAAACTCATAAAAAAGCCAAAGAATTTGGTAAATACTGTGAAGAATTTGGCATAATATTGGAACATCCAGCGCATACGAACTTCGTATTCATTGATCTTAAAGAAAGTCAAATGAATGCAACATTATTGGCGGAGCTTGCAGAGAAGAATGGTTTGAAAATGTACGGAAATCGTATCGCATTTCATTATCAGCTCTCAGACGAAAGCATTGAAAAATGTAAGAAAGTGATAAAAGAATGCTTCGTCCAGTCGCGTAAAAATGACATTGGTGAAACGGGTAAAGTGAAATTTTACAAATGTTTGAGTCCTAGTAACTAAGACGTTCATGTGCCAATTGTTGAGCTATTGATTAAAAGTGAGTGTCAATCCGACGTAATCGCACTTTTCGCAAAATATAGAATACATAGTTTACAAGCGCGATAAAATTCTAGTATTATCAAGAGTGGATGAACTTGATTGATAATTTGTTCAAAGAAGCTGTAGGAAATAATGGTAAATCTTTAATTCTTTTTACTGCTTCCCTTAGAGTAGAGATTTTACGTTATTTGAATGATGATTTTAACTTTGAGTCCAACCTACGGAAATTGAATTTACATGATCAGTTAACAGTGAGAAATGCTAAAGACAGGGAAACACAAACGAAGAAACTAGTCGCCAAGATAATAGAGTTATTTGCTCTTAATTCCGTAATTAGTTTTTACAGAGGAACGCAATTTGATTGGTCGAGGAATTTAAAGTTCGAATACAATTCGTTTGGTAAGCCTTTCTTACCTGAGCAAGAGCAATTTCATTTCCAGTTTAACTCGAGTACATCGAACAACTTGGTTGTTACGGTGGTTGAATTGAACAGTGATGACGCCATCGGTGTCGACCTATCTCACTCAAGACAAAGAGGGATATTTTCACTAGACTTTGTAAAACACTTTCAACCTATCTTGTCATTGAATGAACAAAAATATTTAAGCTCATTTCAGGATATAAATGAGCGATATTTTGTATTTAACCACATTTGGACTTTGAAGGAGGCATTTACAAAACTTTTAGGCTGTGGTCTAAATATTGATCTTTCAAAGTTTAATTTTGTTTTCGATAGGAGGGGCTCTTTGAAGAGAGATTATACATCAATGGAATTTGAAATTGGCCATCCATTCTCTGCATTGAACTTAAAATGGGATGAAAATATTTCTATAGATATTAGTAGCTTAGTGGCAGAAGATTCTTCTCATTTGGATAAATTGACACTGAATGAGCTTCGTTGTCGGTCTGCAGTGATTAAGAATGGAAATTCCGAAGATCTTCCTGTTATTGTGTCAGTGATCAGTCAGAGTCACCTACGAGACTATATTCTGTGCTACGAATTGAACTTATTTGACCTTATAATGAACACACAATAGACTGTTCATTATGTCGAATGTATGAAAACAAATTTATTGTAAATATACTTTGAAAATATTGATCATTTCCGTTAAAAATAATAATTAATAGTGACATTATAACATTTTTTTGCAAACAAAAATTTGCTATGGACTTTCAAATCAGGTAAATTAAATCAATAACATACCAGCCAATACACCAGAAATGGCAACACCTAAACCATAAGAGGTTCCAGCAGCGCCACCAGATGACGAGCTTGACTTTCCACCAGATGAGCCACCAGAGCTAGAGCTATCAGAACCGCTACCTGAGCCTGAACCTGAACCTGACTCTTCACTAGAGTCACTAGAGGAGGAACCGCTGCCTGAGCCTGAACCTGACTCTTCACTAGAGTCACTAGAGGAAGAACCGCTGCCTGAGCCTGAACCTGACTCTTCACTAGAGTCACTAGAGGAAGAGCCGCTGCCTGAACCTGAACCTGACTCTTCACTAGAGTCACTAGAGGAAGAACCGCCGCCTGAACCTGAACCTGATTCTTCACTAGAGTCACTTGACAAAGATCCACTACCTGAACCTGACCCAGATTCTTCACTGGAATCACTAGCTCCAGAAGCAGCACCGCTAGCTCCTGAAGCTTCATCACTAGAACCAGAAGCGGCAACATCACTGGCACCTGATGCAGCACCACTGGCACCTGATGCAGCACCACTAGCTCCTGAAGCAGCACCACTAGCTCCTGAAGCCTCATCACTAGAACCAGAAGCGGCAACATCACTGGCACCAGATGCAGCACCACTAGCTCCTGAAGCCTCGTCACTAGAACCAGAAGCGGCGACATCACTGGCACCAGATGCAGCATCACTAGCTCCTGATGCAGCATCACTAGCTCCTGAAGCAGCACCGCTAGCTCCTGAAGCTTCATTACTAGAACCAGAAGCGGCAACATCACTGGCACCTGATGCAGCACCACTAGAACCAGAAGCGGCAACATCACTGGCACCAGATGCAGCACCACTAGCTCCTGAAGCAGCACCACTGGCTCCTGAAGCCTCATCAGTAGAAGAGCTACCGTCCGAGCTTGCTCTCTTAGCAATCACTAAGTGTTTATTCAATTCATTAGGCGCTATTGCTTTAGCGTTAACAGCAACGCCTGCAGCTATGAGAAAGGTTAAAGTGGAGGACTTCATTTCCAATAATCTATGTTTTCACTTATATTTTAAAAATATAAAATCTGCGAGTTATTAGTATTAGTGCAGCAAGTGATAAAATCGGTTATATGGCAGCTACTTAAATAATCGTCGATCAATCTTCCACGAATTCGCCTTTTGTTGCTTCAATAGCCTCATTCAGAGCATCTGACTGCATTTGTCGCTGTTCCGTTATAAACGTGTGGGTTAAGTTTACTTTGTACCTGACAGATATTCCTCGTGGCTTACTCTTTCTGTCAAATATGTCGCAAATTTCAAGATTCGTTAACGAGAGTGGTTGCAATTCTCGTGAAGCGCGAACTGGAGTGTATTCAGGGCTTCTAGTTGAAGGCTATGTGAATACTAAAATAGTTATATGAAATTGAAGACTGGTGCATCATTGCCTAAATACCGGAGCACCTGTTTTGTTTTTATTTGAGGCTGTTAATCTATGCCAGGCTGACTGTGAATGTGGCATTTCGTTCAGAGCCTCATTAAGAAGTTCCTGAATTGACGAACCGCGATGTCGATGACGCTTTAGTGCATTTAACAAAGTTTGCCAAGCATGTGGTCATCAAATAGTGGGCAATGCCACACATTACAACGGGCCATTAGTTAGAACATAATTTCTTACGATAGAGTTTTTTAAAACTTAGGATAGGGGTTCGGATATAATATTCCCAGGAAGAGATAAATTTTTGAACTGTTATAGAATCCAGATGAAAGTTCTTTGCAAATTTATAATTTCCCATTGCATTGCTAGTATAAGCATATTGAAAACAATCGTTAGTTGACATCTTTTACGTTAAAGGGTCTCTCTTAGTAGATGTAATTCCGTATCAGTTTGTGTGTGTTTACCGGTCATGTGATTGACCCCGCCATATTTTTTTAGGAGGTTTCACAACCATATTGTGATCTTGACGCTTTGGCGTAGTCTCCACCAGCACTTTCACGATTACATATAAGTTTTTGATATTTCCTAAAATGGATATGTAAGTGTTTCAACATATCGTACTCGGCGCAAATGCCAACCCACAGCATGCCGGTCTGTGACCCTATATGTACTGGGAGTATTTTTTTGACTTGGTAATTAACCTTCTACGAAACCTTCTAAACATATGAGTTTGGTAATGCTGCTCGTAGGCAATAATTACGTTATAGTTGAGTCGGTATGATCTTATCACAAATTTGTGTACTGAAAAATGTGTACTTATTTATAAAAAACTAACAATTTCTGAAAATTTTGTATAAAATCTAATGATTACTTAGTAATGCAGATTAACACACTGATATCATATGACAGTTTGCTTTTTTCTTTTGGCTTTGCTGATCATTGTCAGGTGTTGTTATGGCCCTTGTCGCTATTCTTTTATTTCACTTTTGGCTGCGAACTTTGTTGCATCAAAATTCACGTTCATTAAAAGCCAGTCTTGTATGAAATAAGAGAAGCTTATGCAACAAACTTCTTAGAATAGGTATGAGTTTTAACGTAGATACTTAACAAAAAAACATATTATTCGACTATTCTTTATTGAAAACATTGAAAGGACAGGAAATTTGGGTCACTATGGAATAGAGGAATCCCAAGCAATTGTATGCAGAACCTACAACTTTAAGATCCCCGAGTACAATTCTTCATAAACGATGTAAGGTCAGATAACCCCAAATGGATAATAATCAACAGTTGGGGTCCTTACTCACTGAAAAACATGCTAGATATTTCAAATTCTGTTTACGATCTTTTTCATCTAGGGCTCAATCGGAAGAATCTAATAAGCTTGCCCTTGTATATTTTTGTCTCCATGGACTCGGGCTCTTGAATAAGCTTGACTTCAATGTTGAAGAAAAAAAGGTTTACTCAAACTTCATTTATCGACATCTAATAGATGATCCAAAGGGGGAAATTCAGTCTTTCAGAGCATCCCAGACGTTCAGGCTTCCTGTTGTTGATGGTTCCTTTGACTTGCCTAACTTATCTGCTACCCTTTTCGCCTTATTAAATCTACTCATTTTAGAGTCCGATTACTCAAAAATTTTAAACAGACACAAAATCATGAGATTTGTGAAAGAATTACAAGTTAAGTCGGGTGAAGAAAAAGGATCCTTTAAGCCTGTGCTTCTGTCAGAGAGAATTCCTTTTGGGGAAAGTGATATCAGGTTATGTTATATTGCACTCTGTATCAGAAAACTCTTAAAATATGATGAAATACTGCTGAGTGACAGAAAATATGACATCGACGTCGAGTTTCTTAAAAAGTATGTGTTAAGCAGAGTAAATTACGATGGAGGTTTTTCGTCTAATAAATGGACGGAGTCTCACTCAGGTCTAACATTTTGCTCGCTTGCGTGTTTAAAGTTACTTGAATACGATTTCAATAATAGTCGTTTGCAATTAGAAACTAAAAACTGGTTAGTACACCGACAAGTCGATTATAGGAATAATCTTTATGACTTGAATTATGTGTATTACGATATTGACGATGTTGGCGGATTCAATGGTCGAGACAACAAATTTGCAGATACATGTTACTCTTGGTGGGTTACAGGAAGTTTGGCTTTGATGGGCACTAATAATCTATATCTTGCTGACTTAGAGGGAGCAACTAAGTATCTTCTTAATGAAACACAAGACAAACTACTTGGTGGTTTTAAGAAAGATGAAAGTCTGGTTTCGGATCCTTTACATTCCTACTTTGCCTTGGCTAGTTTGTCACTATGGGTCCATAATACTCAATTAAGATTTGGAAACTCTAATTATTTGGCTCCTATAGATGAGACTTTAGTGATCACTGAGCGGGCTAAACAATTTTGGAGCACTAGCATAAAATTTAATAAATAGACAAGTTTATTCCTGTCTGTAAGTGTTCTCGCTTTATTGGCGTTGGCGACTCATTTTTTGTATAAATGTACTCTTATAAACATACTGGTCGCCTGAAGTTTCTAATGGGCTTCGTATCGGATAACTTTAAGTTTCATTAGTTCCATATAACACCTTTATCTGTTAATATTCCCTCAATGATTTCGGTCACTGGTACTTCGCAAAATGAGGTACTGCTCAAGACCAGCTCTCATCTTGTTGCCGGAGGAGTTGCAGGGATGATATCGTCTTTAATATTGCAGCCTTTTGATCTTTTGAAAACAAGGCTCCAACAGCAACGGATGTTCAATGATCATTATAAACCAACCATTTCGAAGGAATTAAAAAAGCTTACGACTTATAGGGACTTATGGAGAGGTACGTTGCCTTCTACTTTGAGAATGTCTATCGGCTCGGGCCTTTATTTCACTACCCTTTCAACAGCCAGAACTTATATTTCCAAACTAAAAAATAGAAATGAGAGGTCTCAGACTTCCGTACTCCCCAAATTATCACCCATTGAAAATTTGACGACAGGCTTTATTGTGCGAGTTATTGTTGGCTTTATGACAATGCCTATCACAATAATGAAAACTCGATTCGAGTCCAATGTATACAATTATAGCTCTCTTTATGAAGGTGTGGAAAGCATATACTTCAATGGAAATGAAAAGAAAATGGGTTCAATTAGGAACTTTTTCAAAGGCTCAGTTGCTACGCTCGCTAGAGATGGTCCATATGCTGGTCTACATGTATTATTTTACGAGAGCTTTAAAAACAATATTCTTCCATATGCGATTATGCCACTACACCAAACGCTTATACCTAATTCTACTTTAGTTAACTCGACATCAGCGGCTCTCGCTGCAGCATGCGCAACAACCATTACTGCACCATTTGATGCCATAAAGACTAGGCTACAGTTGACCTCAGGAAACAAGACAGCTTCTAACATTCGTGGGACTACTAGGCAACTATTGAAGGAAGATGGAGGCTTTAGAAATCTTTTCAGAGGTTTATCCTTAAGGTTAAGCAGAAAAGGAATGAGTGCTGCTATAATTTGGTGTACATATGAAGAATTACTAAAAGGACCCTTCTCACAGATGGTTGCCATTCAAAAGACATAAAGTTGACCTGTAAATAGATATCTCAATTAAAGCTGTATATACTCCCACGAAGTTAAATTCATCCTCGGATATGACAGATATTTTTCACCCCTCGTTGGTGTACGCACAAAAATCAAATTGCCAATTGACACATTAATGTCAACATTCTATTAAAAACTGAAAAGATCATAGGATGAATGAAGATTTAATCAGCAGTGCTGTCACATTCTTGAAGGATCCTAATGTATCCACATCACCATTAACTAAGAAAGTTGAGTTCCTTGAATCCAAGGGTTTGAATCAAACGGAAATTGAAGAAGCATTAAAAAGGGCAAATAATGGAGAAAGTAACCATGACAGCTATAACGCTCCTAATCATGCCACATATTCAAATACTCTGAGTCAGAATAGCTTAAACTCCCTACCTGTTGATTATTATAACATGGGTCCACCTGATTTGCCGGAAAGATCCTGGAAAGATTACTTTATTATGGCCACTGCGACAGCTGGAGTATCTTACGGATTATATCAAGTTGTTACGAGGTATCTCATTCCATCAATAATACCTCCAAGTCAAAGTGCCATTGATGAAGACAAAGATAAGATAAATGAGGAATTTATCAAAATTGAAAAGACCTTGGAAGAGTTATCAAAAGAACAAGAGGAGATAAAGAGCTCAAATGAGAAGAAGTTGGAAGAAATCGATGTCGTAATTGACAATGTCAATGATTTTTTGGGGAAGTACAACAAAGATAAACTCAAGTTTGACGATGACTTGAAATTGATGAAACTCGAAGTTGACAATTTGAAAAATAGCGTTGAGAAAAACATGCTGCTAACGAAGGAAAATATTAGAGACGATATGCAAGATATCAATGAGGAACTCCGTTCTCTAAAGCAACTAATTAGTAACCGTTCCGAAAAGAACGGAGAGGCTACTCAAGCCAGAAAGATCCCACCAGTGTCTTCAATCCCGTCCGCCTCTGAAATCTTGAAAAGGGCCAAGCCCAAAAGCCAGGCTGATTCAGAATCCATGTCAGGAAAGCTGAACATTAGTAGCTCCACGACCATGAATAATGTGACGGCGGCAGGCATTCCACAGTGGCAATTAAAGAGTAAGCAAAAAGAGGAGAAAGAACAAAAAAAAGAGCAGATAGGAAATGATCCAACAGCTAATTCCATTCAAACCTTAAATCCTGAAACTACAAATAATAGTGATGTGCCAGAGGAATTTTTGGAGAAACAAACTCCTCCTTTGAATCAAATGGAACAAGATGATGATACTATTGTTAATGAAAGCATAAAAAATATTGGCGTGCCTTCATGGCAGCTAAACAGTACGAATAATTCCAGTAACTAAGTCCTAACCATTATCTAAGATATTCAATGTGTACAATAATTGTGCATTCTGATTATCCAGTAGTGTAGAGTTTTTTTTGGCGCGTTTGTAACTTCAAAGACCAGAAAAAAAAAACAGAGTATACCGAAAACTGAAAAAAACCTCAGCGAGAAGAGTTTAGGTGTAAAACTACTCACAAAACCAGGTAGAAGTTAGTAGCGGTTTACAGAATTTAGATATAGAATAAGTGGTTTCCCAAAACTAAATTAGCACACTTGAAATAAGTTACATTCGTTATATTACATTTGGCAAACAAGACAGATAGCTCAAATAAGTTAAAGATTGGATTCTTTTTTTTTTCAGTTTTTGTTTTGTTTTTTGTTCATCATTCAAAGTTCTTGTTTTTTGAAGTTTGAAGTTTGATGTTCATTGTGCGTGTGCCATCTATAATTTTTCATATTCTTGAAAGCTTGGTTCATTCTTAACTTTTAACTATTGGGATTGTTTTGTCAGTATCTTGTATTAATAAAGTCGGTAATATTACTATGCATAAGACTAAAAATGTCATTAAACACTGAATCACCAGAGGATTATAAAATAGATAATCAATTTTCTTACCCAAAGAGAAAGCTAATTATAGAACCATTCTCTAGTCAGCTCAAATTATTAGAGAATCTGCATTTAATATCCAACCAGAAACGTAACACTTTGGCCCCAAGTACAGATAAAGATCAAAGACTGTCTAGTAAGAAGTATACGACATCTCACCAGAAACAACAAGAGCAACAGCATAGCCAATTTATGCAGCAAGCAATAGGCAACAGTCAGCAGAGCATGCATCATATTGCTCGTCAGCAGGGCCTTCGGCAAATGCAGCAATATCAACAACAATTTTCTTCAATGAACGATAATTTTTTCCCAGGAACAGTACCAGGTGCTACTAAGGTGAAAAATGAAAATGCACAAAATTTCGATGGAAATCAGAAAGTATACGATACTGGGAATTACTCATCTTATCAAAGTAACACGCATAGGAATTCTATTATAGATGCTAACAATAATTTACTGTCGTCGTCTTCATCGTACTTGTACCCGCTTGGTGTGACTCAGAATTCACCTCCGATATTCAATTTGGATGATACTAAGTCTTCAGCTTTCATTAACCAGTCATCTCCAATGCTAACCCAAGGCATCACAAATAATTTACTTGAACCTTCCAGTTTTTTGAGTGGAGCACCTGGAAATGTTGGATCAACTAACTGGAAAGCATCGTCAATTTGGGGACCGGCAGCTAACTCTAATTTACTGTTACAGGTGCCTCTGGCTTTAGGAAGGAATGATTCTGATCGTTCTCTCGCCATTGAGGAGTCAAATTTATGGTGAGTGAGTAAAATAATTGATGGAATTAAATAATGCGAGGTCATATATTAAATAAAAAGAAACATCATTTTAACGTATGCTGATATTTGTATTTGCTTTCCTCTACTTCCACTTGTATTAGATTAGAAGTTTCAGCTCTTCGCAATGAGCGCGTAAACTCTTTTGGACTGCACATTGCGATCGATAAATTAAATAGCCTACGTTAATGATTAATTGCTACATTTAATAGCTACAAACAAGGATGGCGGCTCCATCTCTCAAGAAGCTAGTCACCAAGTCTGTAGCAAAGGGTATTTCGATTAAGGATTTCATATCGTTGTACTACCAGTTGAATGAACGTAATGCGATTGAAGAAAATGAATATCTAACAGAATTATTGGAGATAAACCCTCTTATAACATCAGTAAAGGAGAGTCAAGGGGCTTACGCCATAGGTTTATCCCTCGACTCCAAAGAAGAAGTTTCAAGATTTTGGAAACATTTCCAAATGCTCAATATTGAACAGCAACTGTTATACTTGGTTCAGTTATGCAAATTTCTTAAATACAACCATTTCAACGTGACAAAGGAGGTGTTGAACGAACTTATCAACAAAGAGCTTCTTCGATATAGTGTTGAAGTTTTAAATTATGTCCCTAATGAAGCTGATTATGCACCTAAGAATTCCCTCGTGAACAATGTAATATTTTTGTGGGGTCTTATATTCTATATGTTTTCAGATTACTTGGATCCAGATTGCATTAAAAGCCTATTGAAGACTACTGGCAATATAGCAGGGAGTCAAAGGTTAGATTATATCGTGTCCAAATCAATGAAGCTTTTGAAGCAAAATCATATTAATGTTGACAGCTTGAACTCGTTTACCCTAGCTAGCGCTGAGAATAAGTTTACAGGGATGACCATATTTGATCAGGAAGGGATTTACAAAGTAAATGAAGTTAGAAACTTGTTATGGTTGAATTGGGCCATTAAGAATTGGAAATTTCATGATAACGGCTCATTTATAAAGAGCTTCATATATCTTGTTGGAGACGACCAAAGATTTGTTAACTTCCCCTTTGAGCTCATTAGATTGTCTTTCAAAAGTGCTGCAATTGCGCAAGTTTCAAAAGAAAGACAATATGTTATTTTCAATATCAGGAACTTTATAACATCAAGATTGCCCTGGATAGTCTCTGAGCTTAATTCCGAAGATACAAAAGCAATGGAGAGTTCTATATTACTTGCATTCAGTACTACAACGACTGCCATCACAGAGGAAGTTAATCAGTTCAGATCTGAAAGACATTCTCCAGTCGATTTGCGAAAGCTTTTCGTAAAGAGTTGTATCGCTAATGAGTTGATCCCGATTCAAGCACGGCATATGTTTTTTCTGGAAGAAACAATGACACAGCAGGCATTGATTCATGAGCTCAATCAATGCAAAGCGAAATTTGATGTGAAATATGAGGTAGAGCAAAAGATTTTAAGTATCAATACCGAATTCACATCATTAGCAGAATCAGGATTGAATGAGTTCTTCAACTCGTTACCAAAGACTTTAGAATTTCTGAAACAGAACCAAGAGTCATTCGGAGCTGCAATTTTGGAAATTGTTGATACACTAATAACAGATAAAGAGACAGAAAAGCTCTCAAGGCTTTTATTGTCATTAATAGGCAATAGGACAGTGGTAATGTTACTTGCATTCAATAATGTTAACGGTCCTTTTACGTTGCTTCAAAAATTGGTCAATTATGTTGACCGAGGAGAGTTCGGAGAAGAAGAAGATGATAGTTTTGAAGATCTATTCTCACACTTCGGAACTTCACTATTAGCCATAACATCCTTAGTTGAGATATTCAATATCGACATTTCGTCATATAATATCAAAGGTTCTTATTCAATCGATTATTTAAACTCATATTATTTCAGAAGTTTCTCTAACTTGACAGATTTGGTACCTAAAAACCTTTCAGACGATGATTCCACCATTGTTAATAACTATGAAAGTTTGTTAAGGGATTGGATTGAGGCTCTCTTCGATGAAGCTAATGAAGGTTTATCGGATGACATAATCAAGTCCGTGGAGGTTAAGCAGATATTTAAGTTGGTACCAATTATTTATCAACAGGCAATTGTTGCAGCAGAAAAAGGCCTTATTGACTTCAAAATTTTAAACAATGGCCTCGACTATTTGGGACAATATTTTTTGGCCTCAGCCACCCTAAGTATAATCAAATGGTTACTATCAGTGACACCAATGTCTGATGATCCTAAAAATGTTCCATTAAAAGTCCTTATGGAACTCATTCGAACCAATACCGGCGGCAATCAAAATGAAGTAAGCAATGATCTGCATATGGTTTTCAAAATTATCATCCAATTAATTGGAAAAGATATTTTGATGTTTTTAAGTGAATTAGGAGGTAGTAAGCCGTCGGAATCAGTTCAAGATGCGAAGCTGAGAGTTCAAAAATGCCTAGGATTTTCAACAGAAGAACATGATCTCGAAACTTCAGTGACAGTTGCCGAATCTATCGCTGAAAAATTCAAGTCCCATGTTTTGAAAATCGTAAACTCTGATCAACTCGATTTTCTGGTGATCTTTCTGTTGCCAACAATTGACTGTATTCAAATACTCCATACAGTTATCGATCAAATTTCTTTCCCTCTAAAACTGAATAACGAGAACCAAAAAATGATAGTACTTCTAGCATCGACAATCTTCATTTTGAAATCTGTTGTTTCGAGTAGGGATAAAGAGTATTGGGAAATGTCTTTTAGTTCAAGCCCTAGTAAGAGTTTTCCAGGCCCAGTATCCGTTGACATTGAGTTCAAATTGTCTCTAGGTTATCACTATTCTAGCATCTTTAATGACCAATCTCTACCACAGGAAGAAGACGATGATCTTTTCAATGAGATTCCAAGCAGCGTGTCTCCAAGGTCAGTAGAGGAGCTATTTTCACATTGCATAAGGTTCAAAGGGGCTTTATATCACCTCTTAAAACTTTCCAATTGCTTGCGATTGAATAAGAGTGAAGTGAATGAAGCTACTAAAGCATTCAAGGAAATAACTCTCGAGCAGTTACGTGTTTTACCTATATAGACTAATTTGAATTGAAATATTTTTTTCTTTTTGCTATAAAACAAAAGGATTTATCTCTATTGCAACTCGGACATTTACCTAAGGCAGTCATTTGCGGAACTGGGTCCACAGAATTGTTTGCAACTTTCTGATTATCTGATAATATACGCAATAAGATACATGAATAACCGTGAGAATCCCGCTTGCGAAACGATATGAGATATACACCCACAAACGCAAAGTATTAGAGCAGCCTAATCAAAAAGTTCAAAAGAAGTCTCAACATATCTGGACAATAATTAATCTAATAGTACATTCACATAACGAAATTTCCAGAAAGGACAACATAGATCAATTACTACAAGGAATCATACTAGTCCCGTCGATCAAGCACCAAGCACAATTGTGAAGACGATGTATAGGTTTGGTAATAGTAATCCAATGCCTTACCATTAATAGCACCATTCTATCGAACCAACTTTACGTATTTCTTTCATCTGTTCCGTTCCAAATCAACAAATACTTGCATTGTAGACTAACATCATCTAAGCCCTTGCTTATACCCAATATCTGATAAAAGTTCCATTTCACTGTGACCCAAGGATTTGCAACTATGACAGCTGAGCGGCCCGACATTATACTCTTAACGTGCAAGCTAGTTAACGATGATAAACCGCTCAAAAGTTTTTGACGTCCGAAACTCCTAGATCTACTCTGGATACATATCTTCTTAAAGTTGAGAAAAAAACTTAATTCAAAGCCTCTTCTTTTACATATATGTCACCTCATATAAACTTTACCAAAGCGACAATGTGGGTTGAATAACAATCGCTCGATAGTTAAACTTCAAGAACAGGAATTACATTTTGTATTGCGTTTTCTGAGAGATCAATCATAAAAGTGGGCAACAAACATTCTGCATACACCATAGTATATTATTCCTCTCCACTTAAAAGACAGGTGAGTATATGTATAGCTCCTCTAAGAATGCTCTCTGATCCACCTAATGTACATAATTGCATATGATTATCACTTGGCCCTCGAAAGCTTTTATTTTAAACAAGATGACGTAAGTTATCTTAAAATAGATGATGATGGGTGTTGTAAGTGATCGCACTTTGCTTCTCATTTAGACTTTTTTTCCTTGACTCTTATCTGAATATGAATTTTTGTGACTTTCTGAGGCAATCGCGACTACTAGCCTACGCGTTTTATTTAATAATCTAAAAACGTAAAACTAAGCATCATCTTTGGCGCATAATTCTGAAGAAGTATTTCGTAAAGAGGAAGTCATGTCACAAAGTAAGAGGCCATATGAACTGTTACATCAAAATCAAGCTCACTCCCTTCCTCCAGCGAGCAATTCGATAAGCAGCTCACAGGTGGAGTTGTCAGCATCGCTGCAACAGTTTTTAAAGAAAACTAAAGTACCCACTGGGACAGAGACACCTTCAGAATTTGAACGTGAATTGGTAGAAATGGCTTCAAATGCAAAAGATGTTGGTCACGACGAGGAACAGTCGTGGAACAGGCCCCTGCTTCCAAGTGATTTCGACCCAAATCAAAGTGACATTACATTTCAGCAATTAGACGCAGAAGAAACGAATCTCGGTGATAATACAATTGCAAGGTTTTTTGGAGTCACGGAACATGGTAACTCGGTATTGTGCAATGTCACTGGATTTTTACATTACTTTTACATTCCAGTGCCAAAAGGATTTATAAAGCAACACCATTTTTCAAATTTCATTAACTATTTGAAGGCAAATTACGAAGGTGTGAGTGGTGTCGAGATACTGGCAAAGGAATCAATATGGGGGTTTAATAATGATATAAAAACTCCTTTCTTCAAGATCGTATCCAATAGTACTCGAAACATCACCAAACTAAGAACAGCTTTCGAAAGGGGTGAGATACGTTTCGAGAATCTTTTTCCACTACAAAATATCTCATATGATAATATCAACTACTTGCTTAGGTTGATGGTTGATTGTAAAATTACGGGTATGTCTTGGATAACGTTGCCCAAAGGTAAATATTCTATGGTGAAGGATAACCTAAAAGTATCCAATTGTCAGCTTGAGTGCTCTATTAATTACAGCGATTTGATATCCCATCCTTCGGAAGGGAAGTGGTTGAAAATGGCACAGCTTCGTGTGTTGTCGTTCGATATAGAATGTTCAGGGAGACCTGGAATTTTCCCGGAGGCAGATCATGACCCAGTAATACAGATAGCTAATGTGGTACTGATATTTGGGGAATCAAGGCCCTTTGTTAGAAATGTTTTAACAGTTAACACATGTGCTCCAATAATAGGTTCACAAATCTTTGAGCATGACACCGAAACTGAAATGCTTTTACACTGGAAAGACTTTATCAATAAAGTTGATCCAGATGTCATTATAGGATACAACACAACAAATTTTGATCTCCCGTATCTATTAGATAGATCGAAGGCCTTAGGATTGGAAAAGTTTCCATACTTTGGTAGACTAACTCATGTGAAAAATGAGGCAAAGGATTCAGTGTTCAGCTCGAGAGCATACGGAACGAGAGAAAATAAGGTTGTTAACATTGATGGAAGAATGCAATTGGATTTATTACAATTTATTCAAAGGGAATATAAATTGAGATCTTACACCTTGAACTCAGTTTCGGCTCATTTTTTAGGCGAACAAAAGGAAGATGTTCAACATTCGATAATTACAGATTTACAATATGGCAATAGTGAAACAAGGCGTCGATTAGCTGTCTATTGCTTGAAAGATGCATACTTGCCACTTAGATTGCTAGAAAAGCTAATGTGTTTGGTGAACTATACGGAAATGGCAAGAGTCACTGGTGTGCCGTTTTCTTACTTGCTAGCAAGAGGACAGCAAATTAAGGTTATTTCACAACTTTTCAGAAAATGTATTGAAAGCGACATAGTAATTCCCAATATGAAAAGTGAAGGCGGCAATGAAGAATATGAGGGCGCTACCGTTATTGAACCTCGCAGAGGTTATTATGACGTTCCTATAGCAACTCTTGATTTCAGCTCCTTGTACCCTTCCATTATGATGGCACATAACTTGTGTTATACAACTCTTTTGAATCCCCAGACCATAAGGGCATTTGATCTCAAAGAAGAAGACTACACGAAAACCCCCAACGGGGATTATTTTGTCAAAGATTCAAAAAGGAAGGGGATTTTACCTACTATCCTAGATGAACTTCTTAGTGCAAGAAAGCAAGCTAAATATGACTTGAAGATGGAGACAGATCCTTTCAGAAGAGATGTCTTGAATGGACGACAGTTAGCTTTGAAGATTTCTGCGAATTCTGTATATGGTTTTACAGGTGCAACCGTAGGAAAACTACCATGCCTTGCAATATCTTCATCGGTCACTTCTTTTGGTAGGGAAATGATCGAGAAAACAAAGAATGAAGTTCAAGATCATTACTCAATTGCTAATGGACAAAAGTTTAATGCCGAAGTAGTCTATGGAGATACTGATTCCGTCATGGTGAAGTTCGGTCATGAAGATCTCGAAACTTGTATGAATTTAGGAGAGGAAGCAGCTGCATACGTGTCCACTAAGTTCAAAGACCCTATAAAATTGGAGTTTGAAAAAGTTTACTTCCCATACTTATTGATCAACAAGAAGAGATATGCTGGATTATACTGGACGCGCACTGATAGGTTTGATAAAATGGATACAAAGGGAATTGAAACTGTCAGAAGAGATAACTGTAGACTTGTTCAGAATGTAATTACAAATGTGCTCAAATTTATTCTCGAGGACAGGAATGTCGAAAAAGCACAGAGGTATGTTAAGCAGACGATTGCAGATTTACTTCAGAATCGTGTTGATTTGTCTCAGTTAGTCATTACAAAAGCATATACCAAACATGATTACGCTGCAAAACAAGCTCATATTGAATTGGCAGAGCGTATGAGAAAAAGGGATCCAGGTTCAGCACCAGCTTTGGGAGATAGAGTTGCTTATGTCATTGTGAAAAATTCATCGAGCGATAAAAACTACGACAAATCAGAAGATCCATTGTATGTTTTAGAGAATTCATTACCTATCGATGTAAAGTATTATTTGGAAAATCAGTTAACGAAGCCCTTAGAGAGAATCTTCTTACCTATTCTTGGCGAATCTAGAACAAAAGAATTATTAGAGGGTGCTCATACTAGAACTATTAAAATGTCCGCTCCGAAGATGGGAGGATTGATGAAGTTTGCCAAGAAAGCAGAGCTTTGCAAGAACTGCAAGACTCCACTCAAATCCGATAACAAGGGCGCACTCTGTTCAAATTGCATCAAAGAGGCTCCAAAATTATTTGGTGATGCTTTATCACAATTAAGTTATTTAGAAAACAAGTTTGGTAGATTATGGACTGAGTGCCAAAGATGTCAAGGCTCTTTACACCAGGAAGTCATCTGTTCTAATAAAGATTGTCCAATATTTTATATGAGGAAGAAAGCGCAAAAAGACTTGAATCAACAGGCAATGGAATTAGTGAAGTGGGAACATACAATATGGTAAAAATAAGCTCTATCTTGAGGATCTTCTTATTTATAAACACAATACATATATATATACCTAGGCACAGTTCCGTATTCTAAGTTAGAGTTTCTTGGTTTGACTGACATAGTTTTACTGCAAAAAAGTCAGTTAACGAAGACCTCTGATCGGCTCGACCGTATACACAATTCTCATTCTATAGATATCATAAAGACGATCCAGGCCTTGAATCGATAGGACTGAATGAGATCGCACTCTCGGTGATAGATCTACCATTCATTGTTAGCTGACCTGGTCTACCATTTGCCAAATCATCATTAGAATTAACTTTCTTCAAAACAGGAGTGTCCGGCAACTCTTCTATAGATGCTGACAGTTCCGTGGGCGAAGCCGAGATTGCTGAAAAATTCCCATTATTGGAATACCTGGAAGGCGAATCAGAGTGCTGATGGGGACTCGATCCAAGACTGGATAGTAGATTATTTTCACTGTTTTTCATGGACCCATTTTTCAAATTTTTTGCAAAGTTCGAGGTACGATTACTATTGTTTTGTTTAGATAACTCTTTCAATTGCTTAATGTTATGAATGCATTTGCTAATTGTTTGCATCAATAACTTCGGTTTCAACGGCTTTGAAACATAATCATCCATTCCCTTGGCTAGTGACCTTTCCCTATCTCCTAACATCGCATGGGCAGTCAAAGCTATGATTGGAGTCCTAAAACTTAAAGAATCAATTGGGTTAGACTTCTTTTCCCACTGTCTTATCTTTTCCGTTGCCTCAAAACCACCCATAACGGGCATTTGAACATCCATCAAGACAATATCGTATTTCTTCTTCTTTATTGCTTCATACGCCTCAAGACCATTCTCCACAACTTCTACTTCATGACCTTGTTTCTCTAAAATCCTGACTGCCAATTTCTGGTTAACCAAGTTATCCTCAGCTAACAATATTTTATAACTTATTGACTCATCGGAATTTTGAGAGATTGACCGTGATTCTAAAGCTGGGATGATCGCACTCCCAAGATCACTAATGGTACATGGAGTATTGCCATAAGACGATATACCTAAATCAATACACACCCTCATATTCAATTCTGGAATAGAATGGTGTAATAACACCAACGGGATGTACTTCACTTCAGGCAACAACCTTAACTTTTTGGCCGTTTCAATTGAATCAATCATGATGGTATCATACTTTACTGGTTCAGCGAGGTTTGCATCTTCAATGTTTTTTACCACGATTGGGATCAAGCCGAGTTCCCTAACTGAACTTTTGATTTCTTCCAATTCAGATTCAGAATGTTCAGTGGATATGAACAAAAGATGATGTGAACTGAAAGGAAGAAGTTGCTCGGTCTGCCTGTTATATCTGATTCCTGAAGGTCTAACACTAACAGTGAAATAAAAGTTGGATCCGCTGCCATAGTCAGATGTTACCCAAATTTCACCGCCCATTAAATGAATAAGCTGTTTAGAAATGGACAAACCTAAACCTGTTCCACCAAATTTTCTTGTCGTGGATCCATCGGCTTGACAGAATGTATCGAAAATTAAACCGAGTTTATCCTTCTCAATCCCTATACCTGTATCACTAACACAAAACTCCAATAGTAATCTATTTTTGTCCTCTACCACTTTATCTGACTTTCTGACACTGACAGTGACCTTACCTTTTTTTGTGAACTTGATAGCATTACCAGCTAAATTCAAAATCACTTGCCTTAATCTAAATGAATCACCAACCAAATTATCAGGAAACGATGAGTCACACTGATACTTCAAGTCCAAAGACTTTTCAATTGCTTTAACAGCCAAAGTTTTGAGAGCTCCAAACACGGTACCTCTAAGAGAAAAGTCGATTTGTTCAACAGTCATTCTATTAGCTTCAATCTTTGAAATGTCTAGAATATCATCGATGATTGTCAATAACGAGTTTGCTAAATTATGAACAATGGAAAGCATCTCTCTCTGATATTGAGTCAACTCAGTATCCAAGGATAATTGTGTCATCCCTATTATACCATTCAATGGAGTTCTGATTTCATGAGACATGTTAGCCAAAAATTCTGACTTTGCACTATTCGCTAACTCAGCAGCTTCTCTTGCAGCAGTATTTCTTTGAATAGATTCTCTCAAATTCAAAACCATTTGATTGATCTTCGTCTTCAAGGCATCCATTTCACCAGAGGCTTCCACAGTAATAAACCTCGTAAAGTCACCATCCGTTGCTGCAGCAGTGATTTGCGCGAAAGCTCTAACTTGAGAAGTCAAGTTTGATGCCATAGTATTCACATTTGAAGTAATCTCTTTCCACAAACCATCGACATCACTAACTTGGGCTTGAATACCTAATTTACCGTTAATACCAACATCTCTTGCAACTTTAGAAACCTCAGAGGCGAATAACTGCAATGAGTCCACCATTTTATTGATCGTATTCTTCAACTGCAATATTTCTCCTTGAGCATGTACACCAATCTTCTGTGACAAATCACCATGAGCGACTGCAGTAGTAACTGTTGCAATAGATCTCACCTGGTTGGTCAAATTATTTGCCATTAAGTTAACATTTTCAGTCACTGCTTTCCAAGCACCTTCCACATCTTGGACATTCGCCTGTCCTCCTAGAATACCTAATGTACCCACTTCTCTTGATAACGTCGTAACCTCCAATGCGAAATTCTGCAATCGATCCACCATTTGGTTTATCGTCAATTTTAAATCTAATATCTCTCCCTTACAATCAGCAGTGACTTTCTTGGAAAGGTCACCCTTAGCCACAGCTGTCGTCACATTTGCAATATTTCTGACCTGGGTGGTTAAATTTAGTGCCATAGCGTTCACATTATCAGTTAACTCTTCCCAGATGCCTTCAACATTTTCAATTAAGGCCTGTCCACCTAAAATACCTAACACACCGACATCTCTCGCAACCTTAGACACTTCAAAGGCGAACTTTCTTAATTGATCAACCATTGTATTGATAGTCATTTGTAATTGGAGAATCTCACCTTGAGCATGTACATTTATTTTCCTAGAAAGGTCACCCCTTGCAACGGCCCTAGTCACGTCAGCTATCTCTCTTACCTGGTTTGTTAAGTTGAGAGCCATGACATTGACATTATCGGTTAAAGATCTCCAAATTCCAACAGAGCCTTCATTTTTTGCTTGACCTCCTAATTCACCATTTGCGACCTCAGTTGCAACTTTAGTAACCTCATTAGCAAATGCTTGTAGCTGATCCATCATAGTGTTGATCGTTATTTTCACTTTAAGAATTTCAGGATCAGACTCTACAGTATGAATTTCAACTTTCTTGGATAAATCCCCCATAGCTACAGAAATAACGACAGTTCCGATTTCGCTCAACGCTTGTTTAAAGGCTTTGTTCGCCCCTTTGTACGTAACCAAATCCTGCTCAATAACTTGTACATGTTGTTCTTGTTTTCTAATATGGGCAATAAGATCCTCTCTTATACATTCTCCCTTGGCTTTAAATGTATCCGGATCCTCAAGAATCGCGAGTAACTGTTGGGAGTCCATAGTAGTATTTGGCTCAACCCTCCTCTTTTTGAACGAGCCCTCTCTATCAACTGGTGGCGAACTAATTGTTGACACTTTTATCTTCACCACACTACAGAACCAAAGTGAATACCTTGGAACTGCAAGAAACGCCAAAAAAATTAACGACTTTTGAGTGAATTAGCACAATAAAAGAAAAAGCAGCTTGCTTCTCCTATCAGCTATTCTCAAATAGTGTTTTTAAAATTTAAATCTTTCGCTAGCACTATTATCACAGCCTCACTTAAGTCCGTTATAATATACTACCCACCAAATGAAACTGCCGGCAGCTTTCCTTAACCTGGTGGAAGATATGATACTCACAACGTGGTAGTGTACCGAAACCTTTCTCTAAACTTTCAGCACACTTCGGCAATGGATCGACAACCTCTGCCCAAAATTTTGCTTCA
This sequence comes from Priceomyces melissophilus, assembly GCA_031081885.1. Taxonomy (NCBI): domain Eukaryota; kingdom Fungi; phylum Ascomycota; class Pichiomycetes; order Serinales; family Debaryomycetaceae; genus Priceomyces; species Priceomyces melissophilus. The sequence goes on along the minus strand of JARYTE010000007.1, from coordinate 254,551 downwards.
AATGGAGCACACTTCTGAACTATGCTATGAGCTCCCGTCGAATTAAATTCTACAAAGACAACCTCGTAGCGAATCAGTATTTAACGTTAGCGTTAGTAAACACTATAGGAATACCAAGTATGATACCACTGATGATTGAGTGTTTTGCATGGGTGTAATAAAAATAGACGGAGCCACTGCGAACTAATATTACACAAAGACATGATAATAAACGGCTGCTGATACGGAAATTATACAAGTGCGGACCAATGCAAGGTATGAATAGAGAGTTTCAATTTTTGACGTTGAAGAGTCAGTCCCATATGATATAATGTTTCAGATGAAAGACGACTATCTGCCTTAGAGTCTTTTAAATATATATATGCAGTAGACCTCTGATCCCCTATCTTGAGTGACTTCCAACTTTAACAAAATGTACTGGAGAGAGAGGTGCCCACCTTTGTCAACTTGACACGACCACGCCCCTTATCCTCAAAGTACTACATACAAAGGATAACGATGTGTGTAATTTCGCGAATATTTTCGAACTGCCAAATCTTCTGATGTTATTTCTGATATGCAGTGCGGCGTGCTGCAAATTTCGATCTTATGAACAAAAATTCATTAACGTAAGAGCATATATAGCATAAAATGAAAATGGAAATGTATAAGAGAACTGTTATGTCGATAACTCAATCAATATCTCACTAAAAACGGGTTAAAATGAGGTTCCATATTTTCGCTTCTTATTTAGCAGCAGTTTATATTCTGGTTTCCGAGGGGTCTGCAAAATCTGCTCTTACCGCAAGTAGTCAATTGCAAACGGTTGACTTGCAGTTATTAGAAGCTAATGAAGCGTTACTACGTGAACAAGAAACTATGTATTTAAATAAGGGCACCCTTGAGCAGCTCAGGACATCTTCAGATGGTGTCAATCTAAATATCCCAAAGTACAACATATTAAGATATGAGGTTTCAAAGAGAGACTCAATAACTTTTAAACAGTTAGACTATGTTATGAGGAATCATCCAAAGAGTGTAATATTGTTTAAGGATACTAATACCGCACTTCTTCCTGAGGAGACGGATATAATGGAACTCGATATGATTGACGGAAACAAATTGAAGGAAAAGTATTTGAAGACGAAATTCTATTCTTGGAATGAATACGAACTCTTAAATAAGAGCTCAAGGCTTGACGACGACTTGTTGCCTCTTACATCTTGCCTAAGTTTCTCCAAAGAGAAGGGGGGAGGTTCGGTCAGTATTATCTACGAGTTGAGTGTTGGTGTGACTGATGCGTTTAGTAATGATTTAGACTATAATCTTCCGACTATGAACAACATTACGAGTTCCTTGACGTTTACCTTCGGGTTACAGGCATCAAAGACAGCAGCCTTTTCAGGTACTCACTCCTGTGATACCACGGAAGGGAAGGCATTAAGATTATTCTATAAATTGGGAACAATTGATTTTGATATCAATAAAAGAGCATTCGTTATTGACAAATTTCAAAAAAAAATTTATAACAGCGCTTGGTCAAAGTTAGGACACCTTAAAATGATCACTGGAGCTAATCCAATATATTATTGCGTTACTGAGGACATGATGGATTTGAACTGTGATTGTTCTTGGGAAGCCGGAAACCGCAAGTTTGCGCGGCTACATGGTTCAGAGCCTTTTATAGCTTTTTCATAATCGACTGATTTGACAAAGTTCTCCCTAAGAAAAATATACTTCCTTTTCTCTTGATTAGAGTAAATCTAAATTAAGATCATTTAACTTAGCACAATTTGGCATTGGATAATTCTGTGCCTCATTTAACATTTTTTCATCAGTATAGAACCAACCCTGAGCATCCTCTAGCATCAGATTCCTTACCATATGTTCCTTAGAACATTTAGAACGAGTATCGCTGATGTAATTTCTTTCCACCTTTAAGTCGAATGCTTTCTTCTGATTCTTACTTAAGTTCTTATCTTCAAACTTCTTTGCGACATAGAAAGGAATTTTATGATTAGGAGTTTGTCTTTTCATATTAAATTGCCTCGTCTTTTGAAACGAAAATTCAGGTGTGGGATCAGAAAATAAACTTGAAATAAGTGGCACAAGGAGGAAGATGAAAATGGGTAGTAACTGACGTAATGTGTTAGTAAATCCTGTTTCTTCTTCTTCTCGGCGCCCTGGTTGCCCAGGTGTAGTACGCTGCCTTGTTGTTCTCCTACGAGGACCAAAAAATGGATCTCCTCCTCCAAATGACTGAAAAGTAAATCCATTATTACCTCCAAAAGTGAAAGTAGTACCTGATGGTCCACCTCCACCGAAAAATAGATTAAATATATCGTCTTCAAATATATTTGAGCCTTGGAATCCCTGAAACTCTTGGAAACCACTTGTTCTTCCAAAGGGATTCGTCTCGAACATGTCTGCAGATGTTGCACTTGAAGCAAACCTCAGATCAGGATCAGCTCCCGTCTGATCATATATACGTTTCTTAGATGGGTCACTTAATACTCCCCATGCTTTATTTAAATGTTTAAAGGCTTCAGAAGCTCTCGGGTGGGAGTTTTTATCTGGATGCAATTTAACTGCCAACTTACGATATGACTTTTTTATTTGAAGCTCAGTCGAAGTTCGTTCACATTCAAGAATTTCATAAAACAGATCAGTCTTACAACTAAGAACTCGCATAACCACTTTCTCCTGATCACTTGTGTATGAAGTAGACATTTTTGATCCTTGCACCGTGAAGTCTTATCTTCTTTCAGCTATATTAAAGTCTCACTTCTGCAACTAAATAGTTCACCAAACAATGTTCTAATACCCGTATCAATAAGTACAAGTCAGATATAAACAAGAATTCTAATATAAACAGTACTATACCCTGATTTCAGTGCCTTGATTTCAGTCTTACACAGAGTTCGCCTGCTGAGCACTTACATAATAGCCCAACGCTTAGCGCGACAAAAAGCCAAGTACACGACTTTAGATGCTTCACTTGGAGATGCTTTGCTAAGATGTTCCATGATGTTCTTCATATCTTGTCTTCGTAATAGGGCAATATATCATTCATAAAAAGTTAATGTAAATGTGAAGAAACTTGAATCGAATGGGAACATTGATGAAACTGCTATATAAAGAGAAAGAGTTATGATTCTACTTTGTCTATTTGTTGAGATGAAATCAATATCAATACTCGTGAGCGCTTACGATAATAGGTTTTGAATGCTTGACCGCAAAGATGAAGTAAAGTCACTGTATTGCTGTCTCAGCTGAATAAGAGGTTTTAACAATTGAAAAAACTTCCAAATCATAGTCTTTCACTTCCGACAACTATTTATTGTAGTATGAGGTTTTCGAGTAGTTTCTAACTGATCCTAGTTGAATTAGAGTTTCAATAAATTCAACTTCCTAGACTTTTTCTTAATTTCTAATGTGAGAGTACTATGAAAAAAGTGGTGTGATTGCTACTTCATTTACCCTCGGTTTCTCAAAAAATGCGTTCTCCACAGATCGCATATAAAAGGCAAAATTGTCCAGCAAGCGAAGTATTTATTTATTAACGAAGTTAATAACATGTCGACTTTAGATCAATCATTTGTGACTGGTAGCTCCTGGAAACCAGATTTATTCAAAGGGAAAGTTGCCTTTGTTACCGGCGGAGCGGGTACGATTTGTAGAGTTCAAACCGAAGCATTGGTGCTCCTAGGAGCTAATGCTGCCGTAATCGGTAGGAACAATGAAAAAACATTAAAAGCAGCCGAGGAAATACTGAAATTAAGACCAGGTGCTAAAGTAATTGGTATAGGGAATGTTGATGTTAGAGACGTAAACCTGCTAGTTGCCGCCTCAAAGAGAACTGTGGAGGAGTTGGGTAGAATTGATCTCGTGATTGCGGGCGCAGCAGGAAACTTTTTGGCGGACTTCAATCACTTATCATCAAACGCTTTCAAATCTGTTGTTTCAATTGACTTATTAGGATCTTTTAATACTGTCAAAGCTACTTTCGATGAATTAAGGAAGAATAAGGGTACTTTGTTATTTGTGAGTGCGACATTGCACTATTATGGAGTGCCTTTCCAAAGTCATGTAGGTGCTGCGAAGGCAGGTGTTGATGCTTTATCTAATGCGTTAGCGGTTGAGTTGGGACCCTTAGGAATCCGTTCAAATTGTATTGCACCAGGAGCAATTGCAGGAACTGAAGGAATGGAAAGATTGGTGCCTTCGGGTGACAGACCATTCCATAAAAAAGTTCCTCTTCAAAGACTTGGAGTCACCAGAGATATCGCTGAAGCAACTGTGTACTTATTCTCACCAGCTTCTAGTTACGTGACAGGCACCGTTCAAGTGGTAGATGGTGGAGTTTGGCACGTGGGAAGTTTCGCCACCGATTTATACCCAGAAGTCATTATTAATCAAAATAGTGACCCTGAATCTAAATTGTAGTGGACTTTTTATTAAGTTACATAGGTATAGTTAGGTTGTTATTGATTAAAGATCATTAAGTATCTGATTTTTTGGAGAACTACGATCCAATCACGTGCAGTGTTTACCTTATTCCCCGACAGCAGTAAGTTGGAAGGAAGAAATTGAAACGTGTCGAAAAAAAAATAATACTATTACCATCAAAGATGTTCCCAGGCTCAGGCAGACCAACTTATAGTAACCACGCTCCTCCTGAAGGCCCACCGCCTTCAAGTTTTGCACCTCCAGGATATCCTCCTCAAAGAAGTTATGAATCTCCACCTGCCCCCCCTCCTCACCAGTTTTCCACACCGTATGGACAACAAGACCCACTCAGTAATGGAGGAGGGTATTCGAGACCTTCCAATCCGCCACCTCAAATGCTAAGCGGATCTAGAGGTAACTTTCAAGCACCTAGTGGACCGCCTCCGACTGCACCTCAAAGCTTTGGCCAAAATACTGGTGCACAATTTCAATACTCAAACTGTACTGGTGAGAAAAAAGCACTTTTAGTAGGGATTAACTATATGGGGACATCTAATGAATTAAGGGGATGTATCAATGATGTGAAAAATATGGCAAACTTTTTAGTGTCTCGTTGGGGTTATAAATGGGAAAACATGGTTGTTTTGACTGATGATCAACGTGAGATGGCACGTAGACCTTACAAGCAGAATATTTATAGAGCGATGGAATGGCTTGTGAAAGATGCAAAACCAAATGATTCTTTGGTTTTTCATTATTCAGGACATGGTGGTGTTACAAAAGATTTGGATGGAGACGAAGAAAGTGGGTATGACGATGTAATTTACCCTGTGGATTTTGAACAAGCAGGTCACATAGTTGACGATGAGATGCATGACATAATGGTTCGTAGATTGCCACCGGGTTGTAGATTAACCGCTTTATATGATTCTTGTCATTCAGGTACGGCATTAGATTTGCCTTATGTGTACTCTACTAAAGGTGTTGTCAAAGAGCCTAATTTGTTGAAAGATGCGGGACAAGGTGCTCTTACTGCTTTCATGCAATATGAATCTGGGAATATCTTTGGAGCTATGTCGAGTATAGGGGGCCTTATAAAGAAAGCATCTGGGCTGGGTGCTGACAGAAATCAAGTGATTCAAGTTAAGGCGTCACCTGCTGATGTTATATCCATTTCTGGATGCAAAGATGATCAAACGAGTGCTGATGCCAGAGAAAATGGTCAAAGTACTGGTGCAATGTCTTGGTCATTCATAAAAGTAATGAATGATATGCCCAATCAATCTTACTTATCATTGTTGAACAATATGAGATACTTATTGAAGCAGAAGTATAGTCAAAAGCCACAATTGAGTACATCTCATCCTCAAGACTTGAACCTCGCATTTATTATGTGACTGGCCATTGTTTATATATATGTAGTAGAAAAATGTGATAGTAAATGTGTGTTAGTTTTTGTCGTGTGTCTCATTGATAAATGTTTACTTTTGTGAATTTTTGTTCACAGCGCTAAGGGAAAAAGTTGTATTGGAAGTAAAAGGAATGGCAAGCTAAATCATGTCGGATAAGTTTGGAAGACAGAAGTCTGCTCGTTGGATAAGGACATCTGTTCCATCGTACGGTGATGAGTGGAGTGAAGGTTCAGAAGATGACTATGAAAATAAAGGCTCAATTTACTCTCCAAGCGATAAACAAGAAGGCGAATACCAAAGACATGAAAATCAGACGGAAAATGAGACGCTTCAACGTAATGACGATGAATTAGTATTATCAATCGACCGTTTAAGAAACAGGGTACTGAAAAATTCTGATGACTCGTCTTCTGAAGAAGAACTACTTGATGAATCTCATGATAGGGCTAAAACCGTTTTTCACTATGGTAGTCAAAAAAAAGATAATGCTTCTAAAGAGATTAACCATATATCTAATAAGCAAGCCAGAGAAAGCGGTAATTTGAAAGCGCCATCTTATCCCAATGTTCAGACAGGAGGGCTTTCATTTTCACAAAGTCCTTCGGTGACACCAACTTCCGAGAAACATTTTCAATCAGATGCTGATTCTATACAAAATGAGCCCGATAACTTACGTATTGCAGAATCAAAAAGCAGTATTGATGTCAATAATCTCAATGATGATCCTAAGGTAAGAGATCATAGTCTGCTTTCAGATGACAACTATCTTTACCAAGACAATTTTAATGAACATGGTGACTCAGTTGATCAACTTAACCTAAAGGAGAATCATGCGATAAGACTGGATGTCAGAGAAAGAAATAAATCAATGGAAAAAGGTGGACTGATTAATGAGCCGCATTTAAATAACATGTCAAGTGAAATTCAACACCATGTAGAGGAAGTAAATGAATTACCTCATAATAAGTCTAGCAGTTCATTATCATTTCATCCACTTTCGAAGGACCATGGTGACTCGCAGGTAGAGAAACCCAGAGATACTTTAGATTCATTAATTAATGAACTATCAAAGAATCCCTTAAAACAAGATTCATACATTTATAGTGATCTTGAAGAGGTTGGTAGATCTTTGTCAGATCAGAGTGACAATGAAACAACTCAGGAACTTCGTTTAGGTGAGAGGAAGGAAATGTTAAGGGAAAGACCCAATGATATAGGCGGTAAATTAGAAGCAAAGAAGAGTGTTAGAAAGCCACCACCTAGTAGGGATAACTTACTTTCCGTAGATTATTCTCGCATAGCTGATGCTGTGAGTGGATATACCGGAGATGATTTAAGAGATGATTCAAGCATTGATGACAAGGATGCTGAATCGTTAGATGAGACTAAATCAGCTCAAACGCAAAGAAATTACGTGAACTCAATACTTTCTAGTGGGTCCTTATCGACAGGTAACATATCATTGGATATGGGACACGAGACACAGATAAATACACCCAGTATTGATAACGATAAAGACTTCGGAATAAGAAGGGCCTCTCAAATGAGTACGAATACACTTAATTTAGGCTCATGGAAACCCAATACTGTGAATTACCGAGACCAGTTTATAAATGATAACGATAATGAATCCCATATAAACTTCAATCCCACATTGAGGGATCTGAGTGGGTACGCTTCATTTACGAAGAATAGCAATGAAGACGAATTCACTGAACTACAGTCTAACGTGAGTTCTTTATCTTTGCCTGAAACTATAGACGTTGCTCTTCCTAGCATAGATGAAATCAATGATGATGAAGAAGAAGAAGAAGAAGAAGAAGAAGAAGAAGAAGGAGATAAAGAAGAAGAAGGAGGAGGAGGAGAAGAAGAAGAAGAAGAAGAAGAAGAAGAAGAAGAAGAAGAAGAAGAAGATAACAGAGAAATTACACCAGACATGACTAACCTGTTCCCCATAGAATCTCGTAGAGAAGTACAGAGTGATGATTGGGGTAATAATTCTGGTAAAAAATTTCTCTCAAGTGTGAGGCAAGACTCCGACTCTGACGTGGCACTTAAATCTTCACAACTGCTAGGTCTGTATAAATCTAAAGATCTTGAGGCCGCGGAAGATAAGGGAAAGCAGAAAGGCAGCCAAAGATACTCGAGTTTGTTACCACCTATAGAAAATTTTCTGTCAAAGGATACTGTCGAAGTTCTTCCAAAGACTTCCCTATTTAGTGACAACACTCAAGAAGTGGAACAAGAAAGTTCTTCATCAAAAAATCCTTCAAGAATACCTTCTGAACAATCTCAACTGTCTGATCGTTCCCATTATTCACTATCTAAGCAAATGCAAACTTCTCAACGCAACTTCATACCCCTGTCATACCCGCCATACAATTGGAAGACTATCATGAGTATTTCATCTTCGGAGGAGAGGATTCAAGCTTTGAAGGTAGCATCGAAAAAAGAAGCGGAATTCGAAACTGGCCTCCAGCATTGGCTCAATGGCATCTTGAAACAGTCAGATGTCTCTTCTAATATTCACATAGGTAAAATTGCCTCTGAAGCCTACCAAAATGCAACTCACAGTGACATTCGGAGACACAATACTATTAGAAGCAAGGTTTCAATCGTGAGAGATAAGGTTGAAACTTCAGGATTACAGGCGTCAAGTTTGGGTAAAAAGTTTTTTAGTCGTGGTAGGAAATTAATGAAACTGTCTGGAGGAGAACTGTAACCGCACACTAGTCGGTTGAAACATATTATGATTTTTATTGAGTCTTGAATATCTATCTATATATTTTTATCATATAACATGCACTATAACGTCTTTTTGTATTAATCGCACCTAGTTTTATGTAAATTCTATGGCAAACATTTTTGATGGCTATGGCAAAAGGGAACGATGATAAAAAGATTAGCCACAGTATATCTTGTACCTGTAATGACATTGGTAATTAACCACACACCGGTATTTATATGGGTTATCGCTGACTTTATCTTGGACATTGTTTTATTTTGGTTCAGAAAGCTCTATCTGGTGTATTATAGAAAAAACCCTTTGAAAGACTACCTTAAACACTTAAAAAATGTCAGGAGCTACAATGAATGGAAACTGACCGTTACGGAGATTGATAAACTAACGAAAATGGATTTGTGGAGACAAAACTTAATTTCTAAACATTACGACTATATTCTCATTAACGAACGATTAAAACTGTTGAGAGAGGCAAGGATCAATAAAGATGCACCACTAGTGATGTCTTTGTTAAGGTCAGGTCTTATAAGAAACTTCGGAGGTATTGCTCAGAAAAGGCTATACGTCAAATCGTATTTGGGTACAAAATTTATGATAGAGGAGTATATTAACGAGGTCTTGGAATGCTTGAATTACTTAAATGAGTCTATAGACTCACCGAGTGAAAGAGATAAGGTAGGATTTATAATGAATAGCAAGCAGTTGAAGCTTGACTTTTTCCATGATGCGAGACTGTCGTTTGGGTGTACGGCCTTACTTCTTCAAGGTGGTTCTTTATTCGGATTATGTCACTTAGGGGTTGTGAAGGCACTTTATTTCAAAGGCTTACTTCCAAGAATTATAGGAGGTAGTGCCATTGGAGCAGCTGTTGCCTCGTTGGTATGTACCTTGACTGATACTGAGTTAATTCCGATTCTTATATCTATTGCAGATGTAATGCGTAATATTGACATATTGAATCATGATGTCGATGAGAGATATGGAAATGTGATTGAAAATGTTGTTAAAAAAGGCTATTCCCAAGATATTTTAATTTTCTTGAAGTTTGTGAGAGATACAATCGGAGATTTAACATTTGAAGAAGCTTACTTAAAAACAGAAAAGGTGTTAAATATCGTTGTCCATCCTACTCATCAATCAGTACCTTCATTACTTAATTACATTACAGCACCAAATGTTATCATATGGACCGCAATTTATGCTTCTATAGGAACTGGTGTCCTTTCTGATAGTGTTCAACTCTACGTCAAAGATTTTAACAATTGTATTGTTCCAAAATCACCAAACTATAAAGTAAATTATTTGAAACCACAAGATGTCAGATATGAATATCAATACTTCAAGTTTGGAAAGGGATCGACGGGAGATGGAAATACAACTGTGCATTTAAAAGCTAGTATTCCTTATACTCGTTTGACGGAGCTCTTCAATGTTAATCATTTTGTAATAAGTTTAGCTCGTCCCTATTTGGCACCGTTAATAAGTAATGACTTAAAACATTATCATTCTTATGGTGGAATGCAATATCCTCAGGGAATCGATAAAGAAAGGAACCCGTCAAATTTCTTCTATGAGAAATCAAGATCTTTGAAAGTGGATATGGAACACGCTAAGGACTCAAGTTACAACTTTTTTGAACACTTTAAGAATGTGATTGGACTTGAGATTCAGCATCGACTTGATGTCTTGAACAAGTTTGGGATACTAGCAGATATAGTTAAGAGACTATGCATCGACGAGAAACCTTCTACAGCCCAAACTTTGAATAGCATTAGAGAAATCACAGTTGTTCCAGAGTTGAGGTACTTAGTGAAAGACTTTGGACGTGTGTTCGATGTTCGTAAAACAATGGAAAATATTCCCTACTGGGTATTGGTAGGTGAAAGGTCAATATGGCCATTGTTTCCCCTATTATGGACAAGATGCTCTATTGAATTTGCCTTAGATGATTTATATAACATTCGTCGAAATCAATAAACTTTGTTCATCTATAATACATGTTGATGTTAGATTCTTTAGAAATGAAGAAAACATATTCCCTTTCCATAATTACTACCCCATCTAAAGGCAAACAACCTTTGCTTACAGATAAGCTTCCAGATATATCGTTAGCTCTCCCTGTTGATAAAGGACTCAATTGCAAGTTCAAATTGGAGCGATGAAATAACTTGGAGATAAAATCTGACATCTTGAAATGAAGGGCCGAATTGTCACTGTTATTCATATCAACAAATTTAGGACTATCCTGAGGCGTAATGAAAAATAATTGACGACAAGATTTGTTTAAATTCATTATATGAGAAAGCATTGAAATTGTAGATACGTTCGTCGCATTAAGAAGAATCTCGACACCTTCAACGAAAACTATTTTTTCGGAACTTTTACTTTTTTCAATACTAGATATGATGCCATCAAATATTTCTTTCACGTCATGCTCTGGTTGCGCAGGACTTTTAATCTTTGCCGTAAAAAGATCACTAAAAAGGTCGTAGTACTTGAAGTTATCCATGCTAGCAAGATCAAGTCCATTTCTTTTACAGCCTCGAATGTAGTAGCCTTTATCATTGAGAAATGAAACAAAGTGGACCTCAGATCTTTCTGGCTGAAACTTAGTTAAGTCTTTATTGAGTAATTTTGCAATTCCAGTAAGTGCATTCTCGATCAAAGAGTTAACTAGCCACGTAGGAGAAGTTCCTTGAGTATATCCTATGATGGACAAATAAGAAAAGTCAGATCCTAAAATAGTATCAGATATAAGTGAGTTATCACCAAACAAAACCAAATCTTGTCTTCCACCGTGTGCCATCATTAACTGCGTCTTACAAACATTTTTATAGCTCATCCAGAACAATACAAAATTTCGCAGGCAGGTCGGGTCACGCGAATAGAGCCTTAACAGTGTCAGCGAAACGTTTACTCTCGAACTTATATGATCGGATATCAGCTTGATTCTGCTATTTACAATAATAATTCATGCATGAATTTGAGTATCTACACTTTGAGCATCTAGTTCTAAACGCAATTCTATATTCAGGGAGAAAACCCACCCTGAATGTTGGGATCGGCATTTCCCAAGCACACATCTATCTCTCTTAATGATATTTGATACAATAATAACATAATGGAGCTTTGTACACCTGTCCAGATGAATCTAGGTCCCACACCCGAGAACAATCCAATGATTCCTTCAGTTCTATATATTGAGACCAAGGCTTCGGCGGTCGATAAATGCACGGGAAATTTCATTGAAGACTTTATTGTTTTGTCAATGTCTGAAGCCGGAGCGGTTTGAATCCTAGTTTTTATGACATCTAAGGGTGTTGTTAATATCCCTGCCAAACCACCAGCGCCTGCACCAGTTACCAATTCAAATGTGATAGGAAGTTCGTCTGATTTATTATAGAAAATTGCAATTTGTCTGAACCTTTCATAAAATGCAAATTGAAGAGCGCTAAAAGGCAAGTCTCTTAAAAGGGTCTCCTTATAACCGTAAGTTAATGTCAAAATGCCTTCTTTCTTCACGATTGATGATATTGCATCTGATAATCCTCTATAATTATAACCACTTCCAATAGTATTTGGATTGTTATGAGCGCCCTGCAATTGTAATCTAGCTTTCAATACCTCGGAAGGAACGTAAAAGATACTAGAAGCTAAATCTCCCATCACCCCTGATATAAAATAAGCAAAAGTTTCGTTTAGTTGGTAAACTCCAATAAGCTTTCGCTTGCAATATTCATAAGTACCAAAAAATGTAGCAGTTGAAGGCAATGAGCCAAGCATAGCAGGTGCATAACCACCATACAACCCACGAATGCCTTCATTTCTGAAAACATAATAATAAGCAGGGATCATTCTCTTATATCTTATATTATCGGAAAAACCTTGCTGTCTCGTTTTAATCGTGTCCAATGAATGCATGGAAGAGTCACCCACAAGCCCACCAAATCCGCCAGCTAGCATACAATGAAAAATTGGAGACACATGAGAATCATCTTCATTAGGGAAGATACCATCTGATTCTACGGAGCTGGGCCTAGAATTAACGTGCTCATGGCTAGGATCGAAGCTCAAGGGTAGGGTCGAGGAAAATGACTCTGACATAAATACCACTTTCTTTAAATCTAGTATTATACAGCTGAATATAGTTAATAATGGATATTGGCAAATGATTTCCAATTTTTCGTCTAATAAATAATGACAGGTTGAATTTAGTCTAGCACGATATCGAAAAACTATCTCTTTAATCGATTAGACTAAGGTTTACTATAGTTTTTCGAAAATCTCAAGATTCTCTCAGGCAAATACGATGTTCAACCTTTTCTTATTCATGAGACGTAGGCAGACAAGCCTTTAGGAAATCTTAAAAATTGCTGAATGTTTTTCATTTGAACAGCTTTCCGCACAGCGCCAAATTTGCCGAGATTCAAATAATATACAGGTTCAATTACTGCTTACAGACAATCTTTTCAAGGGCAGATTGAAGTAGAAGCGGCGTAATATGATAATCTATCTTATAGGCGATCAAATGATATTCCCAAATAATTGAGATGTTAAAGCTAGTGCATAAAAGACTGGTAGTCAAGAAAGTCCTAGGATTGAGATGCTATAAAGTCCTTGCCGTCGAGTCATCATGCGATGATTCTTGTGTTGCTCTTCTCGAGAAGAGAAAAGGTCAAACACCTATTATAATAGATCAAGCTAAAAAGACTCTTAACTCAATAATGGATGGAGGAATAATCCCCACCAATGCGCACGAGTTTCATCAACATTCTTTGGCTCAAATGGTCAAAGAGTTCTGTGCTAAGCATGAAATAAACGCCGCATCTCCGCCTGATCTAGTGTGCTGTACACGCGGTCCAGGCTTGGTAGGATCATTGAGCGCAGGACTTCAATTGTCTAAGGGTCTATCATTAGCTTGGAATAGGCCTCTTTTAGGCGTCCATCACATGTTAGGTCACATAATGGTTGCAAATTTAACCAAATCTGAACAACCGCTATTAGGTGCTCCCAAATATCCATTTCTTAGTTTACTATGTAGTGGAGGGCATACCATGCTAGTCTTGCTGAAGTCTATTAGCGAGCATGATATAATCATTGATACTACAGATATAGCAGCCGGTGACTCGCTCGATAAATGTTCTCGTGAAATGGGATTTTACGGTAATATGATTGGTAAAGAATTAGAAAAATACGTGTATAAGATTTGCAATGGGAATATTGATCATTTTATTCAAACTCATATAGATTATCTGGACTTTGACATTCTGTTACCTATGAGAGGGACTAAGCATGCTAAAATACCGGAAACGATACTGTTTTCTTTTGCATCCTTCTTGAGTACAGTTCAGGGTTACAAAAAAAAGAAGCAAAATAAATTGACCGAAGAAGATAGGCAAATTATGTCAACTAAAGTACAAGAAGCTATTTTCAATCACATTATTGATAGAGTAAATGTTGCCTTGATGAAACATGGAAATTGCGAGCAATATAATGGCGATGGCAAATTTGATGATGTGAGAGATATAGTATGTTCAGGTGGAGTTGCATCCAATCGGAGATTGAGACAAAAACTAAAGGAAAATTTATTGCATTCAAAATGTCTAAAAAATGAAGTGGATTTTCATTTTCCCGATCTATCCAATTGTACAGATAATGCAGTTATGATTGGTGCAGCTGGAATGGAGATATTTGAGGAACTCAATCTCGTATCAAGCTTGGATATATTGCCACTAAGAAAATGGCCTTTGAATGAGTTGCTTCATGTCGATGGTTGGGAACGTCATTCTATGATGCCGATAGTTACGTAGATAAAATATGCATGTAAATAGTTTTATAGACATTATTACCTATCATATTCTTATTTTTTCTTCTTTCATACATCGTCTTCCGAAATTTGCTTATCCTCTGCTTCATATCTATGGTCTAAAAAGGATTCAGTTATATTGTACTCGTCTATAAGCCCTTGCCAAGTTCTATAGTTGAATGTGGCAATGTGATGATTACCATTTTCAATTTCGTCCATATGAAGTTCTTCGTTTTCATTAGAAGGAACTTTTTGTATCATTGGAATGCCTTCATCATTGACATATAGCTTGAGACGTGAGTCTTTTATTAAAAAACTAGTGAAAAATAAGTTTTCTACAGACTGAGGGAACGAAAACGGGTTGACAAAAAACTTGAAAAAGTTTACTCCTTCAGCGCTAGTATTCTTTCGCAAAAATTCCTGAAAGATTAACTTCACCATGCTGGCAGTATTAATATCGTCATTTCCTTCAATATCTTTAGGCTGTATCTGTTGAGCAGTAGTTAAAGTACCACCTCTAGTATCATCTACAGCACGGACTTTAGAAATAGGACGCCTTGATTTACGAGTTAATGAACCATTTAAATGACTCAGAATTATAGCCTTTTTGCTCACTTGATAATAAAGAGTGCCTAACTTCAACCAATCGAATGTGTTGAAAGCATCTTCATTTGTTAAAGTGCCATCATTAATCTGTGAGACAGAAAGATCCTCATAGATAGCAGTATCATTGGCACCTGTTAAGTATCTTTTGAGTCTAGGAAGAAATTCCTGTTGATCAATTGAGACATCCAAGTCCTCGAATTTCATATTTTTAGCATTAGTTGCAGCAAACTGTGACGTTTCTCTAAGGACCTCCGAATCTGTAAAATGAACCTTAGTGTCTCTATTTTTTTCACTCTGTATAGAATCATATAGATCATGCAATGATTTGATAAGGTTGAGGGCCAATGTACCTGCTGCTCCCTTGTTTGCTTCAGAGTTCTGATCCCTCAAACTTTTCCTAACGCTTTCATACTTTTGAATAAGTTCTCTTTTTGTTCGCTTTGTGTTTTTTTGTTTACGTTTGTAAGATTCTCGTAAATCTTCCAGCGATTCATCGTCTACTTTATTACCGTTTATGTCACTCTCCATTCTTTTCAGTGATTTTGATGTTCTTTAGTAAACGCAAATCGCGAACCCATTTTAATGGAACTCAAACTACTCTTTCGCCTGCGTGTAGATTAAATGGCTATGACCAGTGATAGGAATGCACAAGACCGTCTGAAGATTCGGAAACTAGATGCTTCAGTTATTAACAAAATAGCCGCCGGTGAAATAATCACTCAACCGTCGAATGCTCTAAAAGAACTTATTGAAAATGCTATTGATGCTAATTCCACTATGATTGATATATTGGTAAAAGATGGAGGATCAAAGTTACTTCATGTATCAGATAATGGATCAGGAATCAGCAAAGAAGACTTGAAACTACTATGTGAAAGATTTGCTACCTCCAAGATCGAGAAATTCAATGATCTACAAAAGCTTGTAAGCTATGGGTTTAGAGGTGAAGCATTAGCCTCAATTTCACATATTGCCCGCTTGTCAGTAATTACTAAGCAAGAAGATTCCCCATTAGCATATAAAGCATTTTATGCTGAAGGCGGGCTCACTGGTCCGAGTTTTAGGTCTGATACATCTAACGTTGATCCTAGACCAGTCGCAGGAAAAAACGGTACCCAAGTCATAATCGAGGATATGTTCTACAATGTTCCCTCAAGGCGAAGGACTTTGAAATCAAAAACTGAAGAATTTAATAAGATTTTGGATGTTTCAGGAAAGTATGCAATCTATAGTGCTGGGGTCGGTTTCAGTTGTAAAAAATTTGGTGATACTAGTCACTCAATTTTTATTCGCCCAACTCTAGATCTCAGAGAAAGAATCAGAACTATTTACGGAGCAGAGGTCGCGACAGAATTAATAGAGATAGAAATGTCAGAGGATGAAAAATTCCAAAGAATGACGGAGAACTATGGCCTAAAAGGTGCGAGGGGAGCAATTTCTAATCTTAACTATAACAGTAAGAAACGAATACAACCAATTTTTTTTGTCAACAAAAGGCTAGTGAGCATCCCTTCTTTAAAAAAGTCACTTTTATCAATGTACAATATTTTTGTTCAAAAAGGAATACAACCTTTTATTTATTTAAGTTTAGATATTGAACCTCAAAATGTGGATGTGAACATTCATCCAACTAAGCTGGAGGTTCACTTTTTGCATGAAGAGGATATTATAGACTTCATAAGAGGCAAGGTTTATGACAAACTTAGTGCCATTGACACATCAAGGAAGTTTACAACACCACAATCAATGGTCCTGCAAAGTCAAAATTCCACTCATGACAAGACTAATAAAACATATAGACAAGAAAATAAGCTTGTGAGGGTTGACGCACTGCAGTCAAAAATCAATTATTATATTCCACTGAAGAATAAAAGCACTGACATTCAGATGAAAAAGGATGACATCATTCAAGCGATTACTCTTGAATCAGAAGTTAAGATTAATGAAAAGAAGAGAACCAACGTAAAATTGAAAAGCATTGCGTCATTAACGGATGAAGTTAGAGAGCTGATGGATAAATCACTAACTACAATATTGAGCGATTCGTCATACATTGGGATAATTGATGATACTAAGCGACTTTGTTGTTTCCAGTACGATGTCAAGCTTTATATATGCAATTATGCTTCTCTTTTGACAGAATTCTTTTATCAGCTTGCTCTTTCGGAATTTTGCAACTTCGGCATTTTGCGACTCGATCCTGCGCCTTCTTTAGAGGAGCTCTTGGATTCTTTGTATGAAACCAGGATAGATCTCGTGGAGAAAGGTAATGTGATTGGTAATATCTTTGCGATGAAGGACATGTTTGAAGAATATTTTATGATTAGAATGACTAAAGATACCTCCGGATATCATAGAATAGAGACTTTGCCGCTTCTTCTTAAAGATGTACGACCCACATATACCAAGCTTCCTCATTTCCTTTATAGACTAGGATCAAAAGTGAATTACGATGATGAAAGAGAATGCTTGCAGGGAGTGCTACGTCAAATTGCATTATTTTATGTTCCGGAAAAGACTGAATGCGAACAAAATTCACATGATAAGTCACCGAACGTGAAGGGCAAAGAAGAACTCGATAAAATTTTGGAAAATCACTTGTTCCCTTTGATGAAACAAATTTTTTTAGCACCTCTCAAGCTTTCTAATGAAGTGGTTCAGATTGCGGACTTACCAGGACTATACCGAGTTTTCGAGAGGTGTTAAGGCAATGTCAGCAATACAAATCAAACGACATTTGTCTATGAGCGAACATATATCTTTACGACATGGGGTAAAGTTTTAAAAATCTCGTGAATATGTTAGTGAGGGGTCGTCGTGTCGGCAATTTATATAATTTGAGCATGTTAGAGAAGCAGGATTCTGAAACGATTAAATTAAAATGATTGTCGAAAATTCTGCTAATGAAAATTACATACAGATAATAAACTTGCGATGTTTTCCAAGAAATGTTTTGGATTTTGAAGACTCCCATGATTTTCTACAACAAATATTGTTTCTTGACTACCAGTTGGATGTTATCATAAGAAAACACTTCAATTCTAAACATTTATCTAATGTGAACAATTTACCTGAGGGAGCAAGGGGGGCAGTCATTGAGAAGCTCGATGAACTAGTCACCTGTGCCAAATCAATACATGGGAACTATTCTCAGAGGTCATACGAGGAGGTACTATACTACTCGACGGTATTGGCCCATTTATACCAATTGAGGGGGTTTAACTTCGAGTTCAGAGAATCACTAGACCTACTAAATGGGCCTCTGAATCAAAAGTTTGACTCATTAGTAGTAGAAGAATTTCGTCAATACTTAAAATGCAGATATTCGACCATAATGGGCCTAACAACTAAGAATGTATGGAGTGACTTTCTATTAGAGCATCGTCAGTCTTATCATAACTCTCAACTTGCTGCTAGGTTCTGGTTAAATCTTATGCATTCACAATTGTTGGATGCAATGGCAAGCCAGACTGAACGCCCATTGTCGTTTCAAGATGTTCAAAAACAGCCATTCGCTTCAAATAAGATCTCATTCGTTAGATTTCTTGGGTTTATTCTAAGAAAGGAAAATACTGCACTTGTGGATCCAAAGTTCAAACAGGATTTTGGTGTTTATATTGTTGATCAAATACAGAAGGAAGAATTGCTGAAGAGCTCTTCATCTGATACTTCTAGAGATGGTGGATTGGAGACGTATGTGGATGTATTATATGACGCTCTAAAAGAGGTGCCGAACAGTTCCCTGATCGTGAAGCCAAAGTTTCTTAAAAGCTTTTTGATAAACTGCACGAAAAGAACATTCAGAAGCAGACTAGTTTTGGCAAACTTTGTTAAGACTTTGATAGATTTGAATGAGTACGATGAGGCCCTTGCAGCTTTTAATGTATACATTTCGTATGAGAAAAAAGAACAAGAATTAGCAGGTGGCCATATAGATGACATTTTGACAGTAGTGGGTCTTTACTCGTTATGCATAAGAAGCTTTAATCCTTTGAGTTCTTTGCTTTCCCACAGTAAAAGAGTACAAAAATTTCTGTACAATGATGATGCTTCTATTAGAAAGCATTTGGAAAAATATACTCGTGAACTCTGTGAATATTTGAAAATCCTCTCTTATCGACTCGACTTGAGGTATGACGATGATTTACTTGAGTTAGCTAATAACCCACTTTCATTTCTTAGTCATATCTATAATCCGCATGTTTCGTTGTCCAATCAGTCTGAACTAATACATTTAATTTCAAAGAGTTGGTTTTGCATTGGATACTATTATTATTATCTTGCAATACATGAGGCATCGACATATGCACAGCTTAGTACGTTGAGTGGTGACATCTTAAGTTATTACAAGAAAAGTTTGATAATTGATAATATGAAAAATGTTCGATATGGGTTCAATTATGCTTTGGTATTAGCTTATAGTAATGAATTAAAACATGCATCTAAGCTTTGCAAACATATTCTCAAGATTTACCCTCAGTCCTTCAAAACTTGGCAGCTACTTGTATTACTTATGACTTCTTTTGAAGCTCAAAATCCTTCGTATTCTAAAAGAAGAAAGCAAAAGGGTGATGTTCATGAAGAAACTTCCTTCGAAGCTGAACAAAGCTCAAAAGTTAGAGAGCTGGAAAAGTTCATCAACAGTGCTTTAAATGCTGCTAGTTTATTTATTAAGCAGTATAGCGAGGCCGGTAAGAAGATCTCAGATGAGACCAAGTATGAAATATTACAGCTAAAGATCACTCAAGTAGCTGTTTTGGAATCAATACATGGAGTCCTGTATATAGTTGACTTCATTCAAGAAGTCTTTTTGTTATACAATGAGCTTTTTGACGTAAGGATTGATTCTGAACATGGTTCAAGACAAGTTGCTCCCGAAGATGCTAAATGGTCGCATAGACCGAGCTTCATTGATCATAAAACTTTTGATAATGAGACCTCTGAAAGAGATACGTCAAGATTTAGGGGACAGAGAACCTCTTTTGAAAAAGTTAAACGAGTTGCAAAAGTTTCTAAAAAAGGAATTGAATCTGCAGGTGAGGATATTGAGTCTTCTAGACCTGTTTATGAAAAGATAGTACTCCAAGAACTTTGGTCTTGGGCATTTGAGGTTTACATGAGGGCAGGTTTGTTAGAAGATGCAGAGCAATGTATTGTTGAAGAAGAGTCTGCGTATCAGCCAAATTTTAAGACTTTCACTGATTTGGGACTTCTCACATCTAAACAGAGGAAGTTTTTATCTCTACAAGAATTTGAAAAGTCTTTGGAGATATTAAGTACAAAGGAACATAGCTTTAATAAGAAAGATTATGGCAAGGCACTTTTGGGTATAGCTACGTTGTTTATCTTGGACGATAGCATCGAAAATTCTCTTTTCTTTTCTGAAAAGGACTTGAATGCCGGAACTATAAGATTAAAGAATTTACTCGAAAAATACTCTTTGAGTTGGTCCTATGGATACAACAGTGCTGAAGTGTGGTGGTTTCTCTCGAAAATCTATGAAAAAATTGATGATAGATTTTTGTTGAACGAAAGTTTGTGGAGAACGATCAAAATTGAGGAATGGAGGCCTGTTCGTGAATTCAGAACATGTGACGGTCTATATTGACTTCTCTTATATATTTTATATGATGAAAACCTCAACGAAAATGTTGTATTTTATATATATGCAGTATTTTATTTAGTAATTCAAAAAATGAAATACTGAAGAGAGAAGATTGACTACTTGTGCGCTATGACAGAAATAGAGCCTAGATCAATCATATACTGCGACATATGTACTTATCCTCCCGAATATTGTGAATTTGGAGCATCTTTTAACAGATGTAGGGATTGGCTAAAGGAAAATCATAGTAACTTATTCGATAAATATTATAGCGAGGATGCCTTGGCTAATGCCACGAGCACTCTCTCTTTAGAGAAGGAGCAAAAGATCAGTCAAGATTTGGAGAAGAAACAGAAAAAGGAGGAAGCAAAATTAGAAAGAGAACTTCAAAAGAAACTTTCCTCTAAGGTTACTATCAAGAGAATTGAAAGAAACAAAAGAAAACATATCATATCTATATCTGGCTTAGAAGTTTTTAATATTGACATGAAAAGGTTGTCTAAGACTTTTGCATCTAAGTTTGCTACCGGGGCATCAGTTACTAAGAATGCTGAAAAGAAGGAGGAAATATTAGTACAAGGTGATGTCAGTGACGAAGCGAAAGAATATATCGAAAAGCTTTTGGAAGAACAAGGCTTGAACGAAGTAAAAGTTGAGCAAGTCGACGATAAAAAGAAAAAACCAAAGCTGACCGCTTAAGCAATTAATTTATTTTCTATTATGTTAACATGGCTGCTATAATAAATCAGACGACAACGGTAAAAATTGTTTACCGTAATCTTATAGCTGACTCGATCTTTTTTCTGTTGATGTAGGATCTGTTAATAAACGACTATAGCACTCCAGAGATGTAGAGAGAAAATAGTGTCCTTTCATAATTTTTCTGGCACACTGGGCCTCTTGATTCCTCCGTCCTTTTATGCACACTCTACTACATAAATTTCAGTTCGGTTAAAAGAAAATCTTACATATGTATCTCACGGCCTTTTGCGCAAACTAAAGTACTTGCATCTCGCTTAGGAACAGCTTAGTGTTAAATTCAGCGTGGTATCCCCGATCTTAAAACAAAATTATTCGGAGGCAAATGTCCTCCGGAATGTTTCTCTAGACCATCTTATAAACTTGAAGATGGTCACACTTTATTCTCCTATGCAATACTTCTATCGGATATTGAATTCATTAGCCTGCAGCCGAGAATTTATTGCTCACACTCATGACTCTGATTAAAGAAAGCGATTAGAAGTGGTTCTGAAAAACACATAGACAATGATGTTTATGATTTTCGTGGAGAAGGGGTCACTTAGTACAACACATATGTGCGTCACGATATTCTTTTTTTTTTTTTCGTTAGTTTCTAAGTGAAATTGACTTAAGTTCTAGTAAAATTATTAACTCTATATTCAATATGCATGATCTTATTATAGAATTGTCTATAGAAGTGTATTATGACGATATTCTCGTAACTTTGTTTTAACCTCTTGCTTAAAATGTTATGGAAGTAATTTCATTAAGAAATAACATGAGTCCTGTTATGATAACAATTTAGAAATCTTAGGAACTTTGTCCCTAGAAACCTTATCACTCCTATTGGCTGAGACATCTTGAGCAATATGTTTGGTATCTCGCCTTGATGGTCCATTATCTTTTTTTAGAGTTACCAACAGGTCAAAAGATGTCTTGGGTCTCTCGATACCCGGTACAATCGTAATCTCATTATTGTATGTATTCGGCCTTAGGGAAGCAGAATTTGATACTGGACGTGAGCTAGACGGATTTGCTGACATAGCCGAAGATGAAAAAGAACTCGCCGAAGGTGAAAAAGAACTCATCTTTTTACTACTGGTGGCATGTATAGCTGAATATGCCAGAGAAGGATAAACCAGACCGTTATACATGGATATATCATCAGGCTTGAAATCTGCGTGACGTTGAATTGGTGCGTTGTGTACTTGATGTACATGTAAGGGGCCATTAATACCAGTATGTTGAAGCTGAGTAGGTTGAGCATACATTATTGGCATTGTCTGCTGATTGCCTGTAACTGCGTAGGGATGAACTGGGGTAAAAGGCTGAACTTGAACAATGGGCACAAATGGTGATGAAATGACTTGTGGAGGTTGATGATGAAAGTGTATAGGATTTTGTACGATGGGATAGGGAATAGCAAATCCAGTTTGATCATTCTGAGATGAAATTGTAACTCCGCCTGAAGGTGACTGAAACATCAGTTCTTTTGGCGTCACGGAATCTACTGTTCTCAGAATTGAATATTCTAATCCCAAGGGAGTCTGGTCTGCAACTTTGGTTGAACTGGAAGAATGATATACATCATGAGAGTTTGTAGATACCACGCTACCTGAGCGTTTGGATCTATGGTTCGGCTGCTGTTGTAACTCATCGTGCCTCAAGGTCTGATTATATTGCGCTATTCGCAATGCCTCTCGGGCTGGCCCATCCAAGTTCAAATATGCACAATGTAGCTTTCCTTTCAAGCAACTTAAACAGCTAGGTAAAGTTTCATCACACTTAATTCTTCTTTTCTTACATGTTCCGCATCCCAAGTGTGAGTTCCTATGCTTTCTTCTCGAATTTCTCTTTTTTTGAACTGATGTAGCCTTCAACGTTTTATCTATTTTTTTTTCGGATTTAATGGGCCTCAGACTTTCCGTCTCATCATATTGCTTTTTCTCCAATCGAGGCAGACCCTTCTCTAGAGAACCCTTATACTCCATGATAGGAATAGACCTTTCAAATACTGTCTAGTAATGAACCTGCGAATTTGATTTTAAAGAAAATGGATCGTGATATGATACAGAAATATTCCACCCGACTTGTACTCTTTAGAAAAACTAATAAAGAATCCTCCTAATTCTCTATCAAATTATGCGAAATGCAGCAACAAAATATGGAACCGTTAGTAAGTTTATTCAAGCATCAAAGCATTGTCGTTTTAACAAATTATGATTTTACCTTTTCATTTCAGTTTATATTGCCCTTGACTTTTGTGTAATCAATTCAATCGTAAATAATTCAAAATAGCCCAGCTGCCGATGTACGATGCGACACAGTGCACCAAATCAACTGCATATTCCCCTAGTCTTCCTTCTCTAGAATGATCATCCAACAATAAAAAAAGTGCCGAACGCAATACTATCTTTCTCAGGGTTATGAGCAATAATTATATAGAAAAAAAAAAAAGCCTATCTCATGCTACGCACGCCTCAAAGCTGCAACTGCGAGTCTCTGCATATCGGTGCCTCTTTTAGTTGAAGTCGAGCTATGGGGAACGGTAGAACATGGGAAATAGACTCCCCTGCGCCCAATTGCGGAAGTATGTGCAAGCAATTCAAGTTACATCTGTCTACAACGAAGAATTGAAAGGTACCATCTATTACGATTATGGTATTTTGTTAAAGTTCAGATTATGCTTTGCCACAATTTCACAAGGCATGCAGTTCTTATGCTCAAGTTCTAATATTTCTTTCTAGCTGGGGAACATATGTCGCGGTGGCGGCGGCTGCGAGGCATGACGCCGAGGAGTGAAATTCCGGATTTTACGCTGCCCCAATATTTACGAATGCTGTGAGTAACATGTAGTCTTGTGATTTCTTCAAAGCAAATTTTGTACAACAGCAATCGATTTTCTTCGTTTTAAAACGATTTGGTGCGTCTAACAGAAATACGAGAGATTGAAGCTTTTAGGGGATGACACTTGTCGCGCAGGCTACGCATGATTTGCGAATTTTTTTTTCCGATAGTTATGATACCTATAAGGAGAGAAGACGTTTGAACCATCCCCTGAAAAGTTGTCCTGTGGAAAAGCTCGATATCAATTACCACTTGCGAAGCTTGTATAAATGACTGGAACCGAAGTCTGTTCTTAATCTTATATGAACAGTATAATGTGTGACAATAAGCGCCTAAACCAATTGCAAATCAGCTATCATTGGTGTTCGTCAACAGATGCGTGGCTCTTTGAAACGATACTCATTGATGACAAGTGTATCTTAGTGTCAAGATTATGAAACGGCATCAAGTTCTGAGCTCCTGGAATTATGAAACCTCTGTTTCATGAGACAGGAGTGCCATGCAGTTGCTTTATTTCTCTCTTTCTTTCCAACGCATGCCTTGCTTCAGATCGTTTCCAGATGCACACTAATTATTTAACTAGTACTAAAATTCGAGAAAAGTTGGTCACCTGTTCAGAACATAGAAAACGGGTTAGTGAGATCGAGCCAAAACTTGACTTAGCCCCTCGGGTATACGATTTACGAAGTCCAGTTGTAGGTATAATATGCAGTCATACATTGATTTGATTGAAACGCGAAAGTTTTAGAGCGAGCATACCGCTTTGAGATTTCGGCAAGGTGAAATGGAAACTAGCTTGCTTGCAAAATACTAACTTCTTGTTTTAGTTTAGAATTCACTGACGTTGCATTTTTTTAAAGCATTTCTTCTCTGCAAATATGCGACCTGTAATATTTTTGATTAAGGGTTACCAAAGTGATTGGCGTATACATTAGACTTAGAAGAGATTTAGAGATTTGGAGCTTTGTAAGCATTGTTGAGTAATCTTAGAGTATTGTGTCCAGGCTACTAATTTTCTTAAAACTGTAATCTTGACTTGCTCTTATAATGAGAATGACACAAACCTTACAATTGACAACAGCTGGTATCTAGGTGTCATACACAATAGAGCCTCTTCTCCTTCTCTACTGCAGCAAGTCTGATATCTTACTGGGGCGTTAGTATACGGGCTCGACTATCAGGTAAACGTCTACTTGACGCGGGTATCTGTTTTGTACAGATAATTTTATAATAGGGCCCTTAGAACATTCTAAGCATAATATTTTGATTAAAAGCTAATGCTCGCTTGCCGATGTTAGGCAACAATAGAAAGGATTGGAGATCGTTTTAAATTTCTATAACTTATCCCAATAAGCTCAGGAAAAGGCAAGCTATGAATTTAAACAAATATCAACTAGTCAAACTTACATCCACATCACTGTCTTTCCGCTCGTTAGATGATGGAGGCAAGTATTTTTGATTAAAATGCTGCGTTCTCCTCTTCCACCAAGATTTTGCATCGACAAGTGAAATACCATCCATCTTGTGAAGATCCTCATCATCTTGTTCTTCGTCGACTTTCTCCTCTAGAGACTCCATATTAATTTGGTATCTGCCTTGCTCCTTTGAGGAAGTGACGTATTTGTAACCTAAAAGTAAATCCTTAGCCACAAGTTCACGCGTTCTTCCCAATGACTCTATATCCGCAACTCGAATCATTGTGTCTTTGAGTAACTGATCGAAAAATGGTTGAGATGCTATCTCATGAAACGCTCTCATCATAGGTACAGAGTCAGCCCTTACTCTTGAATCGGAGTCTATGGTAAATATATTCAAATCGTCATATCTTTGAATATAATCTGCTCTCGTCATTATTTGTCTGCTTCTCCAAAGTGGTAATTCAGGCAACTCATGATCAACGGCCCTATCACCATCACAGGGATTTGAGTTTAAGAGGATACTGTTTAAACGTTGTCTATCCATCTCGACAAATTTTCTCATCAAGAGCATTGCACTTACAGAAAATTTAGCACTCTCCATAACATCATCATCCATCTCAGGGCCGAGTAGACCACATTGATTCAAAAACCAGGTTTTCTCTCTATCGATAATCTCATGACATGCTTTTATGATATCTTTATGTCTAGCTACCTGAGAAATATGTTGAGGTCTACCGCCAATTAAGTCATATATATTATGACAAGTTTTATCATCGAGAATGAAGTCTGGTCTTCTATAACCAGGAAAATGCTTCTCTCTGATGAATCGTACCGCCTTAACAGTCTCGGCTCTATCAAAATCTCGCACATTTATCAACTCAAGCTTAGTTCCTAACTTTTTTAACTTTTCATAAACCCAATAGTCGTCGCTATTAAATATCATACTGACAAGGCCAGAACCACTTAGGCTCTCAGCTTTCTGTTGTAGTAATTCTATGAGTTTCTCGCCATCTTCGTTCTCCTTTATTAAATGCGCATTATTGATAATCAAAACTAGAGGACGCCCTGACCGCAGAACTCTTCTTATAGCCAACTCTTCTAACTTTCCAAAGGCTCTTTCAATGTCCAATAATGCTGTGGTATCTCTAGGCCCTCTAATACTAAAAAGAGAGCCTATATAATCCTCTGAGTAGTTATAATTTAAGGCCTTTCCCAATCGTATTCTGAATATTTCTGTATCTGCATGGGCATCAAAGATTGCAACATTATATCCATCAATTTTCTTCATGGCTTCTAATAAAAGAGAAGTTTTTCCAGTTCCTTTTTCGCCAATTACAAGAAAATACCTACCAATAATTTGGCCACTTACTATATCGTCAACAATCTTTTGCTGTGGTCTCTCTACCCACCATTGTGAAATATCTGAACCATCACATTCATCTTCTACATGACGACTCGTTCGCTCATGCATTTGCAATTGGAAAGCAGGATCACCATTTTCGAATGCTAAATCAATTTTATTGAGGGCGTTATTATTATACCACCTGTGGTAGAGCAATCCTGCAATACCCAAGATAGCGACTGAACTGAAAGTGATTCCGATAGTCTCTAAGCATTTAAATAAGAATTTTTTGAGCAGGACCATAGATCGCAAGAATAAAGACAACTCTTTTGTGTCTTCATTTACATTACTATTATTACTAGCACCACCTCTCCAGTTATTTTTACTGTTTGATTTCTTGTCCTCTCTATCGTTCAATGGAGGAGTATTACCACAAGATCTATTACCATTTTTCTCTGTAAAGACATATTTTGATGGGTCGCTGTTCAGTTTTTCGTATTCACCTTTTTCAGATGCAGCAAAGGAAGAATCATACCTAGAATTAGTCTTTTTATTGTCATGCTTTTTGCCAAATTCGCTGTACTGTTGAAGTGAAAACCTACTTGATGAATTATTTAAATTTCTCGAGTGTTTATCACATTCTTCGTTTTCTAACTCATGCGATTTATTGATACTCGTGGAGCTTGATATATTCTTTAAACCTGTTGTGATCCTCTTGATTTTGTTATTCACATCTTTTAACTCTCCATTCCTATTCAGTCCTTCATCATTGAACGAAAAACGATTCAAAAAAAATGAATTTATTTGTAGCCGGGATGTCAAATTAAAAGATCTATGTACTAGCTTCTGTGTAATGGGCTCTGTTCTAGGAACTAATCGTAGCATCTGAGATATGAGAGAATGACTACGTTTACTCTAGTTCTTTAGTCATATTTTTCAAGGTGCTGCATACAACTAACGATTATGAAATGCAACAAAACAGGTCACCTTCAAAAATAAGGCCTAAGGTCAATATAATACCTATTCTTTTTCTTCAGTATACAAAAAGCCTTCTATTAGAAAGAGTACTTAATGAAATACTACTGAAAATTGACTCCTATTTCAAATACTCAGTAGCGGAATTAGATCCTTGATAATATAATATGTAGGAAAGACATTCATTATCGTTTAACTGAGTATTATTTTATGTTGCATTAACAAAGATTCTACGTCAATAAGACATGAGATCCTTTTCGTAATACTCTGATTGGCATCTAATAATAGATTGATAGCATTTTCCTAAGACTTACAATCTCCTTACTTGCATTAATGAAAGGGTCACACCCTTTGTTAAATATTTACACACTCACTGCTCAAGACAAATCAAAGCCAGCTTCTGTGTTGATGGCATAAAGAAGCTTTCTCCTGATCAACTCCTTATCCTTGTAATCTGGTATTTTCAAAAGATTTACGCATGTCGAAGCAGTCGGGAGTCTGTCCACATCTCTTCCTCCGTTTCGAATCCCAAATTTTGGAGATAATGACCCAAAACCAAGCAATGGAGCTCTTGATACAGATGTCACAAACTTAATTAATTTGCACTTGTCTTCCGCATTCATTTCCAATACAACTTCCCAGAAGTATTTCACAGTAAGATCATCATCAAAATAACCGCCGTATTCAACATTTTCCATCCAATCCTGAACATCTATATTGCTAATTCCTCCGGAAATGAGCATTTGCAATTCCTGATAGTCAAACATTCTGAGCCAACTCGGTGATATTACTTCAAACAACCCTTCAAGAAAATGCTTAGTCTGATAGTGCAAAGACTGATTTAGCTTGAAGTTAGAAAGCTGATGAATGTAGTTAAGACGATTAGAACTATTGACTTTGACATAAGCTCCATTATAGATCAAGTCGAAAGTAATTGTTCTCCCATCTACAATTTCATTGGTGGTAAAGTAAACATCCAATTCTTCTAGTTCTTGAGCACTCATCACCGTGAGTTTCATAAGATTAGTGAATAGCTCATGATCAAGGGTATTTAAGTCATTAATAGAGCTCTTCATACTCTCATTCGACCACTTGATTGAAAAGAAGGGAGCAAATGCAACATCAATCAAAACATTTTCATAAAGACATTTACCAACAACACTTCCTATGAACTTTAAGTACGAGAGTTTTTTTTGTTGCTCGTGGACATTTCTCTTTGTGTATAAATTCATGAAAATATCACTGTTTGGGTAGAGTTGATGGTCATTGGTCACCCTGAATAGATCAGATTTCGTGCTTTCAGCCATTAAGCTGGTAAGAAACTCTTTAGTAATCCCTCCTCCATCAATACCTGCCTCCTGACCATATTCATTGAAAAAAGAAACTTGAAGTGGGTGTTTGAATGAAGCACCTGCATTGTAAAAATTATCAAAGGCATCACCCAATACATTCTCTCTTCGAATATCAGCTTTTAACCTCGGTGAAAATGCGAACGGGTTAGAGTTAAGCCTTTGTTTATCCAAGTCTATAAGGGATTGAAAGATCCTGACCCTTTGTTTAAAAGGGATGAAAAAAGGCATCTTCTTTAGAATGTTTAATTTCAATAATTTGTTTTGATTTGCAGAAGTCGATTTAGGCATAGATTTACCAAATCCATCAACATCCAGGTCAGATGCCGCATAGCCATCTTCCTCATCTACTGACCTCTCTTCTTCCTCGGCCACAACCTGTATCAATCCATCCAAATTTAAATTTAAATCATTCAAATTCCAAAACTCTGTTAAAGTCCAAAAGCTAGCTGGAATGAAGTTCAATCTTAAATTCTTCAAATGTAGTTGACTCAATAACGATATGGAAATATCTTTCATTTCATCATAGTCAAAGAGCACCAACTTTTCTTCCTGATTAGTGATCAATGTAAGGCACAAGGCTTTTAAGAATTGAAGGAACACAGAAATTTCGCTCAAATTTAATTTTTCGTCATTAAAGCATTCATAGTCATTAGAAACAATTAGCCAATATGAATACAACTCTTCGAATGTATATAGAGTCTTCCAAAATTTCTTGACCGATTCCTGTGACAAATTAACATATACCTCACGCAACTCTACTGACAGCATAAAATCCGTCTTGGAAACACTTTTATCGATAAGTGATACCGCAACTGGGGAACTCAATATTTGATGATAAAACCACCGATATGAGTTGGGAATAATGGTTAATTGAACACAAATTCTCGCCTTGCTTCCAGGAAAAACAGACATTAAATTTGCAAATAACTCAACGGCTAGCTCCACGTTATAAGCACTCTCTACGAATGACCTACTAAGCTGCTTCATAAATTTAGATGAAAATAGTAGATCTAACTTAGCAATGCTTGACTTGGGTACGTACATGTTACCTCTCCTCTCTTTGTTATCTGCACAGAATTCTTCGAACTCAAGATCATCCACTTCATGAATCGAAGATCTAACATTCAAAAGGATAGCCGAGATAGATTGATAATCTTCCACCTTAAATTCTGCACACCCATGTATGATCAAAAAATTGATCAAAAGATCAAGTGACCTAGCATCAGGTAGATCAATAGATGTATTAGGTAAAGTGGATCTCAAGATCATTAAGTTACTAAAGTTTTCCTCAAACATATCAGGAGTACTTAGAAATTGGATAAAATCATCACTCGAGTCTGCAACATTAATCATGAAGATTATACTTACTATTTTGCCAACAAGTTTAGAAGATTCTATTAGCTTTACGCTACTGATCAAACATCCACCCAATCCATGAAAATTTGTCACATTTGTCTGTTCTAAAACAATGGTAATCGATTGTATAATTAAGTTCAAAGTCTTCTCGGAATCATTAAATTTATTGTATTGTAGAAGCAGGAACTTGAACCCTTTCAACAACGAATCCACTGATCGTGGATAAATCTTGAAGACTGAGCAGCTGTTCATATTTTTAATAAAGCTCTCAAGAATCATATCCCATTCCATTCGACTACGACGAATAAAATACCAGTGGCACAAGAAGGAAAATTCAATTAACCATTTATTCCAATCATCATCTGTTTGCCAGTTTGTAACCGCATTAGTCCATGACGTCTTTATATCTTCAGATGCATTGACTAAATCGATTCTAGTTCGGATATACCTTTGAATTATTTGAGTCGACCGCTCAATTTGTCTGTTTTCTTCTCGTTTCCGCCTCTCTATTCTACTTTGTTCCAAGAAGCTTTTTGACAGACCTCCACGCTTTCTATCACCAAGGTTCACGACTCTCTTTCTCGTCTGACCAGTAAAATTAAGCATATTATATCTTCGGATCCATCTATATCCACTTGCGTATGACTGTATTAATTTAGGTGAGTTATCTTACAAATGATATTTAATCTACGCTCGGTTGCAGAAAAACGGATTTCGCATTTGCCTTTTCTAAGTTTTCTGCATAACAAGGACCTTCTTCATAAATTATATAATCACAGCTCATTCTCTTCTAGCAAATTATAGAAATCCCCAAGTGATTTCATATAATACAGAGGGACAAAGCTTTTGAGTTTCTTGTCAAGTTGAGCACTTCTAGATATTTCATTAAGATCGGTGAGAGATGAACCGCCAGTTAACACGAGTAGAGAACCCATTCCATTACCTAATTTACCATCATTTCCAAACTTGATGTCAGTATAAAGAGTATCACCGATCATAATAGTCCTTCCTCTATCATACTTCTGGTGCGACAATATAGTGTCTAAGAGAACTGGGCTTGGCTTACCAACATTGATCGACTTTCGACTTGAGGTGTATTCCATGTAGTTGACAACACTTCCACCTGCTGGTAAAATCATTCCTTGAGGCCCCGGATATGTCTTATCAATATTGCAACCAATAAAAGGGATGCTTCTCTCGTTATATAGCAAGTATTGTAATGTCAGTGCAATTCGCATATAATTTAGGTCTTTCGTTGACCCAACTACCACTGCCTTTACGTCGGGGTCTACGACAAGTAATTCATGCTCTGGGTGAAAAGTTGAATTTAGCTTCTGGTCAGTACCACCAACCGGACGATATCCAAATAGTTTGAGCTCATCTTCTATCCCTTTATCACCAAGCACCCATATCTTTGATGCCGTCGGGATTTTCAATTTTTCTTGCAAATAAAGCGCTGCGGCGTAGCATGTTGGATATATCCTATCAATGTCTATACCGTCTATGCCAAGCCTTTTGAATTTACTTTCATAGTCCAATCTGGACTGTGAAGAGTTGTTTGTGATAAAAATGGATTCCTTTCCTTCTGACTTTAAAAGCAGTAGAGTTTCCTTTACCCCAGGAACTAGCTTTTCATCTAACCAAATAACACCATCACAATCAAAAAGGAAATTATCGTACAGAGCTACAAGTTTCCCTATCTGCTTGGCAGTAGACACTTCTATACTCTCCTTTGTCATTGCACAAGTTCGGATTGAAAGATGTACACATAAATCCTACTCAAGGGTAGAATTTAATCTGTATCCCAAGACACGTGATGTTCTCTAAGGTAAGCATTTGAATATTTTTGCGATGGACATCGCTCTTATTTACGCTACTTTTAACTTGATTGATCTATGCTTAATCTTAAATCGCTCTCTTTGGATGATGCCGAATATGGAAGATCAGAAATATCAACAGATACCAAGAAAGTGAGACAAAGAAAGCCCCAAACAGAACAGGAGTATCTCCAGCAAAAGAACCAATTTCACGCTGAGGGTCCTGCTGTAAGTACAGAAGATTGGCTATATGACATCGAGAGGTCTTTAGAGAGTAACAACAAATGTGACAGAATTAAGATTCTCAATGCATGCGAGAGGGCTTACTTTACTAGAAATTACAATAAATGTTTGGAGTTGGTCAGGCGAAGTGAAGGAGTTTTTATGAGTCTTGAGGGAGAAGGGGATGGTATTAACAGCTCTAATTCGGTAACTAAATCTATGGGCAGGTCTAAAACTGAAAGATATCTTGTAGACTTGATGTATATCAAAACATGTGCCTTGGAAAAGCTAAAGGAAAGCTGATGTAACTTTGTACTACATTTACATTATGGCCTATTTCAGAATGAGTTATAATTTATTCATGATCAACAACCATCAAAAAACGATTAGGTTTTGGGCAAAAAGTTTCTTTTTAGCATAATATGAACATCTATGAAACCCACCATTCTTTTTGAAAATAACGACTCATCATACTCATCATACTCGTTTTCACCGTCCTCATTAAGCCTGTAAATTAGTTCTTCATTTATATTTTTGCTCTTTAATATATCGTCATTCATTGAATTATTAAGTTTAAATTCGTCGATTACCTCAACGCTACCTGTTTTTACTTTGATTTCATACCCATGATCATACTGAAACTTCAATCCCAATGATAGGGCTTTAGGTGTGGCACGTCCCATTGCTTTGACTGAAATGTACTTGGTATTTCTGTTATTTCCTAAATTTCTTTTCTTAGACAATGGTGAAGAATCAAACCTTTTTATTGCCTTTTGAATTCTCTTTAAAGCTGATACATATGGAGTGCCAGATTTAATAAAAATATGGCTCTGCTTATTGATAGCTTCCGTAGCTTGAGGTGGACTATGTCTGATATACCTTCCTTTCACTTGCTTGGAATCTAGACAATGTATTTGACTCATCTCTCCAGATCGTGGTCTTAAGTTCTGGATTCGAAGAGCTTAAGAAAAATTTAGTAGGAATAATTACACGCAATGTCGCTCTAAGAAATTCAATACATATTTTCGTGCTACGTACATTAACCCTTTGTCTATTGGATTTTATTCATACGTTACTTTAATGCAATCTGATGACTCTATTTGCTACAGCCGACAATCTGTCCAATAAAGGATGGAAAAGAGATAGGGAAGAAGATAATATTACCAATATCATTCAAAAAGAAACAAAAAGATCCCAACATCGTAGAATCCACTCAGAGGTACATAATTATACAATTACTACGATGATGAATTCACTGAAATATCTCCAGAAATATGTTGGGAGCAATGAAGATCACAGTGACCTAGATTACAATTCACAAAGTAATAAGGAAGAGCCGCTGATACAAAAGCCATACTGGCCGGTTATCTCAAAATTGAGAACAGATAAAAGGCAACGCTAAGCAATTTCCTTGCCAGAGCAATACAGATTTTTGCTTATACACATAACACAAGATTTGTATATTAATAAAGACTTTTTTGTTCGAAGTAAGATTCGTCGTGCTTAGATATTCATTTGCGGAAACTAGTCTTATTTAGTTGACCTGAGTTTTCTTTTATTTTTAAGCAAAATCTTTTGCTTAGTAGATTCAGGTTCAGATTCAGAGTCCATATCTTCGTCTTCATCTTCATCTTCACTCGACAATTGGTCATCTAGATCATCACTCACGTTGTCTCCCTCAACCTCCATCGAATTCTCCTTCGCTGCTTTCTTCTCTGCCTTTCTCCTTAACTCAACTTCTCTCATTCTCAACAACTCTGGGTGGCTTTCGACTAATTTCTTGTCGGCGGCACGCTGCTTCTCCTTATTGCCTCTCATTCTGTTCTTGTAGAAAGCCCTTTCTCTCTTCTGTCTGATTTGTTCAACTCTTGCCATGGCCTTCAACGTAGTAGCAACTAAATCTCTATTATATCTGACTGGAATATTTCTTCTTGCACCAAAGGTCAATGTAGAATCTACAGCCAATTCTTTGCCAGCTGCCTTCCTGAATGCCTTAGTCCACCTTAATTTACGAGGATTCCTCCTCTGTTTGAATGCCCTATGACACTTCGAACGACAAAATCTAAATTCCTTAGCATCATTTCTCACAAAAGTAATTCCATGCAACGGATAAACTGGCGATGAGCAAAAATGACATGTGTATACTCTCATTGTTGACTATGCTTTATAACTTATTCAAATGCAGTTAGATCTTAGTAAATAATGGAATACAGAAATTTCTGTAACACGGAAAGAAACAAAAACTGTAATCTTAAATATGTATAGAAGCAAAGAACTAATCCGTCAAAAATGTATGTACTGCTGTGCCTTGAAAATCACCCTTTGTCAATCTTCGTCAATCTTTTTTAAATAAGTGATGAGCTTAAGTGATGGAAGGTCGGAAAAAAAAAAAAAAATTGAGCCGCAAGTTGGTTCTCTACGCCGGCCTTGATTCTCAGAAGCTTTTTTTTTTTACAAGTCATATTCAACATAGTATACGAAGAATAGTTTGCTATCAAAGGCTATTATCAAGTACTTGTAAATAAAAGCAGTTCCTGATGGCTCCATTCAATTTAGAAATACCAAAATTGGCCATACTGGGGGAAAGGTATCTGAGCCAGCAGCCAGATATAGATCTGCAAAAGCAAGAGCATCATTCGAAAGAGCAACAGTACACTGGCCAGTTAACGAAGCAAAAAGCGACAGAAGGATCTTTTGAATGGTATTTTAATAGGGGAGCTGACTGGGCATCTCAGCATCCCTGGGCAACTAGCTTCGCTACAATTACTATTGTTTATTTCGCCGCTGGTTTCTTTAAGAGAAAGCAGCCGGGATTAAACGGAAAATCTTTCGTGAAAGGCGGCTTTGAACAAAAGATGTCGGCTAGGGAAGCTTTACAAATCTTGAATTTAAAAGAGAGCACTTTATCAAAATCTAAATTGAAAGAACAGCACAGAAAACTAATGTTGGCCAATCACCCTGATAAAGGAGGATCCGCATTTTTGGCCACTAAGGTTAACGAAGCAAAGGACTTTTTGGAGAAGAGAGGGGGCATAAAACCAAAATAAATGAGTTAGAGTGGTATCAATCTTATAATAAATAGTATGAGAGTACTCGACTGAAAAGTAAAGTATGCTCATATTACATAGCATCGATTCTGTTAATATTTTGTTGTGCTAATCATGATTCAGAGAATGTTAGACTGCTTCTTCTCCATTGTAGCCATTTGAGGCCAATACTCCAAGTCGTGTACTGCTTATTTTTTTCTTCTAGCAATATGGCGTAAGCCCGAAATATTCACATTGCAAACAAACCTGAGCGCACAGTAGAGATCGGAAAATAAACCATAAACAAGATATCTTTGACTCAGTCGGCGCTATGACTACTTACGAAAAAATAGTCAAGGGTGCTACGAAGGTCAAAGTGGCTCCCCCTAAGCCAAAGTATATAGAGCCAATTCTTATGGCTACTCTGATTGACCATACGGTTGAATCGGAGAACTTCAATACTATTATGAGAACACTCAGGGGAAGGCTTCAAGATAGTGCCTGGTCTGTGGTATACAAACTGTTGATTGTGATACATATTATGATTAGAGAAGGTGATAGGGATGTTACATTGAAATTCTTGGCAAATCAAGCTCCTGATATGTTAAATTTGTCCACCTCGAACATCGTGAGAAGCCACGGCAGTAATTCAGATGTGAGACTGGTTTCAAAATATGCTAAATATTTGCTGACTAGAGTTAAACAATTTGGAGTAACAAACACGGACTATGTCAGGGACGAGCGATCTAATAATAGTACGATGCAAACTGGAGGGAGATTAAGGAGTCTTTCAGTTGACAAGGGATTACTTAGGGAAATTGAAAGTGTACAGAAGCAAATTGACGCTCTCTTAAGGAATAACTACATGGAAAATGAGATCAATAATGACATAATTTTGACAGCATTTAGATTACTAGTTAATGATCTTTTGTCCTTGTTTCAGGAATTGAACGAGGGTGTTATAAACTTGTTAGAACATTATTTTGAAATGTTCAGACTTGACGCAGAACGAGCCTTAAAGATCTATAAAAAATTTGTTGATCAAACGAAGTACGTTATTGATTTTTTAAGAGTAGCGAAGCATCTTGAGCATTCAACTAAGCTTCATGTTCCTACTATTAAATATGCGCCGACTGCATTAACCTCTTCTTTAGAAGAGTATTTAGATGATCCGAACTTTGAACTCAATAGACAGCAGTATCTTGCAGATAGGAACAAAACGAAGAGTAGTAAAGGGATCAAAGGAGAGAACAGTCGACAAAATATTAAGGAAGTTAGTAATAAACAACCTACACAAGAGCCCCAAAATCCAGGAACCTCACAAGCTACACCAATGCATGTACTGGGAGCTCAGTCAGGTCTGTACAACCACACTTCAGGTCCTCCACCTTTGACTAATAATGGCATACAGAGTTCAAATGCCTTGTTGGTACAACAATCGACCTTTAACCCATGGGCAAATAGCCTTCAATATCAGGCGCCATCTAACATTGTTCCTTACACAACCGGATCTTTTAATGAAAATGGAAGAACTGCAAATCCGTTAATTACGGGAGAGCAAGTTTTTCAACCTAATTCGGGAGCTGTGATGTCGGATAACACTACCTCTCATTATCAAGTGATCCCTCAACCTCTAAATGTAAACCCTACGTTTACTGGATCTGGATTTGGTAACTTTGTTCAGCAACAAGCTACAGGTTCTAATCCATTTTTGCAGAACTCAAGTACAGGAAACCCTCAGGTGCTAATCTCACAAGGACAGAATATCTTTTCACGACAACCTACACAAAACTTTAATAGCGAACAGTATGCGCAATACCAGCAACGTGAACTTCCTCAAGATTTGTGGCAGGAAATGCTGCCAAGACCACCAAATCAACCAATTCAGCAGCAAACATTAACCGGTAATAGAAATAGACCATTTCTAGGTGGAACTGCACTTAATGGCAGTGACAACAAAGTCCCTTCGGTCTCTTCTTCCTCCAATGCAATGGTTAATAACCCTTTTGCAACGACAAGATTTGCTCCAAACAGTGAAACTACAGCTTTTACTTTCAACAGTGGAGTGGACCATAACGTATCCACTGTTGGCTCCACAGAGACTGGGACTAATCCTTTCCGGGTTTCTCAAAATACACAAAATTTATTTAATCAGGTCTCACACCAAAACAACCCTCAGCGACTCCACAGACAAGTTACTGCTGGTGGCTTAGAAAACATACCCACAATCCCAATTTTCTATGAGACCCAACGGCAAAATCAAAATGAACTTTTTTTGAATAATGCAAGGTCTGGTATTCAACAGCAATTGACAAAAGTAAACACTGATCAAGCCCACTTTCACGGTGCACAAGAAACAAGACAACCTCAGTATGTTATTGATGCTCAGCAATTGCAAAATAACGCGTACGATGGGCCCAGTTTAATCTAAATGTTCATCAAGTTGTTTACCTGCTGCTTTAAATTTTGAAATCAGTTCAAGCTA
Organism: Priceomyces melissophilus; assembly: GCA_031081885.1. Lineage (NCBI taxonomy): Eukaryota > Fungi > Ascomycota > Pichiomycetes > Serinales > Debaryomycetaceae > Priceomyces > Priceomyces melissophilus. The sequence goes on along the minus strand of JARYTE010000007.1, from coordinate 216,370 downwards.
ATGTCAGAAAAAAAGTTTTATACGATACCTTGTGAACTTTCGTTAATTTTATCTTAACATGTAATTCACAGTCACATCATAATGGGGCTCCAAATTCCCACAAATCTTTATTATAATCTTCCGTAAGACTAGAATCCTCTCCGTACTTCGATTGCCATTTATTAAATCCACCTTTAAGTAGCCAAACATTTAAGCCAGCGAAGTATTTCCTTTGAGTGTGATCTGTAACTTCATCAAAAGATCTGAGGAATTTGAGTGAAGCCGAAGGTCCCCTACTCTGCGAAAGGGCACAGTGGAATACGACATCATCCACTTTATTCTCATAGAGTCTTTGTCGAAGCTCAGGAAGAATTGAAAGAAAATCTCCTGAAGGATAGTGATATGACCCTTTAATATGACCACCTACATAGTCTGAATCCCTGACATCAATGATAGCAAATTTCCCATTCCCATTAACAGAGCCAGATTTAAACCAATTCTTAAGTTCCACATTACTGATTAGGTTTATATCTGAAAGTGTATATAATCTAGCCATATCTTCACAGTATTAAGCACCTTTCTACTCCTTGACAGGATTATGTTGTCTGTTGCTTAACGAGCCGCCGTAGAGAATAATGAGAAGTTAAGATCACGTGTTTGCGTCATAGATTACGAGTTCAAATTACTTCGGCTTACTTCGGGATCAATTGCACATATATGGACAATGAAAAACGGATATTCTAAGTAGTGGGCAGATATTTCCTGAAATTGGTTAACTCTAAAGTTCTTCTCTACAACTTTATAGATGTATTTTGATTAAAAAAAAAAAAATTTTCCACTAATTTTTTTACGCTTTTCGATCCAGGTATACACCAAAATTCTCACTCTTGGATTCTCACTCTTTTGATTGATTTGAGTTCGTTCTAAGCTGTATTAAAAATTACTGCTTTCAATTATGGCTTTTTCAGGTAAGCAAGTAGAGATACCGGACAAGGAAAAAGAAGAAGAGTCTGCGAGCCCTCTTACAAGAAGTATCTCGGTTGATTCGATCGCACCCAAACTCACTTCATTCTTCAAGAGGAAGAGAAATCATAGCCCTTCAATTGACTCTGAAGCAGGGCATTCTGAAAGCGAAAGCGAGCCTAGTTGTGGTGAAGTGAAGAAACGTAAGGTTATCACAAAGGAGCAACAAAAATTCGAAAGTGAAGAGGCAGAAAGAGATGCAGCTTTGCCTGAATATCTTAGGAAATTTAGACCTTGTGGATTCGATATCAACATACCTCCTAAAGATAGACCTGTGAGAGTTTATGCGGATGGTGTATTTGATTTATTTCATTTGGGTCACATGAAACAATTGGAACAAGCGAAAAAAGCCTTCCCTAATGTAGAACTCGTTTGTGGTGTGGCTACAGATGAAGAAACGCATAAAAGGAAAGGTATGACCGTCCTTACAGATAAGCAGAGACTTGAAACATTGGATCATTGTAAATGGGTTGACGAAGTATTACCTGCACCTTGGGTTGTGACGCCCGAGTTTGTTGAAAAGCACAGAATTGACTATGTTGCTCATGATGATTTACCGTATGCTTCACTGACATCAGAGGATATTTATAAGCCCATCAAAGAAAAAGGCATGTTTTTGGCAACACAAAGAACAGATGGAATCTCAACGTCTGACATTATTACGAAAATTATTAGAGACTACGATAAGTACTTGATGAGAAATTTTGCACGTGGAGCTACAAGAAAAGAACTCAACGTCAGCTGGTTGAAAATGAATGAGTTGGAATTCAAAAGACTGATAAATGACTTCCGGAGTTATTGGATTAAAAACAAGGTTAACTTCAACAATGTTTCCAAAGACCTTTATTTTGAAGTGAGACAATATTTGCGAGGTAAAAAATCTGAATTGTCATCTCTCTTGGACAACACAAGCAATCATGGTCCAACTTCTAGTGATTTTGTTGACCAAGGCTCCAAAGTTAGTTCTCCACTCACTGATTTCGCATCGAAGTACGTCGGAAATGCTAACGAAAGTCACTTTAACGGATCGGGTAAATCTTTGCTAGCTAATGTTAAAGATTGGATAAAAGGTGATGACTCTGACTATTCAACTAATGATGAGCTGGATACCAAAAGTAGTCTACCCACTGAGGAGAAAAAGCCAGTTATCAGCTTGAGACCATCAAGCTCTAAAGAAACCGATGGTAGGAACTCTAGGCTAGACAATTCACCCCAATTGAAAAATCCGGGCAGAACAACCAAAAGGAGTAAAAGAGCAAAAACTGTTTCTTGATTTTCTTAACATGCCTTTTATGCATTTTTTTTTTTTGTGTCCATTAGTATCAGTTTATAGCCGCATTTAATTATTTTATCAAGAGCATTTTTTAGATATATATTCCTCGCTGAGATAGAGCTGCGTTAGTTTTTTTGGGTTATCGCGCTAAAAAATCGTAGAAGCAGAAGTTAACCAAGTAACTGTGTCTATAGGATAGTCTCCTTGAAATGCCTTTTGGTAGGCCCTATGAAAGTGATTACAAAGTGTCGAACGATGAATCGAAGTTGAAAAATCTATTATCATTGGAGCAGTTAAGACAGCAGCTAAAGATCTACCAAGAAGAACTTTTGCAGAGTGATAGGGTGTTTAATGGTTTAGACGGTCAGGATTTCCAGCTTACTTCTGGTCAGAATTTGGCTTGGAGTTTCACTCAAGGTTTGGTAATAGGGCAAGTAAGTATTATCTTGTTACTTATAATCTTCATTAAATTTTTTGTATTCGCTGAAGGATCTTCGATTCAATCTTCGACTTCTGTCAAGGACGCTTCAGCGGTAGTTGTCAGAAAGGATAAGCAGCTACTTAACGAAGAAAGTACAAATGAGGACAACTCTCTTGATTCGAATGTGTCTGCGTTATCTTTTATTCTAGAAAAAACTTATTATGATGTCGACAATCATCCACCTGAATCGTTAGATTGGTTTAATGTTTTAATAGCTCAAATGATTTCACAGATTCGAAATGAGGCATTGTTAGCAGATAACATTTATCACTCCTTAAACCAATTTTTAGAAAAGCTGGAGTTGCCAGAGTACCTAGGACGTATCCAAATAACGGAAATCGATGTCGGTGACGACTTTCCTATATTTTCTAACTGTCGCATCAAACACAGCTCTGATGGTTCAGGTCGCCTTGAAGCTCATATTGACGTAGATTTGTCTGATAGCTTAACACTTGGGATAGCGACAAGACTATTGATAAATTACCCCAGACCTCAAACCGCTGTTTTACCTGTTGAATTGTCAGTCACAATAGTAAGGATTTCTGGATGTCTTTCTGTTTCTCTTATCAACGCAAGTGACCATGAAGCTGCTTCGAATGACAGTAAAGCATATGCTGAACCTAAGTCATCATCTGAAACGCAAGAACATACAAGCACAGCATTGATGTTCTCTTTTGCTCCCGATTTTCGTTTGGAATTTACAGTAAAGTCACTTATAGGATCAAGAGCAAAGTTGCAAGATGTCCCGAAGATATCGTCATTAATAGAGAGCAAGTTGAGAGCTTGGTTTATTGAAAGATGTGTGGAGCCAAGATTTCAGGTGATAAAACTACCGTCATTGTGGCCAAGGCGAAAAAATACCAGGGAGTCAGCTGGTCCCTCCCATAACGATCCAAATTTAATGGAGGAAGTCATTTAATTAATATATATATGTGTGTGTGTTAGTGATTGCGTTTTATCCTTGAGAGGTCGTCTGCTAAATAGTATAATACTAGGTCAACTAACCGATAATGCTATAAGATTTCTTTATTAACCTTAAAGTGATGTACTCAACAAGATTCCTTTTTTGGTCCTTGCTTCTCTTCTTCTTCTTCTTCTTCATCTACTACTACTTCCTCCTCTTCCCCTTCTTCATCATCATTAATATCGTCATCTTCTTCATCTTCTTCATCTTCTTCATCTTCTTCATCTTCTTCATCTTCTTCATCTTCTTCATCTTCTTCGTCTTCTTCGTCTTCTTCATCTTCTTCATCTTCTTCATCTTCGTCTGCTTTACTCAGACTACTCGAGTCATCTTCTTCAGACTCTTCTGAACCGAAAAACTCATCTAAACTTTGTAGCTGATATGTTCTTTGTTCAGACTTTCGTCTGTTATGATACGCGGGCAGCAGCTGGGATGAAATGCCATGGATATTTGTGGAAGTTGGTGCATTAGAAGTGCCTTTGGAAGATAACGCATCAGATGTATAGCTGTTCAGCTTAACCTGAGCCTCTTTCCTTATGCTAGAAGGAGGAAGCGAACTTGGATCACCCCTTTCAGTAAGTTTCAAATAACCATTCAAAGTGTTGTCCTCCAAGTTTGAAACTTCGACTGACAAAGATGGTGCGTTCTTGGGTACTTGTAAGAACAAAGAAGCTAAATCTAACTGCTCGGGCCCAGATGATAGTAAAACACTGAACATTCTTGCACGATCTCTGGTGTCATATGAAGTGTCATATTTAGCCAAATTCAACACATGTTGGAACATTTGCGAGACTTTAGTATCTTTCACAAAAAAATCGAAATCTCCCTCGCTCTTGTTTTTTCTGAATTTATCGGCCTCATATGAGTACGATTTAGTAGCCAATACTAGAGTTTGATATCTGACACACTCAGCTTCATAGGAAAAGTTTTTAATCAAGTGTCTTAGCACGTCTGGGCCAATCAGGTTGTTAGCTACGGCTGTAAACTCACCTATCATCCATATAATACTTGCTTTTGATTCTCCCCCCAAAAAGATGTCTTCATCTTTCAAAACATCAGAGAGCTTATATAATGTCATCAAAACGTCACTATCCGCCAATACTTTGTCATTCACGTATATTCTTTTTTGCTGAATCAAATATCGTATAACGATCAAAAGTTCGTTTAATAAAATTCCTTTCAAAACCCTTAATTTTGATAAACAATTATCAAGAATTTTTTTGCTCCACTTTGAAGAGACCGTAGAGCATCTACCGATCGCCTTTATTGCCTCCAGTGAGACTTTTTGGTTTTTCAATTCATCGAAAGCGTAGAATTTCAACTCCACGAATATAAAAGCCATATTTTCCTCATTGGCTAAATAAGAGAGGATTCTTAACTTAGCTCGAGAAACAGCAAACGAATCAGATGGATACACAAAAAATTTTCTAAAAAATGGAGAAAACATGCTAGGATTCTTAGAAGAAACTAAACCTATTAGTTTCAAAGCGAATAGGCAAGACTCAGTATCTTCTGAAGAGGTCGCAACTTTCACCAAGGAATAGTTGAGTCTAGTCTCTTCAAATAGTACATGAGGTCCCAAAGAGTATACCGCTTTCGAGACAGCAAGTAAAACGGATTCTGATCTCGAGTAAACGAGTTCCTTTAATGAATTAATGAATAATTTGAGATCCTTGTCCATTGACACTGTAGGATATGCTCCACTTTTTCCAGCCTCACTAGGACCTAATTCTTCACCTAATTCTTCTGGTAGTACCAATTCAGCTTCTGGAAGGAATAACCTAGAATACTCAGTCAAAATCTCAATCAAAAATACTTGTGTCCATTCATCAAAAGATGAAATCATGGAACAAAACCTCCTGAATCGGCCATGTATAGGATACCACCTTTTTTCGAAGGGAGTTAAATGTCTTATGATCTTGTAATATGTTTTTATCGCAGACCCGACCACGCTAGTATCAGAATCGGAGAGTAGCATAACTAGGTATTCCAATAGCTGTCTGCGGTCGGAACCTTCGAGTGCGTATATTCTACCTATGGCGAGAGCAGTTGAGCCTCTTACCACCGGCGAGGGATCTGCAAGAGTTCTTTTAATGGAAAGTAATAGAATAGGTAAAATCGAGGAAATACGAACACCCGCCAATGTCTTTATTGCATTTGATCTACTCAAAGAGCTCTTTTCATTAAGTGATCTTTGAATTGAGTTAATCGATAGAAGCGTCGTATCAGGATTTACTTCAGCATATCTGCTCAAATATATTGAAACCATGATCTTCACTCTGATATCTGCGGACGTCACATTCTTGACAACTTCTGCAAAATAAGGTATGACATCTTCTCCTCTGGACATAGCGGAAACAACATATTTCATTCCACTTAAAACGTCACGATCTGATCTCGAATTTAACAAATTGGAAATTTCCAAGGGTCTCAGAGCGCTAGGGGTGTCTGCTAATCTCGATGAGGCTGATACAGCTGCTTCAATAGTCAAATCCCTCGCAGACTCTAGAATAGACGACAATTTTGTTAGTGAATCCGTCATACTTAGTATTGCCTCGAAGACGGTTTGTACTCTGTCTCGTTATTTTCTCCATGGCTTCACTTTCAAAAGCTCGACTTCCGAAATTGGCAACTATCTTTACTAAATAAAAAAATGCGATGCAGCAACGTCTGGTAAAGGCCACAGCAGTCACCATATTTAACATTAAATACATTATCTACTTACGCTCATATGTCTTTTCTTATTTAATTTTGAAGTAGCTGATTTTAGTCTTTTTCCAATTCGTAATTCCTTCAGACTTTGGATATACTCTCGAGGAAAGAATTCTCCTATAGTAGACTGTATTCCTTGTGTCTTCCTACTATTCATGTCCCTAATTAAAGGAATCATTATCTCGTCCACCTTTGCTTGTGTCCAGTTCAAGTTATACATCAAGAAAGACCTTATCTTATCTAAGCTAGGGCTCCCCCATTTGAATTCGCTCTCGTCGTGATCGACTTCAGGTTTTTTATAAGCGTCAACCACAACTTGGTCAGGAAAAGAGTCTGATAAAAAAAATGTTCCATTCAGAATCCGTTTGAGAAGGTTTCGCCTGAGTGGAGAGAGGCTTGGTTCGCTTGGTTCGTCTTGCTTTGTCGAAAATTTAGTATTCTGGTCAAACCATTCCTTCAAATTTTTTAATGACCCAAATTCAGCCAAAATTTCAACAGCTAACACGGGGCCTATTCCTTTTATACCCTTAGTATAGTCACTACCCAAAAGTAATGCTAGCTCAATTAGTCTATCCTGATTTAGTCCTAACTTGGCTTCGATATCCGACAATGTATAAAATTCAACGTATTGCTTTTGATTGAACATATTTTTGTAAACATTGTTTCCTCCAAATAAGAAACAATCACTATCATCGGTCACGATTCCATCTACCAATCCCAATCTTGATAATTCCGAGCATTGAGCTTCTGCTTCCATTGGCGCAGTAATATAAGGCACGCCGAATCTTCTCAATAGTTCTTGCACATCGTTAATCATTGTCTCAGTCACCTCATCAGAGTCTCGTTTAGTCTTTTGGAGCTTTTCTTGTAATAGTTGGTCGTTTGTGATTGTTGTATATATCGAAGATAACGAGTCTTTATATGAATTTGAATTTTTTATGCTTGACTTGAAGTGCTCATGATCTGCTTCTTCCTCATTTAACTGTCGTTCTAAAGTTCTCTCATCATCTTCCTCAAAATCATAATCGAGAATTATTGGCTTCCTGGAAGCGGATTCATTGATCTTGTTTTGTTCCTGCTCACATTCTTCAGTTTTTTTCCCGGTTTTGTCTTCACTCACCAAGTCCAAATTACCGGTTACGTTATTGGATACAATTTCCTGAACGTCTTCTATATTATCCATCTCATCTTGTCTACTTCCTGCATCCATCGTGTTTTTCACTTCATTCCATGAAAGTAAACCAGCCTCATGATCCTCATGATACCTGCTACCTGAAATATCGTTACGGAATTCCATAAATAAATCTGAATAATTATTCGAAGACAAATCTTCTTTGAACCATGAGGGCATCGGCTTTGGTGCGGGATCTCCTTCATCATTTTGCTCTTTTTCCCGTATTTCAGATCCGAACTGGTCCTGATTGTCTGATTTTTTCAGCATACCTTCTTGAGCCATATCAAAAGGAACCATAATATCTCGCTTGCCTCCTTTAATATCAACTTTGCTGCTTTTATGCGTATTTTCTCTATGGTTTCCAGGAAAAAGAAAAGAATTACCTAAGTTCACTGACAGAAGGTCATCATCCACATAAGCCTCCGTTTGCAATAACTCTGAACGATTATCACTTATGTTCCAATGTAAATTTTCTGCCTTTGTAAGCTCTTCTCTATTTCTCAACGTGTAGTACTCGTTTTTTGATAATTCAATGGCTCTTTTCAAGTCTTCATCTCTTCTTTTAGAAGTTTCCTTATGTTTTTCTGCATTATCAATACTTTGTTTTCCGATCACTTCCGGTGTATATTGCAGATAAATGGACTCTATTATAGCCATGTTTACCTTATCATCAACATCGCTGTGGTCACTCAAAGACACATCATCGAACTCTACATCCTCATCTGAATGGGTATCTATGTTCTGAGTTTTCCACTCGCTGTCCTCTTTGCTAACAATAGAGGGTACTTTATTTTTCACCGATATTGACAGCTCGTCGTATGGTTCCGATTCACCTAAGGATAACGACCAACCGTTCTCATTTCTTGCCAACACATAATTTTTGTCTTTATCCCCAGCTATTCTCCTACTTATGCTGTCATTATTCCCCATCCCGCTGACATCCATAAGTTTCTGGGTGAAGAAGTTACGCTTCTGGACTTGTTGGATCTGGAACCTTGAAAAATCAATACTCTCAGGAAATAAAGCTTCTAGTTGTTCTTTGCTATATCCCATCCTTAACCTGGATCTCAACCGTAAATGAGAAAGCATTGTGTATTGGGTAGAGAGAGGAAGCTGTGAGAATTCTTTTGAACTTGGATCCACAGAATCGATTGATATACCATCTACGTACTCGAATTCGTCAAAATAATCATCATATGCATTCTTCGGCATTATTCTGGAATCACCCTTCGAAACTGTGAATTTTGCTATTTTTGGTAAGTGATATTCATCTGCTTTTCTGAATGATGTTGCGCTGACCTCAGGGGAGTTTAGTTCATTGGTTTCTTCATGGAGCTTGACGTTGGGCAAATCCTCAAAATATGTTATTTCAGAATTTTTTTCAGGATCATCTTCCTGGTCATTCATATCCTTTTTTCGAAGACTTTCTGTTTGTTTTCGGATCTGAGTGGCTAACAATCGTTGAGCAGTCTCTGAAGTATTTTCCCTATTTCCTTGCCTCCTTTCTCTCCTTTCCTGTACCGTCCGTCTCTTTAAAGCAGGAGCACTTCCATCAAATACAAAGATTGGATAGATGCCAAAATATAATAGTTTGCAAATTCTTCGAAAAAATCCAACTATATGTGATTGTGGTAACGAGTTACCTTCCTTATCTCGGACAGCTTTGAGAAATTGATATATCCATATAGATGCGTCAACGGCGACTTTTTTTCTTGAAAGGGACTCAAGTCTAACAGGCCTTGCAGTCTGTCCAACTATATCCCAGAGCGAATTTACTCCCATAACTTCAAACTTTTAGAAGCATCTGCCGATGATCTTAAAAACGTTATCTGAAAGGAAAAGATGAAGAGCGCTCTCGCTTACCTAAGCTAAGACACCAGCGGTTGATTGCGAAAGTTAGCAGCTAAACCTATACACCACAAATCCAAGCCCGTACAAAATGTCATTAATTTATGTAGGTCTATTGATTTAATTACAGTGGCAGTAAAGGAATTTGGAATCTTTCATTGGACAGATTTCTTTCTTAAATTAGTAATCAGACAGCCTCTTAAATTCAAAGGCCCTAGGATGGATAATTCATACACTGGGAATCAGTTCACTTTTCCCGGACAAATTGACCAAGCAAAGACAGAATACTTAGAAAGGTTTAGTTCCTCACCAGTCGCTCTGATAAACTATTCGTTTATGTTTCCCGAAAATAATCATCCAGGATATGGTCAACATCAATTAGTCTTTGATCATCATAACGGTGAACATCAGCACATGAACTTGTACAATTGTACGAATGGTTCCCCAACTCACTTTGCACAAAACCCACATATTGCTCTAAGGGGTGGAGTTATTATTTCTTCTAATAATATAGCACCTGATGGATACATATGCATTGGCAGGGTTGTAGAATCTCCGAGCAGAAATCCATTTTATAGAACTCCTCAAAACAGGATGATGCAAGTCAACGATAGAACTTGTGAGGCGGATTACAATAAAAACTTTAATCCCAGGTTGATTGCTAGCATGACTGCGAAAGAGAAAGTAAGCAAATGGATTCAAAACATCCCGTTTCACCTAGATGACGAAGTTGGTTTGACTATGGATTGCTTTCCAGCGGTTGCCAGCTATTCAAGTTCAAGCACTTACTCTGATGGAGATATAGATTATAGTGAAGTCGAAGCCATTCTCGAACTTCAAGCGAGAAGAGTTACTAGATATACAACTAAGATGTATACAAATGATGGACAGCCTACTGCAAGACTGGAAGAATTCGATGAAAATTATGATAACGGAAGCCAACTTATAAGCTCGAACGAAGCTTTATTCCCAGTAGAACATCCTCTCGTACCGTACCGAAGAAAAAGTGACATAAATTATCTCATAAAGGCAACATTCTGACTTAATAAGCAGTTGTTAATCTAAGTCATTACCTCTATACAACTTGTCAGAATATTAAATAAAAAGATCCAATTCATTGATATTGTATGAAATGACTGGTTGATCTGGAAGACATTCAATTCTAGGATAGTATGGTACCATTGCATCACTATTTTGACTATAGGCAGCATTGTATATTTTCCAATAAGGCTGTCTCACTTTCCTAGCCGGATGGAAAAGTCCAGCCCAAATGTAGTTAGAAAAGCTTCCTGTTCCCATGACAATCCTTAATGCATCAATACTCTCTAAGACTCTACCTATGACATGTGGTGATGTTTCGTATATATTTGGAAGTATCATATTCAAATAGTGAACAAACACATCATAATAGTCATCATTTGTTAAGCCTATGCAATTCAATGCCATATGTTTAATCACAGTTGCAGCTGTCTGTCTATGCACAAGATCTCGGTCTGAAAGTGCATCTTCAAGTAAAGGAGTAACAGCTAATAAATAATCTTTCGTCATGTTCCCGTCAATATATTCGAAAAGGAAACTCATAGCCTTTAAAACACCGTTTTGCACATTTTTTTCAGGTATTCTATAATCATTCATCAAAGCTGGAAGCACAGTAAAAGGTGCACAATTATCAGCAACAATACCAATAGCCACTGCAGTACATACACGCAATTGTCTTTCTTGCACTCGTAAGTTATTCAAAAGCATAACAAGTACATCCTGAGGGCCTATAGTTTTAGCAATAAATCCAAAGGTATCGTTAGCCGCAATCCTGATCCTCTTTTTCGCACTTTTCAACATGTCTAAGAGTTCGAAGCAAATACGTATCCATTCTTTTGCGCTAATTGTCTCTGGATTCTTTCTAGCGATGAGGCCCACGAGCCCAATACATGATTCTTGTACTTTATCGTGCCTATTTTTCAATATGGGAGTAAGGTTCGGTAATAATTGATTAACAGATGGATTAGACATGGTGTATAAATCAGCAGCGTCAACGCTATTAACACATGAGTATAAAGCACTGATTATCGAGCCCAAGACATCAGGGTATACTTCACCTAGGGATTCATAGAGAACTAAGATCAACATCATCAATGTATCTACCTCATCACATAATTTGATAGTCGGAGCTAAAATGCCTATCAAGTCTGCCGACTGTTGTCTAACTTCTGGAGTTTTATGCCTCAACCAAAAAAGGGAAGTACTAATAATAGAGTTTAAATGAGGTTTGAGCTTACTTCCAATAGCCTTGCATATTGCTCTAAATGTCAGTAAATAGATACGACTTTGAGCACTTTGTTTTTGAAAAGCGAAAAGGGCACCATCGACAAGTTTTGTCTCTGTCTGAGAGTCAAGGCCAATTAAGTTATCCGAACCAGAAGTAATCATTTTATGCAAAGCCTCTATTGCCATTCGCCTTAGTGATTCATTGTCATCTTTAGTAACTATTATGATATTATCTAAAATCGAAAAATAGTCTAACTTAAGAGCTAAGGTAGTCGTTGTGTCGACGACAGATTTGCAAAACTGATGCGAATCTGCCGCAATTCTCCTATTCCAAAAATTCTTAAAGAAAGGATTGATTATTTCAACTTGAAAGTTCTTCGAAACTTGTTTAGAGAGAGGAAGACTCTGAAGTGTCCTTAGAATTGTTTTCTTCATTTCTTCATCAGGCGATGAAAATTCCCTTTTTATTACCTTCATGATATCTTTAGTGTAATAGCTAACATATTCTTCATAATTAGGATCATGGCTCATTAATGAAACAATTGAACCAAGGCATCTAACAAAGCTAGCCAAACCCCTGCCTCTGTGTTTTCGGATCCCACGCCAAGCAGGTTCTAGAACAGGTTCAAATGATGCCATGCCAAAAGGGTTGACAGTGTCTGCTAACTGTGAAATGGTTAAGGCAGTGATCACGCGTACTTGAAGCATTTCATCACTTAAACCAGGAATCATCACATCAATTAACTGATTTGTGAAAGGTAATATGGTATTACCGTTACCACTACCGAGCAATATAGTTAGCTGCTGCACGATTTTGATACCCGTATGTCTAGCCATCCAATTCTTTTTTGACTTGATTACAGCCTTTAAAAAGGGTAAGAAACGTACCAATCCTAAGGTATTGCATACGATAGCCAGTATTCGTGCTGTAATATTCCGGACATATTCATCTGCATGATCAATATCCGGTCTTATGCTTGATATCATTGTCGCTAAACCAGAAGATCTTGATAAACTAGAGATGATTTCTCTCGCCTCCAATCGAATGCTAAAGTCTTCGTCTATTATTAAAGGAGAAACAACCACTAGAATCTTATGAGCATAAGGACGTATTAAATCATCCATGCGCAACAATAGTCGTCCCACCAATTTCAAGAAAATGTGTCGTTCCTGACTCTCTAGATTTGGTTCAATTAACATAGGAAGTATCTGATTGAACAAAAGTTTAGGACCAAATGATTTGGCATTATCGGTTATTTGGCGCATAGACTTTTTGCGAGCTACGGGATTTCCATTTTTAATTTTAAGCAATAATTGTAATACTTTTAGCTCCTGTTTTTCGTCACTCGAATCTTTCATTAAGTCATGATTAATTAATTTGCCAAAAAATTTTTTGTCTTCTTCTTTGAAATGCAAAAGGCCATTTATACCTGGGATTTCCACTGCTAAATCACTCTCAACTACTTTTACGTCTCCTAAATTATTTCCAAACGACGGAAGCTGATATTGATCTAGTATAGCTGTGTTTCCGGAACCCGAACTGGAACCTTGTATTCTGTAACCAGCTGGTGGGGATAATCTTCTATAACCATTTGGTAATATCTTATTTAATACCTCTTCCGTTAATTGAACTCCACTTACCGTGGGAATTTTATCTTGCCATTGGCTCTCCTGAAGTTTAGGGGACTTCAGTCTCATAAGTTGTAATTCCTTTTCCTTCTCTTCAGGTGTTACATCCCATCTCCTTTTTCTTGGTCCTTTAGAGACAACTTCTAACTGTTGATGTCTTTCATCTTGATTTGTCTCTTGATTACCCTTAAACTCATCCTCATTTTTATCTACCAATGCCTTAACTCTTTTCTCTTCTCTCTCAAGTACACGCTCATTCATGACTTCCTTGTAGGATTTTAAATTGTCAAGATTGATATCAATATCCCTGTTAAATTGTTTCCTTTTATATGAGTCCTTCTTCAGGAACTCCTGCACCATAGATTCCAGAATGTCATACTCCTTTTCTATTTCTGATTTAAGTGCGCTGGGTATTCCATAGTTCCCTGTCAAGCTTCTCGGTTGTTTTCTTGAAGACATACTCTTAGTTCAGCAATGTTATAATTACTGGTTGGTGTGCCTTGAGAATTACCATATCTCTTATTATACTGCATATTGTGTATCCATCACTATGATATTAGGCATCGCAACATGACAATTTCAAATAGTGGTATAGATCGACTTTAATTAAAATAGATATGTCTAAGCAAAGTGCTTCAGTTATATTAGATCGTATCCTTGCACTAAAGGAGGAAATTCCATTGTGTCTTGCAATTGACTCTGTGGCCCAGTCAGCCTATTACTTGATAGAGGAAGTGATTCATCGCTCAAACCCTAATAAAATAATATATTTGTCATACCAGACCATTAATAGACCATCATATGCATATGCATTCCTAGACTGTCTAGGAAGATCTGTGGAAACGATATCAGAATATGTTAGGTCGAGCGTGAAAAACGAATCGGGTAAAGTTGTTATAGTGGTTGACTCATTTAATTATCTTCAATCTCATGAGGTTGTGCCCTTTATATCGTCCATACTATCATCTAATACCATGCTATTTGGGGTTTATCATACGACTTTCCGAGACCATAAAGAACGATATCCCAATTATCCGTCGACTGTTAGTCTTTTGACATATTTTGCTAGCGTTATATTTGAAGTTTTACCCCAAGAAGGTGATGAAGAGTCATTAGAAAATAGAATGTCCATATTACAGATACCTACATCATTAAATTTGAATCTGTCAAAATTCAGCTTAGTATTAACTCGCAAAAGAAAATCCGGAAGGCCATTGACTTATAAATACACACTCGATACTCAGACTCACAAACATGAAATATATGATAGATCGAAGGGAACTGACGACGATACCGATTTATTCATGAATCTCACTACATTTAATCTTGACACGAGTTCCAAGCAAAAGCTAGCCAAAGAGCAGGTAGAGCTTCCATTTATGCAGGCTCAGGAAGCTTTGGGATCTGCAGGAGGAGCAATAGTGTATCAGTTCGAAAAGGATGATGACTACGATGAAGAAGATCCATACGAAGATCCCTTTTAAATTATTATAAATGATGAATATAGTATGTGAGCTACCTATTTTTAGAGGAGTTGAGAAATTTTGATATGAACAGCGATTTAATGCTCGAGAGCCTTTCTTGTATCTTCTTTCCTAAGCCTTCTTTACTTTCTGAAAGCTTCTCGAAGTCCTCCTCAGTAATAACCTTCTTAGTCAATAGATTGAAAATAGAACCAAATGCTAAGGACATAACCGTACATGTAAGAATAATCACATTATACGGCATCGAAAAGTCTGGAGTTGGAAGACTCAAAAGAAGAGTTGTAGTCCTAAGCTCATAAGTGACTGTATTTCTGTCATCAAATACACTTACCACAGCAGGCTCAATAGAGAAACCATGATTAGCATCAGGCGGATATTCTGCATACAATAAAAGTGACTTATCAAAATCATAAGTCAAAATTAAAGTAGTCGCTGGAGGTATTGAAATCTGAAGCTCTAAGTGTGAGGGTCTTTGTCTGTCGATGGAAGGTCTATAGAACATATTTCTAATGAACTTCTCCTCATTAGCTATTAATCTGGATGATATTGTCGCGTTACGGTACTCTAGTTTCGTAGTGCTGAGATATAGCCTCATATACCAAGGTAGAGTCTCAAAGTAAACGAAATTGATTGGATCGTATTGTGAAGGATTCGTGAAAACAACTCTAAATCCACCTTTATCTTGAGAATATCCAGTTAACGACCTAGAAACTGTTATTGGCGCCGTTTTACAGTCAGCTGTCTTCTTGCTGTTCTGAGTTTTAAATTTGAAATTGTAGTCTGAACTATCAGTTAGGTTAAAATATACTAAATCTTTCTTGAAACCTGATAATTGAGTTTCATGGTCATCGCTTATGTGATAAACATCCCAGTTGTTAGAGTCAATATCAAATGTGAGGCTTGATGAGACAGCTTCCTCCAAGAATGCAGAGCCTTTTATTGATTTTCCAAAGAGTGTCTCCAAGTTCCATTCCACTTGTGCCGAATCCTCTAAAGGAAAACACAGCCACAGATTGTATTCCTTTGAAGTATCGCAACGTAATTTATCCCCTGGGGTTGGTTTTGGAATTCCGCCTTCAGAATCTCTCCGAAGAGACCTCATGACATCAATAACAGTGTTTACACTTTGGTTCAAATGCAAATGACACATCCCAATCAGGCAATCTGTACTTATGTCAATAGACATACTATGCCATAGAGAGTCAAATAGTCTATGACCTTCCAACAAGGATGACACTCCAGCTTTGCCTCTGGTGGGTAAAAGTTTAAGAAAGGGTGTTAAATTTTCAGTACAAATAGGTTCATTAGGCAATGCCGCTCTAAGTAAAAATATTTTATTTTCCAGATCCAGAACATCTTTTCTCTGATTGTTCGTAAATTTAGGGCTAGTAGTAATCGAATCATCAATAAAATTTAAGGACGCGCAGAAGAACCCTGAGAGTAGTTTTGTCAACTTGAACCAACTTTTCCTTGCCAGTTCTATATTTGCGGCTTCTATGAAACCCCAAACTTCAACTCCAGTACCTCCACTCTTATGCCCATTTGATACCAAGCTTCCCCAAGAATTATGATCCCACCAACCTTGCGTAAATCTCAAATGAAGCTCTCGGGCATTAGTCGACTCAAATATTGGACCTAGAGCCCTAGGAAAATATGAAAAATGATTTTGGGTTGACTCAGGAATAAATTGGGTGCTTTGGTCGAAGAACTTCAAATCCGTAGGCAAAGAATTGATTTCAAAATCAAATGATGCCAAAAGTTTGTTCCCCGGTAAAGGTTTCAAAGACAAAGATTCGTTGTAGTATTCGGATGCTATACATCCTCGTGCAAAAAATAGCCACAATAAGGGTAACAATCTTAGTAATATCATCGCTCCGTGGTATACATCTAACTAGGTGTCACTTCTCGCTCGCAAGATTTATCATGTAGTCATTTTTATACCAGGACACGCGAAACTTTATTTTAATTTGTGTATATTTACATCTTGCTTCTTATAAAGTCAAAGTAATCGGTAAATTAGGCATAAGCCATTACTCTTCTAGGCTATGATCTTTTCTCATACTAATTCAGCTTTGATTGACGAACATAAAGAAAATATTCAGCCACTTACTGAGGGTAGATCTGTATCCAAGCTAGCCACAAACTTCAAAAACGCTTCAAATTCATTTCAAAGGTTCAAAGACGAACAGTACAAACAGAAGGAAAGTTATGAAGAACAAATAAAGATACTTGATGAGTTGGATGATCCTCTACAGTTGTATATAGACTACATCAGATGGACTCACGAGAATTTTCCGCAAGGCTCTAATGCCCAAAGTGGGTTGTTATCCATTTTAGAAGGATGTACCTCCCATTTTCGTGACACAAGCTTTTACAAAAATGACCCACGATATCTCAAAGTATGGTTAGAGTATTCCAATTATTCGGATGCTCCAAAGGATATTTTTGTGTACTTAGCAAAAAAGCATATTGGTACAAAGTTAGCTCTATACTATGAGGAGTTTGCGAAGTACTTGGAGCTTACAGACAAAATTAATGATGCAAAACTGATTTACGAGTTAGGCATTAAATCTGAAGCCAGGCCACTTTCTAGACTTCAAAGAAATTATGACAATTTCATTAAGAGAAATTTCAATGAAGAAGCAAAAACAGAGGAGAATATATCTAGGCCCGGTTTAAGTATACTGAATGGTGATTCCGTTTTCCCTTTAGCTCATAATTCTGAGGATGATATTAATCCTCGAAAGAAGCCTAAAATACATGTTTTAAGTGATGAAAGTAATGACAGAGGAATTTTAGAATCGATTTTTGAGTCCAGCCCTGTAGATACCAACGAATTAGGAAGCATAAGGTCTAGGATTAAAGAAAACGTCATTTTGGCAAGACCTTGGATTGGAGAAAAAATAAGTCAAAAGGCAACACCTGAGAAAGTGCAGAAAATTCATGTATTCAAAGACGATATTCCCGGCGATATTCGTCAAAAGATTAGACGACTGGTTCACGAGCCAAATGGATTAATTAATACTTTGGTGAGCCAAAAAGGTAGAGCTCTGGAAAAAGTCTTTATCAATATGGAACTATTGTATCCTTCTACATCAGAGGAATATTCTATTGATGAGTTATTTGCTTTGACCCGAAAGCAAAGAGGAATCTGTCTTTCGAAAAGGGACACCCTGCTGAATGAAGCTTTACAAAGAGGACCACCACTAGACTTAAAGCAACCTCGAAAGTCTCCCTCAGTCGATAAACGCTTTCAGCTTGACCACACTCTAACGATTCCTATTAAAGATGAAAATTCTGAGGATCAACTGCACCCATGCTCACCTACCGTGACTGTATTGTCGAACATGGCACACAGAGAAGTAATTGGAATGTTTAATAGGGTTTCTCAAGGAATTTTTACAGATGATGAAGAAGAACGAATTGCAACTGACCTTAGTGATAACTACGATGGCTTTGTCACTGAGACCATGTATCCTTCTGTAAGCACCTCCAATCAACATGGGAATGACACCGTTAATGCCATGAATGAGGTAGACCAAAGAGCTGGTAATGGTGTAAAATTTAAAGGTCCCAAAAGTAAAGCAGGATCTGACGTTGTGAATCCTCTCGATTTAAAGCTAAGAATTCGTCTATTGTCATCCTTGCCCGTTCCTTTGGAATCGTATCCTGGGTTTCACAATCATGAGAGTGAATATATGAAGAAATTTAAAATTCTCGAAGGAATTGTATCAAAGCAAACTAAGAATAATCTAAAGGGTATGCCTGAATCCGTTATACGACTAGGTGGTGAGGCGTACTGTCTTAGAAATAAGTTGGGTGATGGAGGGTTTGGAGCTGTTTATTTAGTAGAGACAGAGAAGGGAGTGCTAAAGGCATTGAAAGTAGAGATACCATCTTCACCGTGGGAGTTCTACATTTTGACTCAGATACAAAGAAGAGTCGACATGGTCAACTCAGCCCTATTTGCAATTCCAGAATCTCTTTATTATTTTAAAGATGAAAGTTTCATGGTTATGCAGTATTACTCGCAAGGGACTATCTTGGATGTGGTGAACCGTTTCCACGCCCAAGATAAAAGTATGGATGAAGTGTTATGTGTCTTTTTGACTATTGGGCTTATCAAAGCAGTCGAAACGTTGCACTACTCAGGAATTATACATACGGATCTTAAGGCTGATAATTGTATGATACGATTCCATCCTCATAATTCCGTGCTATCTGATCGCTATTCACGTCATGATTCTATGTGGTTAGAAAAAAGTATAACCTTGATTGATTTCGGCAGAGCGGTCGATGTCAATCTTTTTGATAAAAAGGTCGCATTTTTGAGTGATTGGAAAGCAAATGAACAAGATTGTGTACAAATGAGGAGAGGTCAACCATGGGGATATGAAGCTGATTATTACGGATTAGCGGGGATTATACATACCATGCTATTTGGTCTGTATATGAAGATAACTGAATCAAATGATGGTTATATTTCTCTAAGAATGCCTTTTAAAAGATACTGGCAAGTTGATATTTGGTCTCGTCTCTTTAGTCTTCTCCTCAATCCTTACAGACGTTTTGACGATCACTCGAAGGGACCTATAATAGATGAGCTACAGTGCGAGAGATATAATCTTGAAGAGTGGCTAGAAAGAAATTCCGATAGTAAGAATCTAAAGAATATTGTATACGATCTTGAAAAAGAGATTGTTGAAACATAAGGAAAATGTTTAAGGTCATAACCTCAACATTTAGGCGGTTGTGTAACTTTGGTCTGGATCTATCGACATAATGTTAAAGTTAACACACTTAGATTTGCCTAATATGAAGCTCAAATTGCAAGCAGGTGGTATTGGTAACTTAAAAAGAATGTTACTTTTTTCAAACATCTGTGGAACTTTAAAATATCTAACTGGAATACAAAAAAAGAAGAGTGGGACTTTTTTTTGCAAGTAGTAGCCTTGGTGCGCTCGGGACAATTTCGCTTTGCTTAATTGGGAGTATCTTTATGGGAAGTTTTGTAACAAACTAACGGTGTATTTGTGAAAATAAATTCTTTGCAGCTTGTTATCTTTTTTGACAAAGCTAAATATTACGTATTAGTGGTGTAAAGAATTGCGGGCTTCCCTTCTTGATCAAATATATAGCATGATATGAAGACATTGATTTTAGAACGATTCTACACATGCTACATGATAGGTATTTTTATTCTTCTATTTAAGGTTTTACTTTCAATAACCAGTATTGCATTTTTAGTAGTGAAGCTCAGCTGTGACATCTATGTAAGAAGATTTGATAATATTTATACGATGAATAACTCAATACACTAACATATCATGTGATGTTTGTTTTTACTGTTCTCTGACATTTTAAGTTAATTTACAGATTGAGTTTCTTGAATTTATCATTTTTTCAATTACTGCAAAAAAAGAAAAAAATATCTTTGACTTGATTTTGTCTTTACGAACGGGACACATTTAATTTACATATTCCAAAGCAAGTAGATACAACATATACATATAATAATATAGTAAAATTCGATATTAAATTCACAATTGCCTCTTCGTTAAACGTATAACATCATAACATCTCTATTATTCAAACAAGAGTAGTCAGGTAATTACTCTACAAAGATTTTTGGATACTTTTGCTCATAGACGAGTACTCAAATTGGACTTTAAGTCTCTACTTGTATTATATCGACATTTATATTAAAATAACAGTACCTAGTACCTAGAAGACATTTTGGGAAATTTTGGCTATGCTCGCTTCAGAAAAAAACAAAATGAGGAATACTGGGTATAACATTTTTATCTTTAATAAAGGTTGTTGTTGATCAGAGTGTCCTTTGAATTTGATGAGAGTTCCAAATGGACTTAGCAGGAAATCAGACTTTAAATGTACCTGAGACTCCAAGTAGTAAGAGGAAGAGAGGGCTTTCTTTAAGATCTCAACTTTTGTACAAGTCAATATTGGGTCACACCGTGGGATCTACCACAAGTACCGATAAGACAGACGATGCCAATATAGAACGAAATAGTTATGAACTAGAATCTAATGTTAATACAGAAAAGCCAGGATGCACCCCCAGTCCTTCTGAAAACAAAAATGGCATAGAACTATCCAGCTTTCCTTTCGATGCCTTCTCCTCTGTTAAATCCAGAGCAGACAACCCAGCTTATCCACCGAGGATTCAGGTGGATAGTATGGTTTCACGAGAAAGTGGTACCACGGAAACTTATAATATTTATGGCGCTAGTAGAAGTCGTTCGAGCAGTAGATTGAGTGCAACTTCTTTATCAAGTGAAAGTAAGCTCGGGCTTATGCCTCATAGAAAACGCCGAAACAAATATGTTAAATTCATAACTAAGCTTAAAGATAAAGTTTTTGGGAGACGCGATTTACCTCCATCCAAAAATGGTAGAGTTATACCCTTGAATACAAACCTTTCATCAGTAAATGATTATTATCAAACTGAATTTTATGACGACGACGCTAAGGCTCTTATAGATGAAAGAAGTGGCGACCCTTATCGTAAAAATGTGATCACTTCGGCGAAGTATACCGTTTATTCATTTTTTCCGAAGCAAATCAAAGCTCAGTTTTCCAAAATTGCAAACGTATATTTTTTGATAGTTGCGATAATGCAAATGATACCATCCTGGTCAACTACAGGTCACTACACCACCATTATACCGCTTCTAATATTTATATCAATTTCAATTGCTAGGGAAGGCTTTGATGATTGGAAGAGACATCTCCATGATAAGGAAGAGAACAACAAGAAAACCTCGGTAATTAGAGAGAATGATGATTTAAGAGATTTTGATACTCATTCTATAAAGACGATATTGTCAGAACACACTACGAAGGATGACTCAGTGGTAGATTCAAGATCAAGCCTGAATTCAAGTAGTAATGATTTACATTATTCAGATCCCATTCAATTGAGAAAATACAACTTGAATGAATACCAGACAGATTGGAAAAAAATCCGAGTCGGTGACATTGTAAAAGTTAAAGAAAATGAGTGGTTTCCTGCAGATGTGGTTTTGTTGGCTTCCCCCAATCAAGAAGCATACGTGGAAACTATGGCATTGGATGGAGAGACGAACTTAAAATCAAAATTTCCGAATCAAGAATTAGCTAAACGTACGTCAACGACCCCTGGTTTAAGACAAATAAATTCATTGATCACAGTGGAGGATCCCAATGCAGATCTATACAACTTTGAGGGTAAGTGTATAGTCGAAGATGAGTCACATCCTTTAGGACCGGATAATGTCATATATCGAGGAAGTGTTTTAAGGAACACATATGCTGTATTGGGCCTAGTAGTGTTTACTGGCGAAGAAACAAAAATAAGAATGAACAATATTAAAAGTCCTAGAACAAAAGCACCTAAATTGCAAAAGAATGTGAATTATATTGTCGCCTTTATGGTTTGTGTTGTCATATTACTTTCAGCATTCTCGACCATGGCACAAAGAATTTTGTACAAAGAGAATAAAAAGAAAGCTTGGTACTTAATGGAACAAGATGCAGGGGTAGCTGCGACGCTAATGGGCTTTATTATAATGTACAACACTTTGATACCGTTGTCGTTATACGTCACAATGGAAATCATTAAGTTGATGCAACTCTGCTTTTTGCAGTTTGACGTGGACATGTACGACCCGGTCTCCAATACACCTGCTGATGCTAAGACTGCGACCATCTTGGAAGAGTTAGGTCAAGTGAGTTTTGTCTTCAGCGATAAGACAGGAACTTTAACTGATAATCACATGGAATTCAAAAAGTTTAGCGTCTGTGGTACTGGTTTCTCGCATGAATTAGAAAGCAGTAAAAGTTCTCAAGAAGACAGCAACGCAAAATCTGCCATATTTGGCCTGGAAAATAACATGGAATTATCATCTCGTGACTTTGGTAGTTATTCTAATACTGTGAACTTATTGAAGTATATTCAATTGCGCCCTGACACAATTTTCTCAAAAAATGTGAAGTTTTTCTTGCTATCTATCGCTTTATGCAATTCTTGCATCCCCCGAAAAGAAAGGTCCGAAGAGATAGAGATAATCCAAGATGACAAAAAAATCTCATATCAATCGACCTCTCCTGACGAAGCTGCGCTCGTATCTGCTGCGAGAGATATGGGCTTTGTTGTTTTTGAAAAAGAAAGTAAATTTTTGACCGTGAAAACATACCCAGAAGGATTTAGTGCCGAACCTTTTTTCGAAAGATACGAAATTCTAGATGTCATAGAATTCACATCTTCGAGAAAGCGTATGTCAGTTATTGTAAAGTTTCCCGATGACCGCATATGCTTAATTTGCAAGGGCGCAGATAATGTAATCATTGATCTACTTAAGGACGCCGAGTTAGCTAAGAAAAAGGCTAGGGATATATCCATGAACTCAGTAGATCGAAAGACACAGGAAGCCGACGTTATATTGCAATCGAAACTTTCTGGAGAGATAGAATCCAGCAAGTCAATAGGGTCGATTAGAAGGAGTTTAAATCTCGGAGAAAATGAACGTTTCAACTCTATTGATAGCTATTTGAGTAATAGGGAAGATCTCGAAGTTGCCGGGATTGCGTCGAAAGCTCGAGAATCTCTTCATTTACAGCAGTCCAAAAGATATAGCTTTGATGAAAGAAATAAGGATTCAAATCCTCGAACACCCACCAGACAAGAAGAATTTGACATAACGGTACCCCCTGAAAAACTTTTAGTCAACGAAGAGTTTCTTTTTGAAAAGACTTTAGAACATATTGAAGAGTTTTCTACTGAAGGATTAAGAACTCTTATGTATTCTTTCAGATGGTTAAATAGCACCGAGTATGAAAACTGGGCACAATCTTATGCGCATGCTAAGACTGCCTTGGTAGAAAGAGGAAAAAAACTAGAGGAAGCGGGAGAACTTGTTGAGTATAATTTACAAATGCTAGGCGCTACTGCCATTGAGGATAAACTTCAAATTGGGGTAAGTGAGTCTATTGAAAAATTGAGGAGAGCTGGTATTAAAGTATGGATGCTCACAGGTGACAAAAGAGAGACTGCAATCAACATCGGATACTCTTGTTGCTTGATAAAGGATTATTCCACTGTTGTCGTTTTCTCCAAAGATGAAGATTATGAAAGACTAATGCAACGTATAACGTCTGTTGGAATGGAGATAAAAGCAGGAAGGGTAGCTCATTGTGTAATAGTCATAGACGGAGCGACGTTAGCTGAGATAGAAAATGATTCCACCTTATTTTCATTGTTCCTTGAGTTATGTGTTGATGCTGACTCGGCTATATGCTGTAGAGCGGCCCCTTCTCAAAAGGCTAATATGGTGAGCTCCGTCCGTAGCTTGAAACCACTGAGCGTCACTCTCGCTATAGGTGACGGTGCAAACGATGTTGCGATGATTCAAAGCGCAGATATTGGTGTCGGAATTACAGGGAAAGAAGGGTTACAGGCCGCTAAATCTTCGGATTACGCAATAGCCCAATTCAGATTTTTACTTAAGTTGCTCTTAGTAAATGGCAGGTATAACTATGTTCGAACCTCTAAGTTCGTATTGTGTACCTTCTACAAGGAGTTATTGTTTTACCTTTCGCAAGCAATATATCAGCGAAACACCTTGTTCACTGGATCATCGATGTATGAGAGCTGGTCGTTGTCAATGTTCAACACACTTTTCACTTCATTACCGGTACTCTGTGTTGGTATGTTTGATATGGATTTGAGACCGTCAACACTCCTAGCGGTGCCAGAATTGTATTCGAAAGGTAGGCTATATGAAGGATTTAATTTGCGTATTTTTGTGACGTGGATGTTGCTATCTACTGCTCAAAGTTTAGCTGTATCATTCATGGCATTTTACGTATGGGGATTCACCTCCTTGGTAGATAATTCCACATTACCTTTGGGCACCATGGTATTTGGTGCATTGGTATGCATTATAAATGCCAAGTGCGAGTTTATAGAATTACACAATCGACAGTGGCTAGCTTTCGCTGCTTTTATCTTATCTGTGGGAGGATATGGTGTTTGGAATGTTTTGATTATGTTTTTGTACAGAAAAAAGGATAATACAATATTCTACGTATCATATGGTTTATTGATGTGGGGTCGTGACCAAAGTTGGGAGGCTACTTTACTAGCAATTATTACAGTTCCACTTATGTTTGATATCCTTATCAAAGTCTTTAAATTTATGGTTCTGTCAAGTGATGATGAAACTTTCAGAGTATTTGAAAGAGATACGAACATGAGAAGATACTTTGAGGAGCTTTCAGAACCTTATCTTCATCAAGGCTGGACCTTTCCTAAAGAAAATTCGACTACAGTTACAGGTATAAAGAAGCTAATGAATGGAATCTCTAGGACTTGTGGTCTTCCTCAACTTTTCACGGATTCTGACGTTCAAGATATAGGTTGCAACGAACTTCAAATGTCCGCGTCACAAAGAAAAAGAAAGGGAACCATAGGCGTATCCCCAGAAACATCTGGAGCCGACAGCCTGGCAGTCAGAAGCTCCTATGAAGATCCGATAACGAGCCGATACGAAATTCTTCCTAGCGGTAAACGGGTGAAAATCAAAGATAAACGTGGTATGTCGAGCATAGGTATTAAACTAAAGCGTAGATCATCTGACAAAGATAGTTCTGAAGATGAGGATGTGGATGCCATTATTACTGAGAGGTTGAATGGAATTGTCGAACAGGAGCGTAGAAATGCTCTGAAGATATAGTACGTCTGCTGTGTGGAATGGGAGTCATATAGAATGAGTTTATACTATTAGTAGTAATTTAATGGGATCACAAGGTATGACGTTTTCTTTCCGATTTCAGCAATGTCTCACTTCTATGTTAGAAAACTGTAATCAGTCGAATAGAATTGTTCCACAAACGTAGTATATCAAAAATCAGATCTGGAAATAGCTTATCTTTTTCCTTTTGCTACATAAAATTATTTTCCTAGTTGATAATTGGTATCTAGGACTATAATTCTTAAGATAAAAACTAACTATAGAGATGGAAAAGCCTCCTTTGAAGTTGGTGGTTGTTGGGGGAGGTGTCATTGGATTGACAACTGCTCTCGTGCTACGAGAGAAACTTCGCCAACCTCACGTAATTACAGTTGTCAGTGAATTTTCTCCCATGGACCGACCATTCGACTCGAATTATACGTCCCCATGGGCAGGAGCACACTTTAGGCCCTTCCCAAGCAGATCAACAACAGATTCATATGAAAGTCAATTGACTAGAGATACCCAATCATACTTTAGGAAATTGGAACGCTTGGCTCCCTTTTCCTCCATTAAATTCATCAATGCTATCGAGTACTTGGAAGATCCAGATTCTTACTATTCAGAGGTTGCGGAAGGATATTCCGAAGGTATAGAACATTTTAAAGTGATTCCTCTGGAACTGTTACCCCAGGGCGTTACGTTCGGAACACAGTATCAGACTTGGGTGTTAAACCCACCCAAGTATTTAGAATATCTATACAACTATTTGACTTTCAACGGAATTATCTTTATTCACAGGAAACTCGAGTCTCTCAGAGAAGTTTTTGAATTATACACTGGAAATATTGTGTTTAATTGCACCGGCCAAGGCTTGCAATATGATGGGGGGTATGATGATGCATGTTACTCCATTCGTGGTCAAACTCTTTGTATAGAGCCTCCTTTGGGTACTGAATTTGATACTACATTGACTCATCAACTGGCTAAGGGAAAATGGACGTTTTGTATTCCCCGTCCTTTGTCTAATGAAGTAATTATTGGCGGAACTAAACAACCACATAATAATGACACTAAAGTAGACGAACATGACACTCTCCAACTCAAGAAAAGAGGCGAAAAGTTCTTCCCTCAATTCATGAAGATAGATAAGCAAGGAAAAAAATATTTTGATGTTAAGTATATTAACGTTGGACTTAGACCTTTTAGAAAAGGAGGATTTAGACAAGAACTTGAACGCAAAGATGGAAGGATTATCATACATAGCTATGGTGCGGGAGGCATGGGATATGAATTGAGCTATGGTGCTGCTCTTAGAGCTTATCAGCTATTTGAAGAGGTCATATCATGCCCACAATATAGACTTTAGTGCAACTTGCTTGAATAAATTAATAAGATTAACATAGTTTAATTGAATAATTACGGTGATGCTACTTTTCTGCGAACTTGAATATAAATGTGATAAAAGTCGCCAAAACAATAACAGTGCAGATCATACTAGGACCAAACCTATCTCCGTACTGAACGACTTTTTTCTCTCTAATCATAAGCACCCTCCAAAGATATCTGTAAATTGAATAAGAGAATACTAGCAAAGCTGCAGCGAAAAAACCAACAGACGCGCTTAAAGCACTGTTAGATCCATAGTTGAGCAAAGTCATAGCTGTAGCGTACAAAACCATCCCAATTGAAAGCCAGCTCAAAAAAGTTCTTTCTGTTGCAAAGTAAACTTTGGGTTCAATTCTTATGGGAATGCATATTTTTTTACCCTTCGGAATTTTTTTGGCAAAACTCTTATTCAAGTCAAAATTTGTGCCAGGGGCCACAGTAAATGTTCTATCTTCACTGAAATACTGCAAAAATCGTGCGGCAAGATTGACTAATTTCATAGAAAAGTTATTGTTATAAGGTGCATTGACAGAAGAAGTCAACAAGGGCACATTTTCGTCTAAATCCTCCTCAAGTGGATTTGTATCATTAGAGAAGTGAACTCCAGTATATCCTGAATACTCACCATTATCTAAAAGTTCTTCTTCATCCATTTCTCCTCCCGAAGAAGAATCTTTTTGCCTTTGGTTTCTATGAATTCCAACTCCCTCTGGTGTATTTGGCTTTCTAATATCAATGTCCATTTGCGGATACCAGAAAGGTAAGAGGTCAACATAATCAGTGAGAAGGGTTGCGCCACCGTGTATAAACTTAGAAAATTTAGGAACAGCTTCCACCAAGTGACTGGATATCAAATTTCTAATCCACTGAGGTGGCTCTTGTCCTAATTGGGTTTGCAATTTGACTTCTAATACGGCATATGGGAAGCGGCAAACATCAGAATCAAGAAGTTGAGGAAAAGGATAATCCACCCCAATATCAGACCGCCTCCAGTTACCATTTGTCCGGTCATGACCATCAAAGTTATCTTCTCTCACCATGGTTAGTTCAGTATCTAATGAAATTCTTACTCTTGCATCACCAGGCAACTGGAATGCTGTTCTATTGTAGAACGATCTCATCGTTGGTCTGAATTTATCTTTGATAATTCTATACTGCACTTCAGTTGCCAAGCGTTCTAAATTATCAATCTCCTGAGGCGACTTCTTACCATCTTTTCGGGCCTTCTCAAATACCCTCGTAGCAGGTAATGCACCTGTTAAAAAGTCATTTACCTTTTTCTCCTTGATAGAAAATCTTGCCTTAACAGACTTTTCACCAGTCCAGTCTTCTCTGTGTGTCTTTCTTTCAACGAACACTTGGTCCGATTTCATTCCACCGTACCACCTTAATCGAATTGCTTCAGCACCTTCATCTTTTCTCAATCTACCATAGTACAAATCCATGTCTTTATTATCAAAATAGATGGACGTGATAGCACTATCTTCCGGTTCGAACTCCTTCTCAGCATTGAATACTAAAACAGGCAAATGCTTTAAGATTATCAATTTCAATTCAGTAATATTATCAGGATGAACCCAATACTTGGTGGTTTGTCTTACGAAATTCTGCTGTGAACCTCCCGCAGCAGAATCTCCTTTAACCGGATTACCTCGAGTTCTCACTAAGTCATATAACTTCGATAATTTCACCACAAGATTATCATAATTGTCTTTGAAGAACGGCTTGGCATTCAATCTTGCCTGGAAAATTGGCCTCAAATTGTATTTAGTTGTCTTATCGTGTTTTTTAATGATCTTTTGGAAACCTGTGTAATTTAGTCTAGTGAACTTCGCCAAATCATGGACATCGGCAATGATATCGGATAACTCTTCCTCAAGATCTTCAAAATCCTGCTCTTGTGGGAGATTCAGTCCATTCTTTTGCAAAGCACGTACTACTTCGTGAACATACTTCTCCAGCTCTTTAATTCGTCTGTTGACTTCGGTGTTTTTGACGGTAGTGAAGGAATAGACCTTATCTAACTCCTTTTCTAACGAGTTCAAAAACTCTTCTTCTAACTCATTGGACCAAGCTCCATCGTTCACTTTCAAGCTTTTTTTCAACTGATACTTTAAGTCATCATAGCTAATATAGTAGTAGCTATAATTCTTGATAAGAGCATTTCTCAAATGCTCTCCAAACTTCATTCTAAACTAATTAGAAGCCAAAGTAAGATTAGCGAGAAATCTCAACTCCTACTTCAATTGCAGACTAACTGAAGAAAGAAATTTAAGTCTACCAAGCTACTATAATTTTTTGTAAGATCTTCGACATACAAATTCGGGCCTGGACTACCACGTGTGTCTCAAATCTCTATCATCAAGGGCAGAACAAAATTACATAATCATACATAATAAGATATTAGATACCTAAGAGAAATATTGGGGAATACTGATCTTCATATGAATGGGCTAGCCGCATATAGCTATAAAGGATCTAATTTATACCATCTAGGGTTCATGATAGTCACGGCAACTATAGCACACATGCTGGTGTCATGCTAATTCTGCTTAAAGTTACCAAACAATGTCGCATCTGGGTAAATGAAAAACATTGTACAGGACATAGATAAGTGAATTAAATCGTAAATCGGCGTAGTGCTGCTTCGCGGAAAAGGAAAATAGCATGTTTCAAAGGCAGCTAGGTCATCTACCTAAGCGAAGATTCCTATCTTCTTCCCGACTATTATATTCTGAGTTTTCTCATCTTGTGATAGGTGGAGGTTGCGTGGGTGTGTCGGTTGGTGCTGAATTACAGGCAGTCAAAGGTAATAGCGTTTTACTCGTCGAGAAAAATGAGGCATTAGGACAAGAAACAACGTCAAGAAACTCAGAGGTGATTCACGCTGGTTTGTACTACCCCCCAAATAGTTTGAAAGCTCAATTATCCGTTAGAGGGAAAGAACGTATCTATAATGCGCATGACAAAGGCTACTTTCAGGTGCCTCTAAGAAAATGTGGCAAGTTGATTGTTGCACAAGATGCAGATGAATTTGAATATCTAGATAAGATACACAACCATGCTAAAGATCTTGGGGTAGAGACGAAATTTATCAATTCTAATTCTGTTAGCAAGTCGTATCCGTTAATACGAGCAGAAGCAGGAGCATTGAGCAGTCCTACAACTGGGATTATTTCAGCCCATGATTTGACTCTCTTCTATGAGGGCCGTCTAGAGAATGAAGGAGGTACTGTCGTATTAAATACTGAAGTTGTAGATATTTCTTATAATGGGGGTCTATCTAACTATTCTGTGTATTTGAAGGAGAAGGGATCGCTTGAAGTTTTCGAGATCCAAGTTGACAATATAGTTAATGCTTCTGGTCTACATGCACCAAAGGTGTCGAATCTACTATTACCTTCAGATAGACATTTTGTCAGCCACTTTGCAAAGGGAACGTATTTTGGTTTTAGTTCGAAGGCGTCTTTCAAAACGTCTGATATAACGAATACTTTAATATACCCTTGTCCAAACATACATGCTGCTTCACTTGGTACTCACTTGACAGTAGATCTCGCGGGACAATTGAAGTTTGGACCAGATCTAGAATGGCTCAAGACAAAGAATGCTGATGAGATTGACTACACCGGCAGCGAACGTAATGTATCAGCGGCAGTCAAAGCCATAAAAAGGTATTTTCCAGAAATAAATCTGGTGGATCTTCAAGCTACTTATTCGGGTGTAAGGCCGAAGAGGTATGGAGCTGATGAAAGTAAAGAAAAGTTTGTTGACTTTTTGATACGAGAAGAAGAAGGTTATCCTGGTTTCGTCAATTTAATAGGTATAGAAAGTCCTGGTTTAACTGCTTCATGGGCAATTGGTGAATATGTAAAAGACTTGTATCACAAGTAAAATAATCGATTAAAATATCAGCTCAGAAATTATAAACTGATTTTTTGATTTTGTATCTATATTTTAACTTTCTTCGATTTCGGCTCAAGTGATTTCTCTACTTGGCCAGCTTTCTTTGGAAGTTTATCGGGGGTCGTAGGTCTAGGGCTTTCCGTAAAATAATTATGTAACAAAGCATTAGTCAGATTAAATCGTCTTGCTGGGTCTAGCTGCGTCATTCCAATTAAAAGATCTAAAGCAGACTCAGAGGCAGCACTGAACCTATTTCTCAATTCTTGTTTAGACGGCGGAGGGTAAACCTTTAGAGCATTATACATCGGTAAACTTGAAACATTCGGCCATATTTGCTCTGTTGGAGTCCCGTGAGCTCTAAAGGTAACATCAAGCTGATCAACGTCATCTTTACCAGGTAAATATGGTGTACGAAGCATCAACTCAGCAAAAATGATACCAATAGACCAAATATCAATGGCCACTGTATAGTGCTTGGCACCAAATAATAACTCTGGAGCTCTATACCATCTTGTGACAACGTTTGATGTTAAATCTTCATTAAAATTACCTAATGAGCGAGCCAAACCAAAATCTGCAATCTTCAAATGGCCACTTGGTGATAATAGTAAATTATTTGGTTTTAAATCTCTATGCAAAACGAAATTCCTATGACAGTGATGTATGCCCCTCAAAGTCATTAGAAGCCATGATTTTATATCGCCCGTATTGAACATGACAGATGTATCCTTTATTAACATTTCCACGTCCCACGGAAGAAATTCGAGTACCAAGTTTAGATTGTTATTTGCATAAAACACATCAATTAATTCAATGACGTTTTCATGCTTAAGTTCTTGTAAATATTTTACTTCTCGTATGGCCGACATATCCAAACCATCTTTGAATAACCCAGTTTTGATTTCTTTTATTGCAACTGATCGACTAGTTTGAAGCTGCTTACCTAGGAAGACTACAGCATATGTCCCTTCTCCAACTTTGTTCTCTTTCGAATATTTAGGGAAACGTATCTCATTGTTTTGAGAACTCTCCAAGACAGCTGAGCCGTGGTGGAGCATCATTAAGGCGCCTCCGGTGATTAGTGCTGGAACTGTGTATTCAGAAGATGTCACGCCTTATTACTAACTATATACAGGTATTACACTTTTCGGCTTTGCTGCAACTTAATCTTCATTTGAGCAGTCTAAAAATTCAAAGTGGATGCAAGTATAAATAATAACTATTTATAGATATAAAAGACGAACATTTTTTATACAAATAAGCTTTTGTGTATGCCAATAAATGCAATCATGACACGCAAGGTAACGATATAGAGTCATTATTAACGCTCTGCACGGTCTACTCTGGTATGCAACTAATTTTGAACGGTTCCAGCAACACAATCCCATTGTGTGAAAACATACCAGCTGTTACCTGTATCCCCAATTACCAACCCTCTATATAATCCAACCTCTTGACATTTGATGTTGGCTTCATATAAGCCGGATGGATCAAAAGGATCTTCCTTGTTCAATTTGAAATACTTCCCAGATGGTGACTCTATGACTATTTTGAAATCTTGATTAGCTTTTGACTGACCACCAGAGGGAAATTGATAAATCTCAAAATTATAAGAGTTCTTCACAATAATTTTGCTTACTTGGGGCTGCTTTATATACAAGTCATTATTTTGACTCTGGATAGTGGGGAATCGTGGAATAAACTTACTTTCTTTAGAAATTCCTTCATGCAGTAAAGGAATAACAATGGCTAATTCATGGACATTATCGAAGTGTTTCTGAAGACCCTTAGGACCAGCAAAGATCTGTAATATCCCAATGGATTCCTGATGGGGGAGAATGGCTTTAATTTTTGCAATTCTTCTGCTACCTTCCCATTTCATTTGACAAAGACTTGCTTCGTTAGTCGTGATGTTTGCTGTCTTAATTAAGGTGAAGATTTCAACGTTAATAGGTACTTCAAGATCAAGCTCAAAAAACTCAAGATCCCTTAACTTTGATAAAGCATTGTTGAAGTCCATAAACTTTAGGTGACTTCTATAAAAACCAGAATAGATTCTAGGTAAATAGAAAGCAACATTTTGATCAATAGGAGGTAGAACATGTTGCATCAGAATAATTGAAGGGATGTGTGTAGAAATTACCTTCAGAGGCTTGGTCAAAAAATAATACTCATTGAAACCATTTGGAGAATTACGCAAATTGCAAGCATGTCCATTTTTGAATAGATAAATATCCATCACTGCGAAATGATTTTGGACAAGAATAGAAAGCCAACAGTGGTTGATTACGTAGTGTTCTTCCCTGTAAAACTCACTTGGCTTCTTGCAAAGTCCGTGAACAATTTCGGACTGAATACCCAAAGCACTCAAAATCTTTTTGAACAAGTAGTTTATTTGGAAAATCTTGCCCTGGCCACTGGTTAAAATTTCACGAAGCTTAGGTCTCTCACTACATATTTTGCCAGACTCCTCGATGATTTTGAACTTGCACAAGTGAATCAATACAGCTCGAATCTGATCTAAAACTGACGAATGGAATTTCACACTTATGTCAGAAATCATTTCGTTTAAATCGTTTGAGATCTTGTATCTATCCATCAAAGAATCGACGCGTTCAAAAGAAAGATTTGAGAAATCAAGTCCTCTATCTGTAGGATCTATTTCACCCAAAACCTCGTCAGCATTAATTTCGGTTACAAAGTCAAGAGGCTTTACAATTAGAGAGCCATCTTGTCGAACTACCCTTCTTGTCCGAGCTTGTTTATCCAGCGACGTAAGTGTATTCATTCTGTTTAGCCCAGTCTTAAATGTTGTCCAATCCATCTGAGGTTCATTAATCAACTTCTTTTCAATCAAGTTTACGTTCTCGCCTTCCCTTCTCTTTTGTAACAACTTCTTAAAGATATTGGGGTGCCTAGCATTCTTGTCTTGAAATATATTTTCGATGACATCTTTGCTACTATCTTTTTCATTCATCCCATTGGAAAGCAGATTTCTGTGTTCGCCATTCAAGGAAAGGCCCTTCAATTTCGATTCCTGAAGCAGCTGTTCTCTATCAATCTTATGGCGGATAAATGAACCAGCACTAGTAGCACTTAGCTCAGACAAGTTCAACACATCACTTTGAAGTGACTTTATTGAGTTCTTTAAATCTTCACTAGGCATTTGAGAGAGCATCATTATGTCTTCTCCGGACAAAACTATTCCTTTTTCTGACACTCCTGATGCCTGAAATTGATCAGCATCGTAAGATTTTTTCCTCAAAGGTTTTTTGAGATATACATTTTCCATTTCACCTTCTGGGAACTCATCAAGCCGTTTAAAAATTCCACTGCGTTTGGGAGGAGGAGGAGGAGGGGGAGATTCAGAATTATCTTCATCAGACTCGAATGAACCTAGGTTTCTACCTAATTCCTCTC
This sequence comes from Priceomyces melissophilus, assembly GCA_031081885.1. NCBI lineage: Eukaryota > Fungi > Ascomycota > Pichiomycetes > Serinales > Debaryomycetaceae > Priceomyces > Priceomyces melissophilus. The sequence continues at coordinate 182,093 of JARYTE010000007.1, read as the reverse complement.
TTGAATCATGAAAGTATTTCTTGGAGGAAATCAAATCCTCACTAACATAGTCCGAATCGTATGTCTGGTCAATTTCACGCCTGTCAAGTTTAGGATACCCATCTGATGCCTTCATTCGGTACGTATGTTTTTCCAATTCTTTCAATTTTTCAAGTTCCAATTCCAATTGTCTGCGCTTAAAAGTTATATCCTCTTGGGAATTTTCATCATCATACCTGCCAACCAAATGATCTTCAGATCTGAAGCCATGCCTGGCAACCCAACTCGGCAGAGTGTTATAAACGTCTTCATGCGATTGTGAAGTAAAGATATCCTTTTCGGCTCGCGATCTTTCTATGCCAGCTTGCAAATACTTTAATTTTGTATTGGATCCTGCAGCACCGAACGATGGGGTTAACTCATACTGATTTGATTTTATAAAATTATTGCCTTTTTTTTTGGGAGGACTGTTTGGATGCGATTTATCTTGAGACAAAAACAGACTTTTCGAAGCTCTCATAACAGAATTCTTGCTACTCTTACTTTGGTTCTGAAACTTCAAAAATTTGAGATAGTCAAGTTCATTCATTTTCCTAGTGATATCTTCATCCACAAGGTCCTCCTTAAACTTATATTTGAAGGGACTTGGTTCCATGAAGTCTGCCGACATTCTTTTCAACTTTGAAGGTGTAGGAGTCTTTGATCTCGAATGACGTTCAGCAATATTATCCAAGCTACTATCATAGCTATAATCATAGTCATGGGGCACATTAGGATGTGATTTCTTGTTCGATTTTTTGACTTTAGAAGATGAATAGACTTCAGCATTATTATAAGGGGACTGATTGTAAACCTTAACTTTCACTTCATTTTCCTGAGCATTTATGTTTCTAGTGGGAGTGGAAAATGACGAAGCAGCCGATGATTGTGGTTTCTCCTCAAGAATTTCAACGTAATCTTTGGGAAAGATCCCTTCTCTTCCATTTCTCTTGAGTTTTCCTGTCCACCAACTTTCATCGACGACAGCTAAAACATGGACAACTTCATTTTCCATAAAACCTAAATCCCCTTCCTCTTCTCCCGGCCATGAAACTTTGGTTCTAGCTTTAAATGGAACAAAAGGTGTGGTCATAAATGTGATGATATGAGCCTATTTGAAATGTTTGGAGTCTAAAGTGAGGTAACAGGTAAATGCAGATTCGAGTTTCGTCAAAAAGTACTTTCAAGGAACTCTTCAATTTTAAGCGTCTTTGGATTAAGGTAATAAGAATGTATAAAGGAGGAAAGCAATGGGAGTATCTTATTATGCAAATATTGGCTAAATGTGTTAAAAGTTTTATAAATTAGTCCTTCAACTTGAGATGAACAGTTGAATCGACCTGCTTAGCTTTGTGCGGCTGACGCGGATTCAGCAACTCACTTCTCAGCTGATCCATTGGTGGTAACTTTGGATGTTGGTAAATAATCATTCTGCTGTCACTTTCCTACATTGGAAACTTTGTAAACAAAAATGGTCACATATACACTCCCTTGTCGAGTCGTTTGCGTGAGTTCCATTCGCGCATACAGCAATTTCAAACTATGTTTTGACAACTTGTGCGATTAAACGATAGGGAATATTCATCCGATTAATATATATTAAGCTATATTTAATATCGATCTATTGCAGCTGACGAACACCACCTACAATATCATCAACTCTTAGCAATAAACTAGCACTTTCGATAGCTGTCTTAATTGATTGCTGCTTGATAACCTCGGGTTCCCAAATACCGTATTCGTTCATATCCACTATTTTGCCAGATTCGCCGTCAATGCCATACGTATGTTCTCCTTGGGCGTGTTTCGCTCTGAGCTGCGAAAGAACTCTGATAGGATTACCACCACAATTTTGAACAAGAGTTCTTGGAATTACCTCAAATGCGTCAGCAACCGCTTGGTAAGGCCATTGAGCAGCACCCTCAATAGATTTCGTCTTCTCTGCTAGTTTAACACTGACAGCCATTTCAGTAGCTCCACCACCTGGAGAGAGAGATGGTTCAAACATGACATTTCTTGTCACAGCCATGGCATCGTGAAGATTCCTTTCAATCTCATTCAAGATATCTTTAGAAGCACCTCTTAATACGACAGAACATGCACGAGATTCTCTGCATTTCACCAAATATGAGAAATATTCATCTCCGATCAATTCAACTTTGAAAATTCCACATTTGGTCCCTACGTCAGACTCTCTCATATCCTCTATCCTATTCACAATGGTTGCGCCAGTTGCACGTGCAAGTCTATTGTTATCAGATTTTTTCACTCTTCTAAGCGTTGAAACACCTCCTTTCAAAAGATAATGTTGAGCAAGATCACTGACACCTTTCTCCGTGATCACCAAATCTGGCTTAAATTCCAAAAGCTGATCACAAAGAAGTTTTACTTGCTCTTCCTCGATTTGCAAAATTCTATTCCAATCCTCTTCCTTAGTAATTTCAATGTTGGTCTGAGATTCCCCTTTCTTGTATTCTAACGGAGCATCTAATAGAATGACCCTTGGGTTTTCGATATATCTCCTCATTTTTGGGTGAGTGACATCCTTATTCAACAATAATCCATCTAAAACTTCACTATCTGTGATTTCTCCTCCAGGTATTTTTTCGATTTTGACATATCTTTTCACGTCAATCTCTTTATAGTCTCCCTTCTCAATATAAACCGTTCTCACAGCATTTAAGGCCAACTCACACATTTTTTGAGACCATTTATTTATATACTTGGTTCCTATCGATGCTTTAATGAGCTTAAGCATGGAATAATCGTTCTTAATGTCGACTGAGACCGATACTTCATTGATAATATCCAACGCATCGCTCAACGCTCTTTTTAATGCTTGGATGATGATCACTGGATGGATATTTTTCTCTATGTAGGGAAATGTTTGAGCCAAGATCTCACCAGCCAAAACGATAACTGTGGTGGTTCCGTCTCCAACTTCTTCATCTTGGGTTCTACTCAATTCGATCATCGATTTGGCTGCTGGATGCGAAACATCGATTTCCCTTAATATGGCATGTCCATCATTAGTAAGTACAATTCCTCCCATTGGGTCCAATAACATTTTTAGCAGAGCCTTGGGCCCCAAGCACGTTCTGATGATATCTGCCACTGCTTTTGCCGCAGTGATATTAGCTACTTGAGCCTGTCTACCCATTTGCCTTTCGGCAGATGTATTCATGTAAACGACAGGAGCCTGCATCAGTAAATCTTAATTAGTGACACGAAAAGAACAGTTTTATAACCCCCGTTCACAGTATTAGTTCTTCTCAGAATCTATTGTTTCCTTTAAATTCACGTCAACAGCGAAGAATTTTTGAAGGTTGTCTCTCTCGAAAAATTACATAATTTTTCCCCTTAGTTTTCATTTTATATTACATAAGCAATATTCAATTCGCTTAAACCATAACTTTCCTTTTCGATATGGAGATCATGTGTTAGGTGATTGTTTTATGGTTGATAAGATGGAGTATATAAACTCAAGTTTTCCAACATTAGGTGTATTGGATGACATTGATCAAAGGTTGAGTGACTTAAATATTGTCGCAGAAAAGATAAAATCCATTGCTGCATCAAGGTTCAACTCAACGAATTATAGTAACGATGATGAAGAGGGTGCATTGAAAAAACCAATAGCTAAAGTTATTCTCCAAAAGCTCAATGAATTGGGTGACTATCCAGATAATAATATTGATGTTTTGAAAGTTGAGCGACTAGAGGATGAGTACGGGAGCCTAAAGTTATTAGCTGATCTTCGAACAAGGTACTCAACACGACTGGATCTCAGGAGTGCAATCCAATTTTTAGAGGCCTCGGAAGCAATTGAAAGGGGTATAAGCACAGTAAAGGAAACTTCTGATTTATTATTGATGTCTAACGAAATTAAAGCTCTCTCTAATTTCGAAGCGGACATTAAAGACGATGTAATTAAAGAACTTGAAGTAGGACTCAGAGAGAAAATAGGTATATTCAGAGAAGATGAAGAGACTTTTTTAAGATCAGCTATGCATGAAACTGGTTTTGATGAGCTCAAACCTCTGCAAGCACTGAGATCACCAGGATCGTTTACCGTGTTAGATAAGCCGTTCAGCAATATGATCACTTTGCAGCAAATTTATGGCAGACCGGAATACCCTCAGTCTTGGTGGGCTATAGATGTTCTCCTCGAACCGATTTGTGTTCGGTTCAATTACCATTTCAATACTGCAAGCAAAGAAACTAATAGACTTTCAAAACCAGAATGGGCCCTCAACTTTATCGAGTCCTTTCTCAATGACAATTTAGAGTATTATGACTCAGTTTTTGGAAGCGCCTTCGAAAAAACTCAAAGTATTTTTGCATATGAAGTTATTACTTCGATTCTTAAACCTGTCCGTTATAAGGTCATGAAAATGATAGATGTTATCAATGATAATATTGAAAAGTCCCAAGAGAACCCAAGTAATTATGAGAACAGTGGTAGACTACTTTCACATCTTATCTTTGAGCTTACTGGATTTGATCAAAGACTCAGAGTGGCTTACTTATATAATCCTTTCGTGAAGGCTCGTTTTTCGGACTCGGATTCAAAAAGAAAATGGGGTGGTCTAGTAGGAGATATTTTTATAAGCGAAGTGGATAGTCAAAGTGTTACTGCTGAAAATTGGCTTCAGCTAGAATTATCTTTAGCGGAGAAAAGTTTTTCATCTGAAGTTCTCGGTTTTTCAAACTCCCTCAAAATTGACAAAGACTTTCGTCTTTCACCCGAGTCAAACTACTCTGCCACAGAAAACCGAATTTTGAAACCGACTTTTTCTGCTTTCAATCTAAAGAAGTTTGTTGAAAACCTTACTGGCCATTTCAGTTCTATCAATATAGTGAAGTATCAATTGAAATTTGTATCAAACATCCAATTGAAACTTATTGAGCGCTACTTGGAGCACCTCAAAGCAAATTACAAACAGCTCAATGATAAATTCTTTTCGGCACTTGGTTTTGTTCATGGAAAGCCAGAAAAATCTAGTGTGGGTGCGGTTAGTGCGACGGTGTTGTTAGAGAACATCACGGCGTTATACTGTCTGGCTAAGTTTATTCACAATAGCTTAGAGAAATGGAGCAATGATCTTATTTTTATTCAGCTATGGAATGCATACATTTCGTACAGCTTAATTGAACACGAAGAAAACTCGTCTATTTTCGAAACATGTATAAATAACTATGGAGAATTCGTTTCAAACTGTATGGAAAAATTAGAAGAGTTTTTCAAAAGGGAAATCAGAAAGACCCTAAAGGCCTACGTGAATTCAAATAAATGGAACGAAGAATTCACAGGAAGTGATTTGGTTGTTTCATCTGATATTCTACTATTAAACAAAGATATTCCTCTTCACCTAGAAAACTTGCGGAAAGCTTTTGCGGACACTGATTATTGTATTCTCACAGATAGGATAGTTGGTATACTTTCAGGAGTGATTCAAGAATACGTTATTTCCAGTAACGTTTTCTCCAGGAAAGGTGTTCAACAATTGGGCATCGACGTTGAATCAATCTTGACGGCTTTGGAAGTGCCATTACTTTTGAGTGAAAAACTTTGCATTACTAATAGATCAAATAAGGCATACTTAAAACTTATTCAATCAATTAGTCTTCTTAAATCCTTAAATCCACAGATTGCGAAAGAGTACAGGAGCAACACTGTGGATCTCAGTCAATTAAGGTCGAAATTTGATGATCACTTGAGTGACCTCAATGACTATGAAATCAATGATCTTTCAATGCGCATGTTATAGGCAGCTGTGATGACTATAATGGAAGTCTTAAATACCATCTCATATATCGTACATTTTCGACTCCTTTTGAGATAACTGAAAAATAGTTCGCGTAAAATCTAAAATTGTACATAAATATAGCGAAGTCGAATCAACATAATAATGATTTAGTAGACAAAGTCATGTCCTTGTCAAGAAAAAGAGATGCAGATCGTACGCCACTTGGTGAAATAGGTGATAAGAGACAAGCTTTTCATTATGTAACTATTGCTAAACTATTTAACTTGGACGCAACGTCTCAACACTTAACGGTTCCTCGAAAACCAAGTGGTGTCTTAATTGGCAGAAGCAGCTCCTGTGACATCAAGATAAGCGGATCTGACGTATCATCAAAACACTGTCATTTGGCGCTTAGCTCTAGTAATGAGAAGGATTTTCTTTTCATCGTTGATATGAGCTCCAACGGTGTCTATATTAATGATGAGAAACTTGGAAGAGGCTCTAGCTTGCTACTTCGAAGTGGAGATAAGATAAGCTTTGCCAAGACTGGTGGATCATATATTTTTAGATATATTTCTGATATTGAGGGTATAGACAAGCATCAGAAGAGGTCCATTTATGATGACTACATACTTGGAAGACAATTAGGAAGCGGTCATTATGCTCTTGTCAGGGAGGCCAAAGATAGAACTACAGGTGATGTTGTTGCAGTAAAGATTTTTCATCCCAATAAATCCACAGGAATGGAAGACTCAAAGTTGCAACAAGAAATGAATTTACTTCTCACTATTAATCATCCAAACATAGTGAAATTTATTTCACATTACGTTGAACCTGTCAATCAAAACACTTCTTCCACGTACTTGGTTTTGGAAAAAGTGAATAGTGGTGAACTCTTTCAAAGAATTGTTGATAAAGAGAGGCTCGGTCAGAAAGAAACCAAAGCATTATTTAAACAGATTCTTTCTGGTCTTGGCTACCTTCATGAAAATGACATTATTCATAGAGACATTAAACCGGAAAATATTTTGTTAAACATTATACCTAAAACGTTTTCTACTCAAGGGTCTACTGGGCCATGGGCTCAGGATGAGTATGACGTTCAGGCAAAAATTGCAGATTTTGGTTTAGCTAAATTTATAGGGGAGCTCAAGTTCACGAATACCCTATGTGGTACCCCAGCATACGTAGCACCAGAAATTTTAAGTAACGAGAGAAACTACTCTAAAAAAGTCGATCTTTGGCTGAGTGGTGTCCTTCTTTACATTTGTCTTTGTGGATTCCCCCCCTTTAGTGAAGAATTGGCTCCTCCTAATATGAGAGAGCAAATATTGACAGGAAAATACGCGTTCTATTCTCCCTATTGGGATAATATCCAAGATTCAGCTCTTGATATTATCTCGAACCTCTTGGTTGTCAATCCTAATGATAGATTCGACGTGAACAAAATATGCAATCATTATTGGTTCTCAGATAATACTTATTGCGATGAAGAAATTGAAAGTATAAATGGAAGAATATCTACGTCTAGAAGAGTTGCAGTCAGGGCCGACAGTAAACCTATAAGCTTAAGAGAGAGGTATACTTCAGAGCTTAACTCTGATTTACAAAATGATTGAAATTAACCCTTGGATGTAGTGGAAAGGCTCTTCAAGCCTTTGGGCTCACTTACTTGTATAACTATTCAATAACGTAATTTCGTTTTTCCTGGTGCTGAAAAAAATCTTGAGTAAAGCATACGTCATCTCAACATGACCCTTTATCCTTGCAGATATATTACCATTTTCAGAAACTTTAATAGTCTGTTTGTATATGCTAGTCAATTGAGTTAATATCACGTTAGCTTGCTTGAAGTCGTTCAACTTTAGAAGGCAATCAAATTGCCCAATGATGCAAGTTATATCTTTACCCGCTTCAACTCCCAATTTGAACCATTCAAGAGCTTTCTTGGGGTTCAGGAATAAGTTCAACTCTAAAAACCCCAAAGTTTGAAAACTCTCCTTTAATGATCTACTCGCAGCTATTTCTAAGTGATATCTTGATAAATGTGGATCAGTTGCAAAGTATAGTTGACCCAAATAAAAATGGGAACGAACAGTATTATTATCTAAGTCACCGAATTTTATGCTTTTCTCAAAATACAACTTTGCTTTCGACAAATTCGGTTTAGGTTTCAAATAGCTGAAATAATATATTCCTAGATTAGAATATACATGAGATGCAGTGATTGTATCATTCTCAAGTTCCAAAAACTCTAACCAATAGCTTGCAGCTTGTTCATGGAAATTTTTCTCAAAAGCCAAATCTCCTGCCGCCTTAAATGTAAAAGGATGTCTCATATCGCTCAACTGCTTTATTAAGGAGTTAGCACTACTGAAATCATCCTTAGAAGAGTTAGGATCCTTTATCACGCTGAAAGCCAACAATGCGATTGCATCATTGTCACCTAACTCAGCTGCTTGTTCAAGAAGCTCTCTTTCTAACTTCGTTAGATTCTTATCAATTGTGTTAGTGACCTTTTGAACGCTCGCAAGCATTGATCTGAAGGCCATTAAATCACTTCCACTTATAAATGCAGGAAACCTTATGTGCTCTGGGTGATCTAAATTCTTGTACACGGAGGTAAGCACAGGTATTACTTTTCGATATGGCCATCGGCTGTTGGTATCAAACAAAATACGATTGACTATGCTCTTTTTCGGAAACAATGACAAAAGCTCAGGTCTCCGAGTGGTAGTACTTGAATCATATCTTAATGACTGCCGAATTATTCCTTTCGAGGGTAAAGTATACTGTCGGATCCCTAACATTCGTTCTAGAATATAGCAACGTCACGGCACAAGAAGCCTTCCCACTCATTCGTCCTTTCACAAGGAAACAGATGGACCCAATTATCGCGAAAAAAAAGCACTGATACAAAAAGTCTCGACTTCAAATTTTGATTGAAAAAGTAAATAACTATTACTACATAGAAGTGAATGATATGCCTGAACGATCAATAACCACAAACCTTCTCAAGAATCTTGGTTACCATAGTCAATGAAGTTATCTACCTGATTGTTATTAGCCGAGGACGATGAATTGTTGCTGTTCTCGACTGAATTACTATTCACAACCGTACCAGAAGCCAACTGGTAATATGTTGAATCCGGACTATGATTAGCTTCAACTTCTAATTCCAGTTGTAGGTGATTGAATGGTGAATATGCAGAATGCGTGTATGACTGTAAGTTAGTGGATGGACTATAAATAATTTCGTCCTGGTTTGACGCCGCTTGTAGAGAACTTCCTGGGGCATGAGCAGAGGGAAAAAATTCTGGGGTCTCCACTGTAAAAACTTCACCATAATGCTTCTTTGCTAGGTCCTCATTTCCTATAAGTGAAGTACGATTTCCACTTCCACTACTTTCCACTGATATAGGTGATGTATCAGAGTCAAACTGAGCAGCCAACGGAGAATTTGTCCCAATTTTTGCTTGATCCATTGCTTCCTCTCTGGCCTTATTATCACTCCACATATTTAAGTCATGGTTGAAATCCATTACTGTTCCAGGGTCCGCTAGTTGAACGTGAGGATGATAATCAGTGGTAGGCGCCAGGTTGTTGTCCAAAATAAATGAGTTAAAAAACTGTAGCGAATTCTTAAAGCCCACTAAAACATGCGGCATGGGTTCCCTACCTTCGCTGGTGTGAGCAAGACTGACCTGTTGGTTTTCACTAAAATCATCGCAAAACGACCATTGGTTAGTTTCAGAGCTCACACCATTGAAGAAGAACACGGCGAACTTAGGCTGATGGGATAAGGTCAACCTCAATTCCTCATTTTCTCTGTTGAAATTGTTGTCGACCAATGAACACGTAACTATAGTTGATATAGGATAGAAAATTCTGAACAAAATCTTAGACTCATTATTTGTAGCACTGAAAAAATAGTTAATCTCCATGTTCTTCTTGGATAAAATAATCAATAAATCAACATCTGACATAATGTTATTTATAGTGTAGGGAGAAAGATTTACCAACTCAGTCTTAAGAAGTAGTTGATTATGTTTCCCACTCTTTATTCTTTGCCACGAACCAACAGACAATGAAGAGCAATCAATGAAGCAATATTTTTCATTGATATCGATTGGGATGCTCAGACCTCTTGATCTAGAGGAGCGAGAAGGCCTACCATGATTCTCAATAGGCATAGTACTTGTAATCAGCGAAGGTGTTCCATTACCCTTGCCCATTCGTTCAAACTTCCTAATTTTTGCTCTTCTGTTCTGGAACCATATCCTTACAGCCTTTTCGGACATGTTTGTTTTGTCGCTTATATCTCTTCTCTGTTCCGGACTAGGATTTTGATTATTCTCGAATTCTTGTAAAAGATAATCCAAAACTTCTCCCGAAGCTCTAGTTCTCTTTGATGAAATATTATCCTCCGTAGACATGATCGATGCTAGTGTACAAATAAAGCACTCTGTTCCTCCTGTTAGTTAAATACTTCGTGAGAGACGTGAATAGCTTTGTTCACTTAAAATATACCAATAAGTGTATACCTTATGATATCCACTACTTGGCCCCACGTAGCTGCCTGAAACTCTATAGCTTACTCCAAGATGAAGCCTTTTGTAGTAGCAATACCTTCCTTTTTGTCTACTCTTGAACTATGATAAAAGGCGAGTGGCTGAAAAGCCAAAGTTTTGTGTAACATAAAAGATCACATGGCTATGTCTTATATACAAATATTTGCGACCTCTACCTATTTAATATGCCTATACAGTCATGGAACAAGCTCCTCTAAGTCTAAGTCATCGAGAGCATCAAAACAATGTTTGAGTTCTCTCCACTGTTTTTGGAATGGACTCCAACTTTGAAAATCTTTGACAAGTTCACTGACCAATTTCATACCTGGTATACTTTTGATTTGTAAAAGTTCATGAATCAATCCTCTGAAGACCCAGGGTACCACAAATAGATTAGTTGTCGATTTATTATTAGAAATGGCAGTATAAGATAAATCCCTATGATGATATAAAGAAGTGGTCTCCAAACTGTGTTTAATTGCTGTAGAATAAACCTCATCTATCTTGAATATATCACAATGCCCTCCATCATATAAAGAGCCCATACACTTGTCGCTTAAATTACGAATTAGATTTTGGTCTGAGTATCCCATGTTTTTCATTATTGTTAAGACATTCAACAATGATGTTATAAAATGCGGGATATCGGATTTGCTGTTCACGTAGAGGAAACGATATATGTTTGGGTGATCGAAGCTGTACCCCAAGGAAGAAAAAATTGGGATCCATTGGTCATTGACAGCACCACTTAGCGTAATTTTGACGTTATTATCGATGAGAGTGCCCATACTGTCTTTGAGTTTCAAGGAAATAATGCTATTAGGCTTTTGTAATTCAAAAATCTCGTTTATAATATTGTTCTCATTACTTGTAAATGCTCTTATAACCAACTTGGAGTCAAGACCAGAAAACGGTCCACAGAAAGGGCCAGACATGGCAAGTAATCCTATCTTTTTGGATTGCAAATGATGCCGCCTCAATAATTCAGCTAACAAATGTATGGAAACCGGGACACCCTGTGAGTGCGATACAAAGAAGACAAAATCAGAATCAGTAATAATATCCATCCAATTTTCTAACAATAAAAGTAAGTTGGATACCCTATCGTCAATTTTCCCTTCTCCATCTAATGCAATAGTCTGGATGTCACGATCTCTTACGATGCTTTTATTATCATCTCCAAACCACTGTTTTATTGCCTTCATAGCTTCATTGACATATCTTATAGAATTTCCAGTACAGTCTCCTATTAAAGTCCTTACCATCTTGGTCGGCAAAAAACCATGAACACCAATAATGACGATTTTTTTGAAGGCATGTTCTTTTCGTTTGCTGATCAAAGAATGCTTTGATCTATATAAATGCATTTCTGAAGTGTTATTTTTATAAAATATACTTTCTCCGAGAAGACGTAATCTTGTTCTTATTGTAAGAATCCTAAGATTATCATAAATGTGAGGCAATGCTAGTGATCGTTTGTGCCAAATTGCGTCTTGAGAGTTTGATCCCTTTCTTAGATCCTGTGACCGAACTTTTAATGATCTCTCTTGTACTTCATTTTGTGTTAGAGGGCGCTTTCTAGAGTTATTTTTTACTGGCATTTTTGCAGTATGTGTGTTGCTAACAGCTAATTCGAACTCTTTGAAAGTAGGATCCAAAGAAAGAGAACGATAAGCATGATGCGAATCATCCTTAGATCCCTCAATGCTAGCTCTTGCAGATTTGAACAAGGCATCACTATCTTCAAGGCTTTTGTCCGCTGACTCTCTCTCAGGCCATATCCAAGATAACCAGCCGGAGCTCTTTGAATTCTTAACACCTAAGTCCACCTTACCCGTCTCTTCAACATCATGTGCAAAATTGGAGTCCTTTGGCAATCCATACATTTCCTTAACATTCAGCTCCTGATGCGGCTTATAATCTCCTGAGTTGAAGGATCTCATGAAGGGAATCCAATCTGACCAGCCTTCGCCCTGATCGTCGTTTCCACAATTTTCATCCCTCACATTACTAGTTGATTGACCCGTCATCAATGTAGCCCATATCCACCAGCTCGACGTTTTAATATCCGTTGCTTGTGTGCCATTAGCAATAGGTTGCGGCAACTGATTTTCAATTATGTTCTCTTCAGTAGAAGTTTGTGACGCTAACGACTGAGAATTCAAAGTCTCTTCAACATCACCCGTCTGATATTTTGAAGAGATGATCCTATTATTTGAATTATCCTTGTTATCCTCGATAGTATTTTTATCTAAGGTGGCTATTAACTCACTTCTCTTTTTCCTCCCTATAGATGATAATGAAGTCCAATCAAACTTAGCAGTCTGAGACTCATCTTTTACGTCTGTCGAGTCAGACATAATTTGGTCCTTGCTTATATTTTCCTTTCTATTCTCTCCACTCTGACTTAGTTCGAAGTTATTCTATCTAGTATTGTATTTTCCCTTCTGTATCACTTGCATCTGTAAGCGCGAGAAAGATTGAATTGCGCTATCTACAGCAGGTCATTCTGTAGGCAAACGCTATGAAGGAAGGAAATTGGAGTACGGACATATTAGAGAAGTTAATTGAGCGGGATAAGGCAATAAATGAGAACTCACAGTGTTTCAAGGCTTTCGAACAATTGAGCCAGCAACTTCAAGTATATCATACTTCAGAAGGTGACAGCGCCCGTCTATCTACAGAGAATGTAACATTAAGAACGCAGAATGAGTCCCTTGTATCTAACTTGAATAGCTCTACTCTAAATGTAGAGTCTCTAGAGCTGAGGATACAAGAAGATAGGAAAACTATACTGAAATTGGAAAAAGCTATTAAGAATTTGAATCGCAGCATAACTAATTTGAATTTGGTTATATCTGAAAAGAATAAGACCATAGAAATTATAAATGATGAGGCACTTACCAATCAAATACAGGTAAATGTTTTGAGTGAAAAACTACGTAAACTAGAAAGTGATAATGAGGCACTACTCAAACGATGGATGGAGAAGATCAAAATGGATGCCGAGCAGTTAAATCATGATAATGAGAAGTCAGCACGTGGATAAGCTTGTGTTTTTTTTTGTCTTCAATTGCGACAAAATACTATGATATCACCTTTTCTTCTCTCATCCCAATGAAAATAGCTGTTGAACAATCGTTCACACTCGTGGTAAGAATCACCTAGATATGCTTTCATAAGGTCTTCAATTGGCTCGAAGATAATTAAATGCGACGGCCATTTATATTTGAAAGAAGTTGACGTTTCTCCACAGTGTAATGGAGGAAAGTTCTTATCTAGAAAGCTAACAGGATCAGCAAAAAAATGATCTGATTCATCCATGTACGCCCCAACAGACTCAGAACTTGCAAATTTCATATGTATGGGTGGCTCACAAGTTAAGAACCAAGAGTTTTCTTGAAATTGGGGGTTATGTAAATGGCTTTGCCATGGTGTAGAATGACAAGGAGTCAAGAATCCAAATGATTCGATTTTTGGATTTGTTCGAATATATTCAAGAATACCCATCTCTCCACTCTCATGTATTTGAGTGAAGAACAAAGCCACTGTTATATTAAGAAACAACTGGATTGCTAAAAACCTAGTTAAGTTGAAGCCATTGATAATTTTCTTTAATGAAATTGCCGAGAAAAATATAAATAAAGGTTGCAAAGGATATATAAATCTTATTTCTTTATGGCCAATCAAAGAAAACGCAAAAATCACTATTATTGTGGCCCGTACTAAGATTGTCTTATTTCCTTTCATAAAGAATATGTAATGTAAAAGAAACGGCAAGTAAGTTAACAGTATTGCAGGTACACCCTGCAATATATAAAAATGCCATGGTTCCACACCATAGAATATTGATAAATTCTGAAGGAGGTTGAACTCAATAAAGTTATAAAGTGGAAAGGTCCACCTCCCATAAAAAATCCTATCGAGAACGGCAGAAATTGATATAACAATACTCAATTCCAATGCTAAAGAAATTATAATCCAAACCAAGTGAATCATCTTCTTTGTCCTTAAGTATACGTCATATAAGAAGTGTAATCCCAAAAGACTCCATAAAAGAGCATTTGTAGGCCTCACGATACAACTTAGAAATGCCAAAAATGTGCTGACATAGAGATTAGTATTCAACTTCTTATTCCAGGGCCAATACCTAAGGGCAATGATAGAGAATAGCATTTCAAGATTGTTTGAAAAAGACCTCGTAATGAAATACCAATTAAAAGCACTCAATATTGATAAACCAAGTGAAATCTTCGCTAATAATTCATCTTTTGAAAACACTTGAACGAATTTATAAAGATAAAACTCTGAAGATGTCGCTATAATAGCACCAATGAGCTTGGGAACAAGTAGCACCAAAATTGGATTGTCGAATGCTCTAGGTATCATGCTATATCCTAAAGAGTATAATAATGGATGAATTGATGACCGGAGAGCCTTCTTCCATTCCCATGTTAAATATCCATAACCAAATGAATAAGCATGGGCGGGATCTAATGATTGATAGAATTCATCTGCCTGGAAAAACGTCCTTACACTAAAGGCATTGATCAATCTTACGAGGAAAAGCAATAGAAAAATATCGGTTTCAAACGGTCGATAATACCATTCTTCGGGAACCTTATCAGCTTTCGATATGTTTCTTTTATCAAGTCGTTGAACCCTCTTTCTATGTGTTACCTCAAACATCAGATGGGTCAAGCTTTTTTTTTTTTCTTCAAAAAAATATACAGTCATTTCTCATAAGAAATCTCCACAAGTCAAGGGAATGTCAGTCGGGAGTGGTGTCTATTTCAATGATTTTATTAAACATATAGAAGGAAGCCTCTTCAAAGCATCTATTAATCTGTTAGATGATTCCAAAAGGGAATGCCTTGACGCAATAAAGGCGCTTAACTTGTGTTCCAAAGTTTTCGAGGATGCTTTCACTAAGGATACAATTTTACAACTTTCGAAATTCACTCTTGAATATTATGATAAATTGATGGAAGCCGAAAGTAATGATATCTCTAGAGTTATGACATTTGAAGAGAGGTTGGTATGGATCGCATCCAATATAGGTCCTTCATTGTATCCTCCTTTGATCCACTTTACTAGTTTAGTAGATTCGAGTAACCAAGAATTTATAGACCAAGGTGGGACATCCAAATTAGCTCTAGAGCTTCCATCAAGTATGCATTCATACTGGGATACTTTGCTAACTGGGGATTGGTCTCACACACCAGAAGATTTGGCTTGCTTGTATCAAGACTTGCTATCCAATTGCTCATTTGTCTCAACTGTTTTAGCCATTTCACAGACGAATCAAACTGACAATATTTGGAAACTCATTGTTCCGTTTCGTGATAGTCGACTATTCAAAGTTAAATTATACTTCAATGGTGCTGAACGCTTAATTGAAATAGATAATAGACTACCACGGGTAGAGAAACCACATCGAAATTTGACCATTAGGGCAACAAATAATCCAAATCTCTACTGGCCTGCTCTTATAGAAAAGGCATACTTGCAACTTCTTGGAAATGGGTATAATTTCGAAGGTTCTAACATGGCTCAAGATTGTTATCTCTTGCTACGCTGGATTCCAGAGATAATACCTGTTACTTTTGGAAAGATACCAACTTCCTTCTATCAACTTTGGGATCTTTATAAATCCAGTAATGTCATATTGGGTTTAGGAACTGGGAAGCTTAGTTCAGAGCTTGCTAAGAAATTAAACTTGATCTCCTATCACGATTATGTTATCGAAGAGTTTTTTGGTGGCGAATTAGTTTTGAAGAATCCATGGATAGAAAACGGTAACCAAAATAAAAGATATATAAAGCTAGCAGACTTCACTCATATTTCGTTCATTTATGTGGGCTGGAATCCCGAGAGTCTTTTCAAATATGTTGCTAAAACTTCTGCAATTATCCCTGATGTGATAGACGAATTCAAAATACATCGCTTACCACAATTCAAGATATCGAATACATCAAATGACGCCCAAGAAGCTTGGATTTTGTTCGAGAAACACCTCTCCAAATTAAATGAAGAACTGATTAATAAATTAACTCTTTACAAATCTGAAGGAGACAAGATAATGTTTTGTAATCAATACAAAATCGACAGTCAAACTACTACCAATGGCCGACTTATGTTGTTAAAAGCACGGTTTGAAGCATCTAGTTGCTATACAATTGTAGCAACAAGTTCTACACCCGGGGCATTTTCTTTAAGCGCGTATCATAATATCAAGGAAAGCGTGAACTTAGAAAGGGCCTCGTCAAAATTTTTAACAACTTTACCAACAATAAAGGACAGATGGACTATAGATACTAATGGTAAAAACTGGGCTTATGGGTCATTTATTGAAAATCCGCAATACAATATGGAGATTAAAATGAGCACTAATGTTTTGATTGGTGTTCATACGGACAAAAGTGTTCCTGTAGGATTTCACGTATTACATCAATCGGAAGAAACTAAGGGTATAAAACTCCGAAACTTTGATAAAGCTAAGTTAATAAGCAGTGAAGAATACCGTGAAGGGTTTCAGCACCAGATTCTCGCTCTAGAGCCCGGCATTTTTCGACTAATCATTTCGACATATAGAGGTTACATTGGTCCGTTTAACATAGATATTGCTTACAATGCTGCAAAAGAAGCCGTCAATGTTGAAAGAGTATCATCCCATTTAGGCATTTTTTGTGCAAAGCATAATTTTCAATGGAATCAAAACAACAGATATAAATTACGGTTCAAAACAAATTTTAGATTTTCTAAATTCATCTTTCACTTAACTATGGACGCCAAAAGAGACGAATATACTGACTACGATGAAGTGGCAAAGTATAGACCAGCTACGCGGGCATCTGTTTTTGATGCAGAATCTGCATCTCCGGTAGTTGTCAACGAACTGTGGAATGATTCACTATATGGACTTTTTATTGATTGCCTGATAGACACAGGAACTTATGTACTTTTGGTTGAGCGACTTGAAAGAGGGGATGGATCTTTTAATATTAGCATTGGATGTAACAAGCTGTTTGAACTTTTGTAGGTCTTAATGCATAGTGTGTTTAAGATTGAGTACTACATATACGTCGTAGTAAATTCTAGTGAGAAAACAGCTCGACACGAGATTAAATTATTTCAGTGAGAACTCGCTGTTATTGGGAGACCGCCTAAAAATAGTAGTTCAAATGGTCAAGATGAATCCTACTCTCTTGAAGATCTTCTGCATGATATCTTTGTTATCATATGCCTCAGCGTCTCTTTCTACTGAAGGTATGCTACAATTAGCACACAAAAGTAGAAGAAATGTTATAGAAGTGAATGATTTGAATTTTGAGGAACTATTGGGTGGAGAGAGAGATTTTCACTTGGTACTTTTACTTTCAACTACAAGTCCTCAAATTCAATGCTTATTATGCAATGAACTTCAGCCTGAATACGAAATCGTTTCTTCATCGTGGCTAGCTGATCATCCAAATGGTTTGAGCGAAGCGGAATTTGAAGAGAGCGAGGAGATTGAAAAGTCAAAGAAAAATATGTTCTTTGCAAGTTCAGATTACTTCAATTCCAAAAATTTGTATTCGAAGTTCCAATTGAACAATATTCCAAGAATTTTTATATTTCCGCCAACTAAGGACAGTAGTCCTCAAAACTTTCTTCGTGAATTTGACGATTATCAATTTTATGCTGGAAGTCATTCCGAACTTTTAAAGAACTATTTGTCTTCAAAAACTGGACATCATATGAACTTATACGTTCCAATTAACTATGGTCGGATCTTTTCACATACGTTGACTACATTCATTGTTTCAATATTAGCTTTCAAATATTGGGACAACGTCTCCAAAATGCTTACATCTAAGGTCATATGGGGCACAGCATCGTTGATTGGGGTAGTATTTCTTATATCAGGTTACATGTTCAACAAGATACGGGGGGTCCCTTATTTGAGAGACCATGGAAATGGAGTGGTAAATTACTTCACAGCGGGCCAACAAAGTCAATTTGGGATAGAAACTCAAATATTAGCCTTCATATACGGTACACTCGGTGTATTGACAGTGATCTTACTGAAAAACACTCAAAAGATCAAAAACAGCCAATTAAATTTTATTGCTGTAACAATATTGAGTTTTTTAGTGTTCCTCTTTTATAGTATCCTTCTTATCGTCTTTGGGATCAAAGGAATTGGCTATCCTTACAAACTTATTTCGCTCGGTTGAACCTCAGACCAACCACTAAATAAATATTTCACCTTGATCAGAATAGAGAAAATCCGGCAATTTTTCACTATTCAATTAATCTATCTTAAAGACTTTCGAGTAATTTATCGTTTATACGTTTAACTCTTTCCTCCACTTGTTTCAACAACCTTATGGTATCATCAATTCTCTTCTTTAAAGACCTCGCCTTGTCAATACAGATTGACATCTGACCCTCATTTGTCAAACTACTCTCATCACAAACAGTCTTCTTGAAGCCTTCCAATCTATCTTCAACAACTCTTAACCTAGTTAATAAGATTAGTTGGGATTGGCTGAGAAGATGGAAGCCTTCGTTAATATTATCAAGGGGACCGCTCAAGAGGGAATGCGCCGCCAATTCAATGGGATGTAAGGTTTGTAAATCTGTTGCATTCCCTTGATGTTCCAGCATGTCCTTAAAGACATTATTAGCTACAGGTGTTAAAAGCGCGCTAGGTTTATATTCTGCTGCTATTTCTTGTACCTGTATGATGTGTATGAGGGAATCGAAATAAGCTGCTCTCCTGACTATAAAGTGGTGTATGCGCGTGATATTTGACATTGATATCATATTACGTATCAATTTGAAAAGTACAATTTGTGACTAGCATGTCCAGATATGCCTAATCCTTTGACAACTGAAGAGGACAGGCTTCTTTATCGACAAGTTAAGTCGATAAAAACGGGCCAAGTCGAGCGCTTTAAAATTCAGTATACACCTGAAGATGAGAAGCAATTGGAGCCTCCTGCAAGCTTATGGGTGAAGGTGAAAAACATGGAAATGATAGCACTTAGAGCGGCATACATTGCTGGACCATACGTTTTATATGTAGACTGTAGGTCTGCTGACTACGATCCAAACAAGAAGTGCTTTGTAACTGCGGACCAACCTTCGTTTGAACCGCAATTGCTACCAGGTCAATCATTTTATGCTGAACTCTCTTGCCACAATTTCAAAGATTCATATGAGTGGACTATCGATGTGATATCGCAGATTATTTTCAATAAGACTATAGATGTCGATTTCGAAATAACAGTAGGGACTTCACGGAAAATCTTGCATGAAATTTCACTACCTGAAAAGAAGATTTTGAACAGTAATAGAGCCGGATGTTTTTTACCAAACAATATTTTGAATGTCACAAATTGGGATACTATCGAGCTTTGGAATTTGCCTTTGCCTGATAGCAAGAAACCTATTCATTTGGTAATATTGACTCATGGTCTTCATTCAAATGTGACCGCAGATATGCTTTATCTCAAAGAAGAAATCGAGAAAGGTGAAGATAATATAGTGGTACGAGGTTTCTGGGGAAATGTTGGGAAAACTGAACGGGGTGTAAGATATCTTGGAGCCAGGGTGGCTGAGTATATTATTGAGTTAGTTGCTAGCGACAATTTGCTTAATGATGGCAAGGTAAAAAAGATATCATTCGTGGGACATTCTCTTGGTGGCTTGGTTCAAACTTTTGCTATTGCTTATGTTCAAAAGAACTTACCGAACTTTTTCGAGAATATTAAACCGATTAATTTCATCACCTTAGCTTCTCCGATGTTAGGTGTATTAAATGAAAATCCACTTTATGTCAAATTAGCATTGCTGGCCGGTATTGTTGGCAAAACTGGTCAAGATTTGGGGTTGAAGTATTTGGAAAATGATTCCAAGCCTCTTCTTCTATTACTTCCTACCGGGCCTACACATCAAGCGCTTAAGTTGTTCAAGAGGAGAACTGTATATGCGAATGTTATAAACGATGGGATAGTACCTCTAGGAACATCAGCATTATTATTCTTAGACTACAAAGGTCTTAACCAAGTTATAAATTCTAGTGATAATAAAGCCAACATTGTTTACAATTCTGACGATTTATCTACTGAAGAGCAAATGGATACTACTTTTCTGCCTGTCCAAGCGATGATTTCATATTTCTTGCCTCAAAAACAGCTGAAACAATCAAATTCACATTATCATAAGTACCATAAGTATCAAACAAAAATTGACGAAATTAAAGAGAGATGTGACATGCCACTTGATGAATCTAGATTCAATGCACCACGTACATCAATGTTAGAGACCGCGACGTCATTGATATTACCGCCTTTACCATCCATGAAATATATAACGGACCCAGATCACAGGCAAGATGTCATTTTTCATGATAAACTTTATCATCAAAGAGATATTCCTTCAGAAAATGAAAAATTGGACAGTCAGCTTCTTGATGGAACGTCTCAACTGGTGCCACAAAGATCTGAGATTTCCTCTAATTCTGGAATAAAGAAACGGCTTCTCGATACCTTGGATTACACTGATTTAAAGCATGTCGAAGAGAAAATTGCGCGTGAATATCATAAAAATATGACGTGGAGAAAGGTGTTGGTTAAATTGAAGCCCGACGCACACAATAACATAATCGTGAGAAGGAGATTTTCTAATGCTTATGGCTGGCCCGTTATCGCACACTTGGTGAAGAATCATTTTCTGGATGTACCTGAGAAAAACTTTTTGGATAAGCAACTGGTTCAAGAATCAAATTTGTCGAGTTTTGATTCACTTGATAATGACTTAGGTTTATCTGTGATATTGTCTAGAGATAAGACAATTAGGAACAAAGAAGACGATGAAGAGAAATCCTCTGAAATTATGCGTTTCGGCGATCAAGATACACATTGGATCGACTTTAAAGACAATTCGGATTCCTTGTTTGCAGTGGGACCAACGGGACTATTATCTGAAGCAAGCGAAATTGTAGGAAATCTAAAGCACCAGTGGTCTAATAGTGGCTTTTTGATAACAAGCTTTCGTGATCCTGCATCTCCTGATAGCTCCGAAAGAGCTTATGCACATCAAAGTGTTCCAAATGAGGATGATTCAAGTAAGGTTCCAAATGACGATAACGAAATAGATTTAGCAAAGCCTTATTTGGGAGGATTTATTTAAGACTAGTTCAATATGCAATAGCTATCAACCTTGTTGGCTAACCAATCCAGATCTAAAATTCCATATAAATTAGCGCACTCACGTAGTTTGTCTCTATATTATTTATGTTTTAATTTCAGTATTATCAGGTCACGCATCTTCTTCCTCCTCTAAGGGAAAAAGAGTGTTAACTCGATCTAGAATTGCATTACAAGTTTCTTCATCAATGCGCTGATCGCACTCTTCTACCACTGCGTATAGATTAACCATGGTTCTCGGAAGGGTGTTGGAAATCTGCAACTTTTCAACTTTCATTAAATCACATCCATTTAGGAAAGTCATAAAGTCTGCAAGTTTCTCCCTTGAGTTTACAACAGCACTTGGGCTCTTTTTCAAGTAACATAAGACTTCCTTCGCGATAATTTCTAATTCCAATCCACAAGCGGCCAGTCTTTTTTTAAGTTTTCTATTATTTTGGCTCTCACCATCGAACGTCCAATTGTAACGTTCTTTAATGTCTTTCAAGTGCTCAGACACCTCAAAATCCGACAAGAACTGCTCTCTTTTATTGAGTACTTTCATAGCGGACGTGCTGCCTAAGTTTCTTTATTATCCTAAGTTATAGTAAAATTTTCTTAATGATGACTTCGCTATTAGAGTAGTTCGCTAAAAAAAATAAAATAGAAAATATTTGATCTAAGTGTATTAACAATTTTTGCAATTTCAGCAATATGAAGACAAATGACGAAACTTGTGCTTGATCCAGGTAAACTCAAAGACATCTTCAAAGATGCTACTATATCGAATGTTTATAAAGTTCGAGTTATTGCTCAAATAGTTCAATACAGAGACAGAGATTCACGTTTAGTTGTCACTAAAATGCGTAACGTACTGGCACTTGAGGATGAAGAGTTCGAACCCATTAACTTATCAGTTGATATTCATGATATTATAGATACATTGGAACCTGAAACTATACAGTACGGTGCAGTTGTTAACATATTTGGCTATTGGGATGGGCATACATTGAAAGCATTTCAATGTTATACAATAAATGGACAGGCACTATTACCATCAGATAACATACAAACTTTAATAAAAATGTGTTGTATAACAGATCTCGAATCTAACTGAAGTAAAGTCACGATTTATTGAAAGATTGCTATGTGAACCATACTCAATTATGGAATATCCACTTTTCTACCGAGTTGGTCATTTAAATTGTTTGCAACGTTGGGATTTATACCTGTAAAGTATTGGTCCCAAATTGAATCAGTGGGCATTTGATTTATTAGTTCATACACCTTTTTTCCATCAACTTGAAATTGTGAAGGCGGATTAGGACTTATCTGGCCCTCCTGAAAAGTGAAACCATCTGATCTAGTTGAAGACATGGCAGAGTCTTGATCAGGAGGAATATGTGAATGACGCTGTTCTAAACTCGATTTGGATTCCCCAAGTTCATTTTTTGATCTAGATGGTGATAAACTCTCAAGTTCATTGAAAAATAAATCTAAATCAATTTGCTGGCTAAATTTTGAATTTCCAATATCGAATTCTAGAGGATTTTTAGATATCCATTCAAAAGAAGGCGATTTTTGTGACTTAAAATCATCTTTCTTCTCAAGTAACCTTTGGACGGCCACTTGCGACTCATGCGGCTCAATCTGAGAATCCAATTCACCCAAGTCGTGGAATGGATTTAAACTCTTGAACATCTGCGAGGAATCATTATAACTGTTGTTCGCTTCATTTATGTTTTGAACTAGCTGTTTAACATTCGAATTTAAGCTGCTGTTGTTAATCTGGGAGAATTTTTCGTTCAAAACCGTTGTAGAGCACCCCTTGACAAACTCATTATACTTTAGCTTTACTATAGCCATGGTTAAGTTTTCAAAGATCTCACTGCAAGCAGCAGTTGCATCACACTCACTAATTAGGGTCGCTAGGATTTTCAAGCAATTAGAGCTCACTATTTTCACTTCATTCAATGAATCACTTTTTCTCACTTCTTGGCTACTGTAAACTGTATAAAGATAAGACGTACCTGCCATAAATAAGTTATGAACTGCTGCCCAAGTGTAATTGATACTTTTTGTCTCGTGAAGTTTACTATAGCAATTGATCAATTGCTTTGACGCTTCACTGACAATCATAAAGTCCAGTGATGAGAGCCTAAACTGTTTTGGTGATAAACCGTGTAGTATAAGTAGGGTATGATAATAATTGAGATCAAAAAATACCAAATTAAAGTCACAGTTCATTTCTTCGGGGACTTTAGGGCAACTCTCTCTCCAGACGTTCAACCTCATTTCAATATCTCTTTTCCACTCGTCAAAATTTCTATACGACCTGGGCACCTCAGCCTTTTCATACAAAACCTTTTGCACTTCAGATTGAATTCTTCTCATCTTGAACATTGCAATAGAGATCTTCTTATAACTTGGCGCTTCAAAATTGCGGACACAGTCGTCTTCTAAGGAGTGGTCGCGAACTATAAGAGCATCATCTAAAACGGATGGAAAAGGGGTGTTTATACATTCATCTGGAATACCGACTGGCCGATTTAAGTAGAAACATACCTGCCTATCCACTGAGTAGGTACACCAAAAAAGGCGTCTTCTCTTGTCCCTTTCAAAATCATTTAGAGGCTGTTTTGAGTTGCTTTCATTGTGAAGATTCAAATCAATACATACACGAAGTGCAGTTCCTAATACATACCAAACTTGAGGAACGGCAGGCCTCATAATTGCATATATATTCATTAGTAGTATCCCCTGTAGAGCCTCTAGTTGGTCTTGTGATGAAAGCACTGATTCGGAATAAGTTTTTGCTGTAACTTGAAAGGACTCAGAAATAGTAGACGGATACCGTAAATGATGAACTGACGAGGAAATTGCAAAAACCATGTTCAAAAAAAACAAAGCTTTGTGTAGACTTTTGGGAGGCTCGATACTATTTGAAATTATAGTTGCATCCAGCTGTGTTTTAATTTGTTCCTGGAATTGCCTTTTATAATTATACAACCAAGTTTCAGTAACCTTAGGAATATCTTTAGAGAATATTTCATAGTTTATAGGAGTAAAATCAGATGCCAAAGTGGTACCTGGTGTTAGAGATCCATAAACTGGAACAAAATAATTTTTAATAAACTCTTCTCTATGCAAAATAGGTAATTGACTATTTGACTGGGCAAAAAATATCTTAATAAATTCTAAAGCTGTTTGTTTGGGAGGTAGAATTGCGGCCAGCACTTTTTCAAACCTCATAGATAAAGATGGATCTTCAGGTCGTACATTGGACTTTTTTTGAACTTTGACGGCAGTAGCCATCAACTTCGCAAATGAAATACTCGATGAAGTACCCAGTACCGTATCCAGTCCTTTACCATTGGAAATCATGTTATCAGTTGATTCTGGCTGTTTTAAAAGAGGGTTAATACCAACGGTACTTCTGTCCAGTTTGTCAAGATCTTCCAAATTTATTCCATGGTCTCTAATTTTAGTCTCCAAAAAGCCAAGTCTATCTTCCAAAAAACTAATGTAAGATCTGGGAACATCTCTTCCAGTGGCTGGATCCAATCCAACACACTCTACTCCAGCCTTGACGCACTTTGTACACTTAGGGAACTGCTGATCGCATTTTACTTTCTTCACTCTACATCGTTGACAAGCAGATATAGATCTTGAAATCCCAAGAACAGACGATCGACTCTGTTTTTTTAAAGACTCTGCTTCATTTTCTAAGTTCTCCATCCTCCTTTTCTTCTCCCCCATTTCGTATGCTTAAGGTAGAAATTATTCATCTAGATTTAATTTTTCTACAATCTAAACACAAAATATTAGTTGCGAAATATATAAGAGGACAGCACCATGTTACATACAGGAACAGAAATCAACAAATTAATACGGATACATAATTTATTAGCTGACATGCTTCACAGGAGCATCATTCAACTTGAATTTACCCACCAACTTGGGAATGAATACCTCATAGGCAGCAGTCTTACTCTCATAATCCCTTGGATTATTTTCCACATGAAGAGTTGCTATTAGTGAATCCTCCATTAGAGGGTATTTAATGTTATGCTGGTCAATCTTAGTATTACCATCTAGTTCGTTGTCATGTCCTTTGGGACCAGGGAACCTTTTTATGCCTTCATCTACTTTATCTTTGTAAACTGACTGTTTGGCAAGAACCAAATCACTCCAATTCCTTTTATTCATAAACTGATGGTCACGTCTCTTGGAACCATCGGTATCCGTTCTAAAGAGAGGAACAACGTCTTCGTCACAGTCTCTGTTAAAATGGTGAATGCCACTTCTACTTTCGAGCAAAGCAGCCATCGCGTCAGGAGGCGGTGCATTAATTATCGCAGAACTTGTTACGTTGAAGATAAGACGTGGATCAGCTTCAGGGCTTTTTGTTGTATTTACGTTTTGTTTCTTTAACTCCTCCGATGTGCTAAGAATGTGTGCATGAGGGTGGTGATGAAATTTAGATTTAATTCTACCAATACAACATAAGTGTACGTCTCCGGATAAAATTGTAACACGAACTCCCTTTTCGCTCGCAAAGTTAACTAATCTCTGAACAAAATAGTTTCTCTCACGCTTATGGTTTTTAGAACACCAATGATCATTTAAATCGTCTAAAACTTCAACGGATCCATCGAACTCATTAACCAAGCCCTTACTGAGAACACCTTTGACGGCAAGGGCTTGAAATGGCTTCAAAATCCTAGAGGTTAAGAGCCATTCTAGCCAGACCAAACGGGGATAGAAGATGGGGACGCCGAGCATAAGTAGAACATGCTTCACTTCTGGAGCCCTTTTAAGTTCGGAATCGAGTCTTTGAAAGACAATATTATAAGTACTTTCCGATACAATTTCATTGAAGCTTCTTTCAGTACGACAGTCAAGTCCTACCATAGCCATTTCTTCTCCCAACCTCACATAAGTTGAGTGGCTTCTTTCATGGATATATGGCCCACTACTTTTTCCAAGGATCCAGCTCGGATCTGAAAGTTGGGATTTCTCTTCTAAGCTCATTTGATGTTGAAATAGCATATAATACTTAAAAGCTGTGTTCCCTATAGCCTCGAAAAATGGCATTGACATTGTTGATCTTCTATAAGAACCAAATCCATCGATGATGTCATGATCATCATATATATTAATAGAAGGTATTTGAGACATTGCCAAGGGGAAGACAGATTGTAAAGTCTTGCTCAGTTTTCCGATCCAAAACCCTTTACCAAACCAAGCCATGTAATGATTGAGGTAATAATGAGAGATTTCTTTCAAGTCTTTTTCCGACGGTTTCATATGTTTCTTCTTGATTGGATTCCTTTCCTCGAACCATTTCTGCAAACATTTTGTCTGTATCTTAATTGAATCAGCATAAATTTGATCACCACCCCCCAACATTACATGATAGTGCAAATCTTTATGCTTTTTCAAGACGTCAAGCCACATACTACTCTTGTACTGTTCTGCATCTGTCCCTAAAGAGAAGCCATTGCATGAATACGACATAACATTCATTGACTGTCTGATTGCAGGGACATAGAATTGAAATGACTGTTTAAAGCAGCCATTGATGAAATATTTCACTCTTTGTTCGTAGTCAGCAAGGTCTAAGTTCACTTGATATCTGAAAAATGAAAAACCCTCTTCTTCAAAGTACTTGGTTGACGGAAATTCACCATCAGTGCTTACAGTTTTCAGATTGACTTTAGATCCATCGGATGAATTCGAGTTGTCAGCAGGGCCTATCTTATATCTGATACGGGGACTCTCAATAGCGTCTTTGACAACAAGCATTAAAGAGCCTCTATAGTTCTCAGAACCGTTTTCTTTTGTGCCTGCTAGACGTAGAATAGGACCACATCTAATATCTGCTCCTCCCAAGGGCTCTTCAACAGGAACCTGATCAGGAACATTCTTTCCTGATTCCTCATTGACTTGGACAAAATCCAGAAGTCTCAACGGTTCATACCAATCAGAGACGTCAACCGTCATTGCTTAAGAAAAGAACTTTTTGAGTATCTACTCACTATTTATCAGCTACAAGATTGAAATATAAATAAGTGAAATTCTTCGCTTGAGGTTGCTGGATATTGTTTAGTTACTCGTATGCAATCCTATCTAGTAATGCTAATACCGCGGCGTCTAACTGGCTGGAATGCGTAGGAGTGCATTGTATCAAAAAGATACTATCGTGAACGTTCGAACTTAATTTGTCTTGGCTAATAGAAGAAGTCGTTTTTGGCTAAATCACATTTTCAATACCACACTTGTCTTATTCAAATATCATCTTAGGTGCAGCCGATTTGGTCGCTAATCAGCATTATTATACATGTTTAATCAGCCGTTCTCGAGAATTAGATTATTGCCTATTATAGTCAATCTAAGCCCCGCAGTACCATTTCTTTGCCTTTGGAACCGTATAATATCTATCTACTGTTAACACTTCAATATAACGTGTACAAAAACCCTAATAAAAACAGGACATAAAGAGACCCAACGAATTTCTTTCTCAGCTGATGAATATCTATGCGGATTATTGTTATATTTATTTTCTTCACACATTTGAAACAGAACCTGATGTTCCAATGTATACTGGACGTCGACCACCGTAAGTATTTCCGAAAACTCTACGCTTATAATAACTTTTCAGGTACCCAATCCTATGTATTGCCTAATGCTGCATGTATGTTGGTCCTCGGTGAGGCGTAAAGGGAAGAAGTATTGGATGCGTTGTAAAGCCTTTCCTTTTATGCATATAGGTGCAACATAGATGAAAGGGCGTGTCCGATAACTACTGTTCTCAGTTCCCCTCTGTTCGCCATAAGGTCAGCAATTTTTGTGATCTACAGGACGACAAGGGGTCTGCTGTATATCATACGAGAACGGTATTCCAAAACCAGGCATATGGCAACTATTATCCAAAACTTTCGTGCGTTTTACGACTTCCTTTTTTTTTTTTTTTCGTGAGCCTTTATGCATCTCTAGCCTCCTTTCGCCGTCATTCTTCCATAGTTAGGCTATACCGGATACGGTCTAGATATATTATAAAATCGGATCTAGTAATCGACTACCCATAAGAAAAAAATACCAGTGTCTTGGCAAATTAGGATAAATGTACTCTTGCTAACTCTCTTATTAAATATTAAATCGGTTCCTAAAGTAATTGATATCATTAGAATACATAAGTCTTGAGACTGTGAGATTTAGTGGATTTTGCTAACAGCATAAATTGAGATAAGGTCAATGTCTGCAGCTCTAGGTAAAAGCGACAATGGCCATCATTTCAGCCGCCGGGTTTCATTTAACAATCTCTGTCCTGAATATATTAGTGATGAACAATCCCCACAAAGTAATGATAGACCAAATATAGACTTTCTGGACCCCAATTTAGGCTATGGATCTGCCTTGTTTTCTGATATTTCAAAGCTATATAGCTATAATATCAATGGTGTTATAGGTGGGACCGTACGTACCAGACGTCATTCTAAAGTACAAGAAATTGCTCCGAAATCTATATTGAAGAACAGAGGAGCAAATTCTTACAAGACAACGGGAAATGGAGAGCAAAGCATAATCTATCATGATGATGCTTTGATAGATGATGATGACTCAGATGCTGATAGCAGAGTACCTTTATCACCGGTTCATAATAGCTACTTATCACTCAATCATCTACATCCTGTGACAGCTACACCAAGACGTAAATCATACAGCGAAATGACAGACGAGGAATTGATTGCTCTAGATCCTCAGTTTGCTACAACAAAGTCAAAAACAAATAATATGGATCAATTCAAATTTGATTCTCAGAAAACATATTATCTCCCAGGTTCAAAAAAGTCTTCTTTCAGTGCAGCTCCTCAAAGAAATATGTATCCATCGTCTAACGAAAATAATTATCATTCTATTAGTTTGACAGTGAAGCATGAATACTATGACTTAGTTGAAAAAAATAGGACATTGCTTACTACAATATCTGGAAGGAGACATTCTTGGCATTCAATTGATTGGTTGTTGATGAAAGATGAAGGTGATGAGAAAAAAATGTTCGTGGAAGATGGTGACCATATTGTTGTTGCAAGTTATATCACTTCTAAGTACTGGCATAATTCGAATATGAGTAGGAAAGAGTTAGACGAAAATTTATATCTTACTTGTGAGAAGCTTTTAAATTATGTTACAAATAATGTTCCGAAGGATTCAAAAATAAAAGTTACCGTTGAATTGGTATCTGACAATGAACCCAATGATGGTTTCAATAAGAAGTTATCAATAAGTGGCAGTAAGTTTATGATGATGAATCTTTATAAGCAATACCATCCAACGTTATTCATTATTGGTACGAAGTCGACGAACTTAAATTTCAAATACCCTAAAAAAATCAAGAATAACCCCTATGAGCGGGATGAGTTTTTGCTCAGATTAAGTTCCTATATGGTCAAGTATTCCGATGTACCTATTATCTTAATTGGTACCAACTCACTGTTAGTTGAGTATAGGCGGCCCTCCAACACCGCGATTACGTTTGCTTCAGGAGACTCGTCGCAGTCTTCGATATACCGTGATCTCTCAGATGATAAGAGCGACACAGCTGGTTCTGTGGTTCTGTATCATGGAGAAAAATCTCAGATTAATAATCTTTTAGACCATTTTTTAAGTTCGAAGAGTGAGGATCGATTTGTGAGGATGTTAACATTGGTTTCCGATAAGTCATTAGCTGATTCCAATGCGTATTTGAAGGCTATCAACTCTAAAGATGATGATTCTAAAATTGACAACAAAATACATATGATGTATAAGAGCCAAACAAATGGTAGTGCTTTGCAGTCGGCAAAATCAAATGGGGAAGGAATATATAAAGTTAAAAGTATGATCTCATACGATGAAGACACAGAAGACAATAAGAAGTTACGTAGTGAAAGAAAAAAGAGTGATACTAGAGAAGATGGTATAAAAAAACCTACCATGAAAAAAAAGAAATCTTTCTGGTCTAAAATTGGTCTCAAAAAGTCATCATAAAGTATTTAGCCTTTAAATAGAGTTAAGGGCACTAATGATCATGCGGTAAAGTTGCAACTATTTTCTAGATTCAGAAATATTTACGTCGCGACGTCATAGTCAATAATCGTAAGTATCTATAAAGTTTTATAGACAGTTTTGTATTATTTTAAAGCAATATTGGTAAGTTTTCCTTTATCTACACTATTTAAATGATATATTTGTGGCAGTTCTGATAAGGAGCCAATCTATTTGCTCAGAGCTGCCAAATTTTAAGCAGATTGTTCTCCTTTCCAGTGTTACATAATAACGCTTTACTTTTAACACAAAGTCTACCGCCTTCTGATAATATTGTGTTTGATAATTCGATGTTTTTTTTGTCTATGCGCTTTTCCGGCTTCGTCCTCATAATTATAAATTGGTTAGCAAGAATAGGGAATCGATAGTTGATCTTAAGTGATTCAACTTTGAAATCCCCTTTTAAATTTGACGATGTATCTGAAGAAAGGGAAGCATGCATCTTATATCCTTCGTTTAACAATGTTGCCGTCACCCCACCGTGTATTATGAATGGATATCCGGTTAGTCTATAACCTACATGAGCAATCGTGACACTCTCATTAGTTTCCTTGTTGAAAAAGATCACAGGTGGAACCGAAAACCCACCTGGTTTAGATAACACATTACTCATCAAATCATGCTTCTCACATGATTCTTCCGTTTTTATTTGTCTCTTATTATTGACCTTATGGAAGATATTGTGATCTAAGTTCTCCCAAGATCTCATTCGAATCCACTTTTCCAGATTCTTTGGATGAGAAAGCTCTTGGTAAATAGGCACCTGTGTGAGTTCATACTCTAACCTTGTGGACGATAGGTCCTCTTTCGAATCATCTATGGCTGTGTAGTTCTCATATACTTTCAAATAAACTTCCTTATAGGTCAAAAAGGAGCCAATCAAGAAGAATGCACCAGCAGTCTTCCAGTTGATGAATGGTCTCTTCTTTACTTTTAATTTTTCGAAAGGGAAGTCACTTTCGGATCTCGTAGAATACCTTCTCAGAGCTCCAATCTTCGTTATCCATTTCCTACCCACCAGTAATCGAAGAGGTCGAGAAACAACTCCAAACATGATCATGTCAATTTAACTCTTAATTGGTAATACAACCCTTTTCGCTACTTCTTAGATCTGAAATAAAATGGTATGTATGTCAGATAAGTTTCGGATTTAAACTGCAAAAATCTTTAGTACAATCGTTTGAAGTTGTCACATATTCTGATGTGAAAACAATAAGCACCCTCCGTTGTTCTGTATATAAGTGAGAAGCCATATACAATACAAAGGTGTGAAAAATGCCTTAGGCTGTCATCAAAGGTAATGGAGGTAAAAAGAAAAGAGGAAGGGACCATGCTCCAGCGGATGTCTGAAGAACCATCAATAGAACCACAAGTTCAACCAGACAACCCAATCGAGAAATCTACTATTGGGAAAAACCTCTCTACTACTCATCAGTACTCAACTAGGTCGAAAGATAAGAGCGATAATGAAAGCCAAAGTTTATTAAAACAAATTCAGTCAAGCGTTATAGTTCAGCCACGCTTGAAGCCAGTTCCATATAAGACGCAGGATTTGATCACTGAACCAAAGATCTCGACGATGCCGCTAACGGATAAGTTTCACGGTCTCATATTTAACCAGTTGGAAGATCATCCTTTAAATAAAAGAGGATTCAAATACAAGCCGTGCCGGCCAAATCCACAATTTCCCTCCAACTTGTACTCAACCACTGATCTTCGGCCATTCACTGTACGGCCTAGTCATTTCGATCGATCTCAAGGGATATTGTTCAGCGAAGATGTTTCAGTAGTGACCTCACTTCATGGATGGCAGTCTGCTCGAGCAAATGTTGGCATAAGGGAAGGGAAGTACTACATGGAGTTCAATGTAATTAATTCGGGTAAGGGAAAAGGACATGTACGTATAGGTATCGCAAGACGAGAGGCAAGTTTGGAAGCACCGGTTGGCTTCGATGGGTATGGATATGGACTCAGAGATGTGGGGGGTCAGAAAATCACGTTGAGTAGACCGAAAAGCTTCATGCAAGACGATGGATTTTCTTCTGGGGATGTTATAGGTCTCTTGGTTGAGCTTCCTTCGATAGAAGAGCATAAAACAGCTGTTAGTGAATTCATGAGAGCAAACCAATTAAACAAGGATGCCGGAAAATCAGATGATAAAGCCTTAGGCAGAAAGAGAAAGAAGGCAAAAATTGAAACCAAAAGCCATGATTCTGCCAAATATAATGTCAATGATAATATTTCTAGGGATCAGATTCCCATAAGATATAAAAATGCGTTGTTTTATGAACAGTTTGAGTATACATCTATAAAAATTATGGAGCATCTTTTGAACCCAGTGACTGTGTTTGGAGAAAAGGCTATATTAGAGAATACAACAAATCAGGATTCATGGAGCATTCCAAGAATACCGAATTCAAGAATAATAATCTTTAAGAATGGCATAGAAGTTGGAACGATGTTTGAGAATCTATATTCTTTTCTACCCACATATATTGATGGTGAAGACGATGAGGTATTCCATAATACTAATCAGCAACAAAACCTCAATTACAGAAACACTGACGATGGTTCATTGGGGTACTTCCCTATGTTATCGGCTTTTGGAGGCGGAATTGTTGGTTTAAACCTGGGGCCCAATTTCGCTTATTCTTTGAAGAACATGGAGGGAGTTAAGCCCTTGCTGCATGCATATAATGATCATGTAGTATCTGAGTGGTATTGGGATCTTGTTGATGAAATAGAAGCTGAGTACTTAGATAGTTTTGAAGCATAGTTATTTTAAGATGTTCTCAAGCGTGGTTGGATCCACTCCAACTTGCATAAGACCATCATTTTCCCAAACAACCGAACACCTTTCATTTATGCAGTGTTGAAGATCCCTTTTATTTCTGCGGAAGACATTGTAGCATTTATAATGGAAGCTAATTCTGCAGGTGTCACTTTTACATTTGTACCCAATTGTAACAATATCTCCACATTGTTTGCACTCTAACAAGGGGCTGTTATATAGCTCATCGCTTATTTCATATCTTTCTTTGAGGTAAGATTTCAATTCACTAAGTGATTGAATGGAGATTATCAAGTGATCGTTCGACGTAAGACAGAACCAACCATCATCAATTAGTTTTTTAATCAAGAAATGCGAGTCCTTCAAAGGTTTATTAAGTGACGCAGACAACAACTGCTGTGCGTTAGATTTGCTCAACGAATATGAGTATTTTTGTGAATTAATGATTTCATCTATCAATTGCCTAATTACATCTAACTCTGACGTCGAATAAGTAGTAATATTTTTGATCATTTCATCCACATATTGGTTGATGTATATATAATATAATTCTCCAGTCAATTCATGACTCTTTTTATCAATCTTGAAGCCATGTTGTGTGATTTGTCTATTGACATCTGAAATACATGTTTCTAAAAATTGAGCGGTTTCTTCCAGGTTGGTAGAAAGTTGTTCAGGAAGAAGCCTTCTTATAATAAATTCAAAATCAGATAGTAGTTGTTTCCGACTCAAACATTGCAGAGCTTGTAAATGAGTCAAAAGTATTCTATGAATCTCAGAATATGTTTCCATGCGTTAATGCCACTTAAGTTTCAATGCTTTGATGCACAACCTGTAATAATTTCATATGTAGATTGGAGAGTCACATGATTTCTTGTTTGCAGCGGCATTATAGATTTGATATTAGTACGTAGACATTCTAGTGAGTGACTCGGCATATTCTCAACAGTTGTATTAAACTTCCAATGGTACCCATAAAATTATGATTTAATTTAAAACAAATTACGTCCACAAGTTTTGGTTTGTACCAAAAAGAAAAAAAAAATATCACCACAATTGCAAAAGAAAGAGTATGACCTCAAAAGGAAAAGAATCATGCAACATTCGTTAAAGCTTTCAACACTGATATGTTAAAAAAATACTTCTTGTCTTATTTTCTTCTCATGTTAGGGATAGCTCACATAAGCACTCTTGTTCCTTATCCCGAGAGTACTCAATCATTAAAAATTAGTGCAATGAAGAGAAGAAATTGCAAGTTTGATGCAGTATTGGACTCTGGGGGGTTGACAAAGACTCCGTCCGGCCTCAAGTTTGAAATTCAAAATAGGTTTGACAATCCGACCGTTTCATCAACATTCTACATTTTGTATGGTAAAGTCGAGGCTGATATTCAGGCATCGTCAGGGCAGGGGATAATAAGCTCATTATATCTTCAAAGTGACGACTTGGACGAAATTGACGTGGCAGAAATATTTGGTGGTAACGTTTGGGAGTACCAAACTAACTTTTTTGTGAAAGGCAATATTTCTACATACGATAGAGGAGAATATCATCCTATGAATCCACCGCCGATGAGCCAGTATCATAGATACGGTATTGAATGGACTGTAAATGAAATTAAGTGGCTACTTAATGGAAGAATAGTTAGGGTTTTGAAGAGAGACAATCCCCATAAGTTCCCAACTTCACCAATGATAATCCGCTTTAGTTTATGGGCGGGCGGTGACCCCTCTAACAGTAAAGGCACTGTCGATTGGGCAGGTGGCTTGACAGATTATAGAGATCTTCCCTATGTAATGCATGTTAAAGATCTTGTAGTTTATGATTACGTTTCTGGGGATGCAATTATATGTGATTCCATTGAATGGAACTGACCTGAGTATCAAAATCATATCGAAGTGTTGGAATAACTTTTGCAACAGATCGAGAATGGTACTCGCATCGGATTAAAATTATCAGGGCTCCGATGCACGAAACTCAATGAGCTTAACCAAAATTTTTACAAAAAATACTATGAAGAATCGATTAGTTGTTAATATATAGCTGAATAGATCTTATAGAAAGAAGTAAATTTTTGATTCTTCACCAGAGTTTCTCAAACCACGCGTTTTTTCATTTCTTAAAGCAATAACATGAAAGGTAGTGCGATTCCTCTTTTGTATCGGATGCTCTCAATCCGGCATCTTTAGAATGTCCCAAAATCTCCTAGTACTCTCTGAAGGTGCTTGATGCAGCAAATTTGGGTTGTTAGCTCATGAGTTAAAAATGATATTGGGCGAAAAAATTAAAGGAGTAAGCTTCTTGTCAATAAATACAAAGGACCAGGAGAAGTTCTTAGAATTATCCAAATTTTATAGTCTTCTTGGCTTTAAATTGATCAAGAATTATTCTAAAATTTCAAATAACAGTACAGCTTCGGCATCAAATGACCCAAAACTTCACTTGGGAATTTCAAACGATTCCTTGAAGGAATTATGGTTGGAAAGCTTCCCTTTGCAGGAAGTAGATGAGAATGGAAACGTGAAACCATGGCAGGAATTAACGGTCTATGATGGTGATGAAACGGAGGCCCTAGCACCCCCTACGACATTGAAGCTTAGATTGTCATGTTTGGAGAAGATTGATGAGCTGCCGAGAGATTTCTATTTGTTCACCACGAATCTCGACGAGATAAAAAAAAGATTAAATCAATTGGATATCAGGTTTGAAGAAGTTGGTGATCAAGTCATTGTTCATGATCCGGTCAGCAACAAACTATTATTCTCCAACTACGTGGATCCTATAAGTAAAACTTCATTTAAGTCATACGATGAATATTTAAACTGCAGATATGGCCAAATTTTGAGGAACGAGAAACCTATCAAGGACGACTGTCCCAATTCTGAAATGAAACGTACGAAGAAAAAAATTGCCGTCATGACATCAGGAGGGGATTCACCTGGTATGAATCCTGCAGTCAGAGCCGTTGTGCGGGCTGGTATTTACATGGGTTGTGATGTCTATGCGATCTATGAGGGTTATGATGGACTTGTATCGGGTGGTGATAAATTTCGTCAAATGAATTGGTCCGATGTGAGATCTTACTTATCTGAAGGAGGTACCAATATTGGAACTGCTAGATCGTTGGAGTTCAGAGAACGAAAAGGAAGACTTAGAGCTGCTGCAAATATGATAAAGAATGGCATAGATGCATTAATTGTTTGTGGGGGTGATGGCTCTTTAACAGGTGCAGATTTGTTTAGGAGTGAATGGAAGTCTCTTTTGAAAGAACTTGTTGAAAATAAGCAATTTACCAGTGAACAGGTGGAGCCACACAAGCATCTCATGATTTGTGGTCTCGTTGGCTCAATAGATAATGATATGGCATCTACTGACGCTACTATTGGTGCATATTCTTCCCTAGAAAGAATTACAGAACTTGTCGATTTCATTGATGCGACTGCTATATCACACTCTAGGGCTTTCGTTGTTGAAGTAATGGGAAGGCACTGTGGTTGGCTCGGTTTAATGGCGGGTCTTTCAACTGGCGCAGACTTTATTTTTATTCCTGAGAGACCACCTTCAGCAGGAAAATGGAGACTGGAATTGAGAGAAGTTACACTCAAACACAGGAAAAAGGGAAGAAGAAAGACTACAGTGATTGTGGCTGAAGGTGCAGTAGATGATGAACTTAATCCAATCAGCCCAGAGGAAGTGAAGAATTTTTTGATAGAACTTGGCTTGGACACTAGAATTACTACTCTTGGACATGTTCAGAGAGGTGGAACAGCATGTGCTTATGACAGAATGATTGCCACTATGCAAGGTGTAGAAGCTGTGAAGGCTGTGTTGGATAGTAGGCCTGATACCCCATCTCCTTTGATAGGTGTTTTAGAAAACAAAATCGTACGGCAGCCTCTTGTGGAGGCCGTAAGATTGACAAAATCTGTGGCGACGGCTATCGAAAACAAGCAGTTTGATAAAGCGATGAGCCTCAGGGATTCCAATTTTGCAGATGCGTATACCAACTTTGTGTCTGTATCAATAGATGGTGCCAATGAACCTGAAAACAAGAACTCATTGAAAATTGGAATTGTGCATGTTGGAGCATCATCATCTGGTTTAAATGCTGCCACAAGGGCTGCAACTCTTTATTGTTTATCGAAAGGACATCAACCTTTGGCAATCAATAATGGATTTTCTGGTTTGATTTCAACAGGCGTTATTCATCCGTTGAAATGGCTTGATGTTGAAAGCTGGCATAACAAAGGCGGATCAGAGATTGGAACAAATCGATCATTACCCTCATCTAATTTTGGGAAAGTTGCTTATTATTTACAGAAACATGGTATCCAAGGTTTAATCATAATAGGTGGATTTGAGAGTTTCACGGCTTTGCACGAGTTGGATGAAAATGAAAAGAACTATCCTGTATTTTCCATTCCCAAGGTAGTTATCCCTTCTACAGTGTCCAACAATGTTCCTGGTACTGAATATTCACTTGGTAGTGACACATGTTTAAATCAGTTAGTCAAATACTGTGATGCGGTTATGCAGTCAGCATCTTCCTCAAGGAGGAGGGTCTTCGTTGTTGAAGTTCAAGGTGGTCATTCGGGTTTCGTTGCATCTTATTGTGGTTTAGTTACTGGCGCTGTTGCCACGTATACTCCTGAGTCCAATATCAATTTGAGGACTATTAGAGACGACATTGATTTGATGCTTGATGTTTTTAAGAATGACCGAGGACTTGATAAAAATGGAAAGATGATTATCAGGAATGAAAAAGCCAGTTCTGTTTATACATCGGAATTGATTGCAGATATAATTAAAGAAAGTGCCTGCGGAAGATTTGAGACTAGAACAGCAATCCCTGGTCACGTCCAACAAGGCTACACACCAAGTGCTATGGATAGGGTAAACGCGACTAGATTTGCTGTCAAGTCGGTTGATTACATTGAACGATGGAATTCCACAAAGTCTAGCTCGGTATTGTTGGGAATTCAAGGAGCCCATATGACTTTTACTGATATAAAAGAACTCTATCAAAATGAAGCAAATGTCAAGCTTCGTAAAGGACGACTGATTCACTGGGAAAACATGATCCATGGCGCAGATATGTTGAACGGTAAGCTTATGTCGAGGGAAGGTAGAAGTCTAGAGTGATTTACTGACTGGGGACTCGGCTTCTAAGCAATATCTGAGCTTTTTGCTACATACTATTTACTTTTACCTAGTTTGAACGACTATACTCCACAGTCAATACGTATATACATTTTGAATCAATAATACAAGTTCATTCTAACAGCTGCTTATTATTTGTGAGATTTTGATACTTTCGTTTTAGTGTCAAATAAAAGGTTGGTTCCTCTTTTAACTGTCCTCAGTTCAGTAATGTTTTCCTCTTCACTCTCCTCATCATCTTTATTTTCATGCAAGGATCCTCTTTCAGGAAACTGAAATTTTTGTTGCGGATGATTCAATGAGTTGTTAGAACTTTTACGGCTATTATCCCTTATTCTATTGACCAAGGAATGGAGTGACTTCGAGGCATGGGTACGACTTCTTCCTACATTGTAGCTCTTCATTATATGATTCCTATCGCCAAATTGAAGAAGGTTCTTAATCTTTCTATTTTTATCGTAACTTGACCCTATACCAGTCCCAGATTCTATCACTGGCAATTCAAAGAAAGGCTGACTATTTTGGTTTTGTGGAGCGGTTGGATATTCTCTATTGTCCGGGAGCCAACTTTCGACCTTAATATTATTTTGAGCTACTGCAAACATGAACTTATCTCGTAAGTCTTCTTTCTTCCTGAGCTCACCTCTCCTGTAGGATCTTTCAGATCCACTCATTATGATGTTAAAATTCTCACAATAACCTCCTCTCAATAAAAGAAGTAGAAGTTAGAGATCGAAGAACCGTTATCGTGCTGCATCACTTTTTGATAATAGAAATTCTTTCGTCACTTTTTTAATATACAGGTAACCATATATCTTTTTCGTAACTCAGATCCTACTTTCATTCTAACTACATAACCGAGTTGGCCTAACTTAATGACCTCACTGTAAAAATGTAATTCCCCTCTTAGTGAAGTCAATATATCCCATGTTGATATTGACATTCTCTGACTTCTTCGAGTCAGTTTAGTCGAAGGTATCGGAGAGAGGTGGTGGACCGCCGTAAGACCTTGTTAACAAAGAAATGTTAAGAACTTGGTAGTGTTTAATAAGAACTATAATAGATTCTACAGGGAAAAGCTGATCAGCATTATAAGGAAGGAATAGTATCATCCTTATATAGCTGAGAGGTACCCTGTGGGGAAACTATAAGGGATATCTAAAACAATACACTTAAAACATAAAACAAAGTCTGAAACAAGTGTGTAAGTCACACGTCCTCAGACTTATAACAAGTAACGTGACAATCAAAGTATTCGCTGGATCACGAATATATGTTTGCGTTTACTAGGAAGAAATATAAATGGGTTTCGTGGTCTAGTTGGTTATGGCATCTGCTTAACACGCAGAACGTCCCCAGTTCGATCCTGGGCGAAATCATATTTTTTTAAAAATAAGCATTAGAAGTCTTTTTTAGCACAGGAAAGCAAATGGGGAAATGTTATCGTCAAAAGTAGTACTATTTCTTACAGTGAATATTCAGCTAAGAAAGATAAAATTTATTGGAAACAAGTTTCACTTACTGTGCATTTAAATAGGTTAACATATGTAGTATATAATGCGAAATCTTAACAGCTCATATTGCTCAGAAAAGATATTTTGTTAGCAACTAGTACGACTTTTTCCCACTTCACGTTACACAGCGTGAGCATACCGCATTGACGATTCTAATAGTCGGTATAAACTTACGTCATCTTATTTATGACTAAAAATAATCTTCAGCGATAATGATCCCGCTTTGACTCCTGGTTTCTAATATTACCACGAATTACAGAAATGACTGAACTATATTCATACTGACCGTTTACCCAAGATCCAATAATGCTTAATCAAACTGGTAAAGTATTTACACCGGCAAGTCTATCTATAGTTGGGGCAATAAAAGGATGACTGAGAACATCACCGATATAAGGAATGGAGCGCAAAAATTGAACTATGGTTCCAAAAAAATCTCCAAATAAACCCAATATTCCAAAGCTCTCAAGTGTAAAGCCAATAAAGGATCTCTTCATCAAAATTAGTAAAATTCCTAGTCCAAAACATATGGTTCCTCTTATCTTTGTGGGTCTTGAAAAAAATGCAATTGTTCTTTGAGGTCCTATTATCAAAACAAGGCCAATTATGAAAAGAATATTACCCAAGGCAAGCAACCCTGAATCGAAGAATGCAATAATCCCAAAAAGAAAAAAGAATAGCCCACCAGCAGTAAAGCCGACACCGAATCCTAAAGCTGTCAGTAATTTGCCCCGAGCAATTAGTAATTGAAACTTCTACTTACTCTGTCTTTCCGACAACCAAATCATAAGGTCAGCTTCTTATATATATGATAAGTGTTATCGAGAAATGTGCTCATAGTTTATGAATGTTTTTTTTTATTTTAAGATCATGTGATTAAAGTCGTTTTATCAAACCTTCCTATTGGAACTACCTTAAGATTGCGCTAACTGGTTCTAACCGATACAAGATGTCAACTAAAGACGACTCCAACGACATTAGTGATGAACTTCCCCCTTCTTATGATGAAGCAGTAAGTCAAACTGATACAGGCTCTAATTATTCGAGACCTACAGCCTTTGTTCCTGAATCGAGCAATTCTCCTTCGTCGTCTCTGAAATATCAAGTTTCAAATCACACCAATATCAACAGGCCCAACTCGAGTAGTACACCACATGATACATCCTCACTATATGGAAATAATGACAGGTTACCTTTTAAGTACTCAAGAGGTTATTTTTGTCAAAAGTGCAAGAATACTGGATATAAGATGAAAAATGGCAAAATGTGTAGAACTTGCTGGCAAAAGTTTTATTTGAACGATCATAGCTATAATCCTAATCCAAAATTACCATTTAAATATCCTATTCGCTACCTATGTGAAAAGTGTCAGAATACTGGCTATAAGTTGAAAAACGGGAGGTCATGTCAAGATTGCTGGTCTATGTTTGGTCCTAGAAACACTTATACACCTATAGCACTGTCGACTCCAAGTTTCTTAGATTCGTTCTTTGGAACTACACAGTATATTCAGCCAATGCCTGGATCTTCGGGAAGCAGTCTCCCTCCCTTAAGAGTCCCCCCTGGAGATCCAAGGTTAGGTGGAATATTGTGTGGAAGATGCAGAGGTTCTGGATTGATCACTTCCTTTTTTGATGATGAACTCTGTAATGTTTGTCATGGATTGGGAAGAATTGTCAATGGACTTCCACAGTCTCAAGCACCACATCCACACTTCCAGAGTTTTCATCCCCCGGGCCCTGCTGGCCCTCAGTTTGGTCCCTCTAACCCGTATTCATTTGGAAATCGATCAGGGGTCGGTACATCACGACCTCCACCTCGGCCTAATCCATATGGAAAATATTGAATATGATGCTTTCCGTAATTTGGTAATGTCTTCCATTAATGCCCAATTTTAACGCTCCTATTCATAATGACATAATGTTAAGATATTAATACTATTCACCTATTTGTAGTTTGAAGGATATTTGAAATCAGTTAATTCGTAGAAGTTTTCTTTTATGTTCCTTATAGAGACAAACCTTGATAAAATGTTACCGCTTCCAGCCTTATCATTAGTACCAGATCCTCTAGCACCTCCAAACCATTGTTGACCAACGACAGCGCCAGTACTTTTATCGTTAATGTAGAAGTTTCCTGCTGCGTATCTCAACTTCTCTTCAGCTAGTCTAACTGCTTTACGGTCCCTAGCGAAAACAGAACCTGTCAACCCATACTTCGTCGATGAGTTAATAACATCCATGACTGATTCATATTCCGCATCAGGATAGACATATGCCGTCAATATAGGTCCAAAGAACTCTTCCCTCAAAAATTTATGATTAGAATCTTTGCTTTGTATCAAAGTAGGCTTGACATAATACCCAACAGAATGATCATACTCTCCCCCTTCTATAATCTGAAGATGAGAATCGTTCTTCGCTTCTTCAATTACATCTGCGAGCTTTTCGAATGACTGTTCGTGAATAACAGGTCCAGCAAAGGCATTCATTCCCGAGGTTTCAGCTGTGTTTCCAATTTCAATGCCCTTCATAGCAGAAACAAGCTTCTCTTTAAAGTGAGGCCAAACTGACTCAGCGACAAATAGTCTCGAGGTTGCAGAGCACTTTTGACCTTGATACTCAAAGGCGCCTCTAAGGGTTGAGAGAGCAGCATGGTCTATCGAAGCAGACTGGTGTATGAGATGAAAGTTCTTACCACCAGTCTCTCCAACAATTCTCGGATAGTCACGATAAGTATCAGCAGCTACATTAGAAGCAATCTTGGAGTACAATTGTTTGAATACAGCGGTCGATCCCGTAAAATGTAATGCGGCGAACTCATTATCACTCAACACTTTATCCGTAATCATCTTAGGTTCACCAGGAATGAAGTTAATGACACCAGCTGGTAAACCTGCTTCCTCTAGAATATTGAGCAAGATGTAGTTTGATAAGACGGCAGAGGCAGAAGGTTTCCAAACAACGGTATTGCCCATCAAAGCAGGTGCTCCCACTAAATTTCCTGCAATTGCAGTAAAATTGAATGGCGTAACAGCATATACAAATCCCTCTAATGGACGATACTCAGAACGATTCCACACTCCTGCTGATGATTCAAGAGGTTGTTGAGCATACATCTCCTCTGCGTACTTAACATTGAACTTGAAAAAATCGATAAGTTCAGCAACACAGTCGATCTCAGCCTGATAAACGTTCTTACCTTGTCCTAACATTGTTGCTGCCAATGAAGTGTATCTATACTTCGTAGAAATTAGATCCGCAGCTTTCAAGAAAATAGCAGCTCTATCAACCCACGGAGTTGCTGCCCATTCTTCTTTAGCTACCTTCGAAGCTTCTATGGCTGCCTTAACATCTTCCTCAGAAGCCTGAGATACACTTGCTAACTGTTGCCCATGCTTAGCGGGATTAACTTGGATTTT
Source organism: Priceomyces melissophilus (assembly GCA_031081885.1). Lineage (NCBI taxonomy): Eukaryota > Fungi > Ascomycota > Pichiomycetes > Serinales > Debaryomycetaceae > Priceomyces > Priceomyces melissophilus. The sequence continues at coordinate 138,601 of JARYTE010000007.1, read as the reverse complement.
GCGTTCACTCTTATAGATCTTTTTACCCCCAATGACCAAAGGAATATCCACAGCCCCGTTATCAAGTATGTTGGTAACAGAGGCACGTAGTAAATCCCAATCCTTCTCATGCCTAAAAGAAAAATCTTTAACAGGTTCATTTTTGAGTGATGGCGGAACTTTAGGATTTGCCAACTGAGATGCCATCCTGCGCAACCTTATCAGTGTCCTCATAGATGAGAAAGCTGACAAACCCCTCAAAGATTCCTGAATGACCTTCGACGTAGAAGAATATCCTTTCACCAACATCTCTATTTTCTGTCTTTATTACAAAGTTAGGGAGTGGAAGAAAAAATTGTAGTTTATATAGCTGTTATGTTGTTATTCATGCGACTCCTAGTTGTTCGGGAAGTGACAAGCGAGCGCCGTAAATTTCCATTTATCGCACATACAGACCGCTAATGATAGCGATACAGGAAAATGACAATATAGATAGAATCTTGTGTAACTATTCTACAGTTAAATTTACCGAAGAAAGCAGAAAAATCATTTAAAGTTCGCAGAGCTAGTGTCTCTTTATATCCAAGTAACTTTCAACCACTTCCATTGTTGGTGACACACTCACGGGTAAGCCCTTTTTTAGATTGGAGTTGAATTTACTGTAATTTCAAGATATAATGCATTCAGGAATTAAAAATGCTATCAAGAGTCATCATGCAGTAAATAACATCATTAAGGAAACCTTGAAACTACTATTCATCAGTCTATTTTTGTTGAAAGCTTCTCGATATCAAAGGAAAGCTTCGAAACCCATTGACTAATTTGAGATTTGTTTTCCTCAAAATTCTCATTATACTCGTCAATCTTCTTTGTCAAGTCACTTATTGATAAGTCCCACTTTGTGATATCTTTTTTCATATCTGCCAAAATTTGTTCAATGCTTTGACTCAATTGCACACTGCTGCATAGATCGGAGTGGACTCTGTGGAGCGCTTTCATTCTCGCTAAAAGTTTGGGCACATAACCAGAAAATTCGTGGAGATTTGGGAGAATACGAATTAGCTCGTCGACTTGTTCGTCCTTTCTTATATTTCTCTCATTCTCCTCTTTTTTAGCAGTGACTCCTGGATTTGTCAACTCGACCATTTTCATTTCTGTGGACAACCTCTCTGCTTCTGTCCGAATTGAAGATAATCTTGACTCCAATTTTTCGATGCTGTAATCTGGATTGTAAACCAAATTCACCCTCCTGCTAAGGTCGCATAATTGACTTTGAATGGTTCTTCTAGAGTTTTCAGTTATTTCCATTCCTGATAGTTCAATCCTTGAGTCGAAACCAAGTGCAGACTCTAGGTAGCTAATGCGGCTCTCTACTTCCAATATGTCTGTATTTGGCCCTATATTCAGCTTACCACTAGAAGATATCAGTAACTCATCTTTATTAATAATGTCAGATGTCCGTTCAAATATATCCCGAAGTCGATATTTGTATGCATTAGTGTCAGAGTGTTTGGTGTCTTTGATGAGTGTTTCTAGTAGAGATATTAGAGTACCTAAATTGACACTTTCTTCCAAGCATTCAGCTTGCAGTGTCTCTAACAACTCTTGTAGTTCACTGCTTATTCGAGATATTTTCCGTTCTCTAGTTTCCTTTATTTTCAGAACCTGATAACCTGTTCCGTTTACTTTACTAGAAATATTTCCCAGAAAATCACATTGCCCAACCTGAGTTACTATTAGATCTTCAGTGAGTACGTTTTTGACTTTAGAAGTAATGATATCGTTCGACACTATGTCAGACACACTGCTCAGTCTCCGTGAGGAGAGATTATCTATGTTATTGCTATCTGAACTTTCAACATCTGATGTCTCAAAAACGTGCTGTGACTCTATATCTATATCAGGTAGTTCCCCGAGTTTATCTGGCATACTAAAGAGTCCCACCTATTTAAATAAAATAGCATAAAATAGATGTCTACTCAATGATCACTATGGAGAACTAAGATATACACTTAACCTTTACTTTGGACTAAACAAAATAATTGTCGCGTTTTTACATTATTGTTATACTGTGCAAAATTCCCCTTCAAATCCTTTTTCGCAACTGTTTATTTATTGACTATTTGAATGACATCTTCGTCATGAACTGGATGGGACAATCCACATTTCTGAGGTGAATGCTTGGCACTAGATCCCCAAACGAGAGCATACTTGAAATGATTCTTCATATCTCTGTGGATAGCGTCGCATACCTGTTCCACGGTAGAGTTTTCTCTAACAACCAAAGGCTCCGTAAGATTAGGAGAAATACCCCTCCTCTTTGTAAAAATTCTTGTGAGATTTATCTTACTCCATATCTCTTCTTTCAAGTCTTCGATTCCCAAATTCATTTCACATGATATGACAATAGTGTTTGGCTCTCTTGCGAGTCTGTCTGTCTCCTCAAGAGAAACAGCATCAATTTTATTGTAGACATATAGGCATTTAATGTAGGAGATGTGCAGATCATTAATAACATCTATAAAGTCATCAACTGTGACGTTTTCGTCTTTAACTAAGACGTCAGCATTATGAATTTTATAATCCTTCAACAATGCAGTGACAATTTTCTCGTCTAAATGTTTAGGGGGACTAATTGAGTTTAGTTTGACACCCCCATTCTTTTTCACTTTTATGGTCAAGTTGGGCCGCTCCTTGTTTAATCTAATGCCCATGATCTCTAATTCATTTTCTAAAATTTGCCTCTGATCACCTCCTTTAGTTGCATCCAAAACCATCATTATTAGATCTGAAGTTCTGGAAACTGCAATTACTTGCCTTCCTCTTCCTTTACCTTGTGATGCAGCCTTTATAATACCAGGTAAATCTACGACCTGAACTTCTGCTCCATGATATTCAAGAATACCTCCCACTGAAGTCAATGTCGTAAATTCATAATTAGCAGCCTCTGATTTAGTATTGGTCACCCTCGAAAGAAAAGAGGACTTACCCACACTGGGGAAACCTATTAATGAGACACGAGCGTCACCAGCTTTCGCTACTTCGAAACCTTGGTTACTACCTGACGATCCTCCTGGCGCCGGCTCCAAAAGTTCTCTTCGAAGTTTGGCAAGCTTTCCTTTCAAGAGACCTATATGATATTCAGTCGCTTTATTCTTTTGTGTTCTCGACAATTCTTCTTGAATTTGTTGTATCTTCTCTAGAGCTCCCATGTTGTAGTGGATTCCTATAAATGTCAACCAACTTTAAAGTGGATGATGTTCAATTATGTTCGTCTGCATAGAAAAATGTCAAACGTTTTGCGAAATAAAATCTCGATGAGGGCTCTCGATGAGGAGCTCTTTGCAGAAAATACTTGTAAAGATGGGATCAGCAAGAAAAATTGGGAATAGCTCAAGGAGTTCTGTAATTCAAATTTCAGATGTTCTTGGGTCGGGAAGTTCTAAGCTAAAAAAGAAAGTTAGAGATATCCAAAGATTACTTAAGAAGGACAATTTACCAGCTGATACAAGAATTGAAAATGAAAGAGCATTAGCAGCTCTTCAGATAGAACTCAAAAATCATGAATCGAAGGAAAGAATGAAAACTATATCAAAGAAATATCATATGGTGAGATTTTTTGAAAGAAAAAAGGCTATCCGTAGGTTGAAACAAGCCAAAAAGAAACTTGAAGAAGTGAAGAAGACTGATGTAAGAAAGGATATAAAAAAGGCAAAAAAGGCAGTTGATCAGTATAAGATCGATGTCGTATATGTAGTAATGTTTCCCAAAGGTGAGAGGTATATTTCTCTTTACCCAAATCCTAAAGAAGGGGAAATAACGATGGATGAAAATGCGAAAAAAGGAATCCTAAAGGTAGATCAAAGAAAAAGAGAATTTAGAAAACAGATGGCAGATTTAATTAAAGACGACAAACTTCCCTTTAAAATCGACGATTTATTGGAGGGGAAATCTGTTTCGATTGAAAATGTTTCAAGGCCAAGAGGAGAACAAATTGATGCTCCTCAGACCAAAAGACGCAAAGAGAATGAGAATGATGACTTTTTTGAGTAACCGTTTTTGTTATAATTAGTATCTATTTAACAAACATTATGCATTTCAGAGCACTAGCTCTCATATTCCACAAGTAAATTCATTAATTGCAAAAAATCCGGTATCTATAATTTTAGCTTATGCCTGTCTATATATTTTATATCCATAGCGTCATTTACCAAATAAATAACCACTTCCTTTCCCTTTAAATCTTCAGGTATCTCCAAGGAGCCCTGAACTATACCCTTTCTACCAAATAATTTAGGGGTAGCTCTTTTCAAGAGAAAGAGTTCATTCCTGTCGATATCGCTAACTAAACAAAACCATGATTCCCTTTGACTTTTCGGGAAATGTGGAGCATAAATATTGAACTCATCGCTCAAAGGTGGATTTTCATGAATCAACTTGAAGTTCACTGAATTGGACAGTTCCTGGAACACGCGAAAACTGCCAGTGGGTAACCGAGATGCAATGTGAATAAATTTATTCACTAGCTCTTCGTCAGTTATAGAACTCCTTTCTTCATCAGAAAGATTATTGACCGAGACACCTAGATCCTGAGCAGTAGATCGCAACTCCTCTCTATTCATATGTCCTAATGCATAAATTGACATGTCATTGCGTTTCGTCTTTTGCAATCGTAAGCCAGGAAGGGTATGTACAATACTATCATCTAACCAACAACGTTGCTTAACGCACTGCATAAGTCTAATAAACGACAAAACTGCTTGAAGGTAACCAAGTTCAGCTGAAGCATCAATATATGCCTGTATGATACGTAACGCTTGGTCTAGCACGGATATTGTATCCTGGGAGTAATCAGCAATTGGAAGCTCGATTCTAGACATAAAAGCTTGAATCAATAGGAAGGCCTTAACATGTGGATCCCAGATAAACTCCTTTTCCATATAAGCAGCAGAATATCTCATAGACGCTGATAGTTCCATATTGATGAGTTCTTCACCATGACGCGTTGCCAATTCGTTGTATTCAGTCGCCTCGCAAAGTAACTTCAAGCAATGCCCGAAATCAGAATCAGGTTGCAAATTTTCTATTATCGTCCTCATAGTTTTATGAGATAGATAATAATAAGATGAAATATTCAAAAAGGTTGTTGGAATTAGCTTTCCTCTACCTCCAGTAATAAGACATTTGGAATCAACAAGGTTTGTTATGGCGCTATCTATTAAGCCGCTCAAATACAATGATATACCTTTGGAACCAGGATCTCTCACTTTGTAGTACGTGGGGTTATTGTGAACACGCCTATATAAGAATGTCCAAGTGAGGAAATTAACAGCATCCTGTCTAGTTTTAATTGTCCCAGCTGAAATTTCTGCACCAATGTGGTCATCCAAGACTTTATGAAGAGAGGATTCTACTGGAAAGCCGATGTTCAAGAAATGCTTGTAAAAATTTTTTTTGGAATCCTTCGTCATAACAATTGCAACTCCTTCATCATCATAGGCTGGTCTACCCGCTCTTCCCATCATTTGTAAAATATCAGTTAAATCCATGTCTCTGTATGCTTCAATTTTGGCATCAAAAAACTGAGTTCCTTTGATAATAACTAAATGCGCCGGTAAGTTGACACCCCATGCTAGTGTAGAAGTTGCAACTAAAATTTGAACTTTTCCTGCTTCAAATAACCTGTGGGAAAGACGACGATCTGAGTCAATTAAACCAGCATGATGAAGGGCTATACCAAATTGAAGGGAAAGTTTAAGCGTTTCATCTTTAATTTGCTCAGTATTTATTTGTAACTCAATATCATCCATATGAAGGAATCTCCTGGGATTAGATTCCATTCCGCATAAGTGGATTAAATCAAGTGCAGTAAGACGCGTTTGTCGACGTGATGCAACGAAGATCAAAACTGGCTTATCAGGAGAATGTTGCTTGATGGCCATGAAACATGGTTTATTCATGGTTTTCATCAAAGGAGAGAATGCCAACTTGTCTTGAAAGCCATCAATATACATCTTTAAAGGGACTGGCCGTACGGACTGAGGAAAATTAAAAAGACCTTCTCTAACATTTAACCAGCCTGCCATGTCGATCGCATTTGAAATAGCAGTTGACAATCCTAAGAGTCTTATTTGTCTTTCGGTTTGTGATGAAATATAATTCATACGGCTTACAATCATTTCCAAAATAGGTCCCCTGTCACTAGCCAATAAATGAATCTCATCCATAATCACCAACGATACGTCCTGGACAAACTTTCTTGTCTGCCAGTTACGTGATATACCATCAAATTTTTCTGGCGTTGTGACGATAATATCAGCTTCCCTTACCTCTCGGGCCTCGGGTGTGGAATCACCTGTAAGCTCAACCAATTTGTACTTTGTAACGTCGCATATTCTACTCCGCCAGTCGTCGACCCTTTCGCGTACCAAAGCTTTCATGGGGGCAATATAAACCACCTTAGACCCAGGTCTATTCTTGAATGCATTCCACATACCGAGCTCGGCAACCACTGTCTTACCCGATCCAGTAGGAGACCCAACAAAGACTCCTGAGTTACTATTGTACAATGAAAAGAAAGTCATGGTTTGCATCGGATTGAAATAACGGAATTTCGAAGAATAAATTGATTCAATTTCTGGATTCTGTAGTGCTTTAACAGGTAAAGGCTGAAGTCTTAATAGATTAGTTATTAATGTTTCGTTTACTGGCCTTATCAAATGTTGAAAAGAAATTGTGTGAACTACTTCAGAACCAAGCCAGCTATCGGAAACAGCTCTAACAACAATTTGCAGCGGAAGAGGGTCAGATAAGGGAATCATGAATTCCATTTCGTGGAGTCCCTTCATTTTTCTCCTATTTAAAATAAATTTTTCAGTATGGAGAATCGTATAATCAGCAGACTCTTCCACCGTTATCCAGAAGAATTGCGAAGTCCCGTGGTATTTATCATCCCACTTGAAATCGGCTACAACCCTCAACTTTAGACGTAAAATAGAATTTGTAATTGGATAGACCTCAGATTCTATTTGCAAAAATGGGAATTTGGCAATCAATTGCTGTATGGTATATCCCATTCGTTTGTTATGAATAAGATTTCCAATTTCTGCAACTGTCATATCTTTTAATGAGTCCATGTCTAAATTCTTAGATCTAAAGTTCTTTAGTATCGGCTCTGGTAATTCGAATTGTGCCATCGGATGATCAAAAGACCAGAGTCTTCTTTCTATGGATTTACAAATCTCAAGTAATACCTTCAGAAAAAGTCCCCAATGTCTATCAATGCCAATTAGGAATAAAGCTCGCCCTATTCTAGCCGAATTCTGGGCGACATAATTCGAATCCGAATTCAATGCCGAATCTTTTATGTGAATCTTTGATATAAAAGCTTGTAAAAGTATGTTTGTCTTACCTTGTGCCGATTCCACTTCTCCTGCGACCTGGCAGTGTGTAGAGCTATCCAAAAGAGACTTCAATTCGTTTTCCTCCTCTTGTCTAAACTTAATTCCATCGAATTCCGAACTCATACTAATCATAGCGAGTACATCAGCTTCCGTAGCTCTGGGGTTTAGCATTTGATTGAACACTTCCACTGAACTATTTACAAGATAGAATTCTGAAGCAATTCTCCCTAAGTCTTTAGGAATGAAAGCGCCTGATGTCTCATCAAATACGATCATTTGAATGTGATGAAGTTTTCTCGCAGCTTCTAATATCATTGTACGTCTCTTGGAGTATAAAACCGGGTCATCCTGTAATTTACGCCACTCAATGCCGTACCCAAGGGGATTCTTTTGCATTCTAACCATTAAATAAGTATAACCAAGCCATTGAATTCCCTCTTCGACATTGGTAACGCTTCCAAGCGATATTTCTGCATTTAAATTGTCGATGAGCTTGTCACCCAATTTAGACTCAATAGGATACTGTTGAGTCAATAGAGAGACATAGTGATCAAGCCTATCACTTGTGGTACAAAGAATACCAGTGCCTGATTGTTCAAACTGCGGTCTTCCTGCTCTACCAAAAATCTGTAGCACATCTGATATACCTAAATCAACGAATCCGCCTACCTTAGCATTATAGACTTGGGTACCTTTCACAATAACAACTGCTGCTGGAAGATTTACACCCCAAGCAAGCGTTGCGGTACAACACAAAACTTTGATCGCTCCATCTAAGAACATGCTTTCAGTTAAATTCCGATCTGACCTTGACATACCAGCATGATGGGTTCCAAATCCGAATTGAAATAATTCTTTCATCTCTTTACTTCTATTTTTACTTGCAATATCTCTTTTATATTTATTTGTAAGGGAAATGTCGTCGGACTCAAAAATTGACATTTCATGGTTATCTCTGGCCATACCTATGAAAGTACGCGCTGACTTTACCGTATCCTTTCTTGAGTTTACAAATACCATTACCTGAACGCCCGCTTCTACTTGCTCCACAAGTTTTCTATAGCTCACTTCGTCAAGGTTTTTCATGGACAACTTAGAGCCAGCTTTCCCCTTAACGCCAATCAATTGCTGCTCTAATGGTACTGGCCTAAATGAGGCATCAAAGTAAAACATACCCACATTTCTGTTAACTCCAAGAAAATCAGAGACATCCATGTAGTTTGGCAAAGTTGCTGAAAGACCCACGACTCGAATCATCAGTTGACTGCTCTCTACCTGCCTTAAAGTTCGAGCAACTAATGTCTCTATAACAGATCCTCTGTCTTCGTGTAACAAATGCACTTCATCAATAATCAATAACTTGACTTTCGTTGTTAAATCATTGTCTCCTATCAGTTTTCTTGTTACGACATCCCACTTTTCAGGAGTGGTAACTATAACCTGAGTCGTCATAATCTCCACTTTAGTCAACTGCATATCTCCTGTCAATTCACGAACAGTAATTCCTAACCACTGCAACTTTTTGCTATACTTTTCGACAATTTCAGCTGCCAAAGCCTTTAATGGGGCAACATAGACTATCTTAAACTCATCATCTTCTATATCCATTACTATATCACCTGCATCAGTTTCTCGTTCTATTGAAAATTGTTTAATTGTTTGTAATATTGTAAGTAGAGCAACATCGGTTTTACCTGCACCTGTAGGGGCACAAACCAACATGTTTTCATTCGTATTGTATGCAACTGGATACACTAAACTTTGCATTTCATTAAAAGTTTTATAATTCTTGAAGGTCTTTTGACAGAGAAGGTCCAAGTCTTTCAATATTATTAGTGCATCATCTGAGATCCATTTGTTTTCATTCTTATCTTGGATGGGGATTGAGATCTCTTCATAATTTGCATAACTGGTCCTCTGAGCACCGTCTGGAAGAGCAAACTTTTTACCCGTTATTGAAATAATTCCACCGCTATCTGGTTTTTTGAATACATGCGGATATTGTGGTTGAACCCTGGGACCTAAAAGTTGATTTTTAGTTCGCCTTTGATTGTTTTCTAACATCTGAATCCTCTCTTCGGGAGTCAAAATTCTTAACTTTTCTCTGCCTAACTGTTTTCCTTTCTCTTCTTTTTGCTGCATTGATGATACTATATGAGACTTGTTTTGTACAACTTTCGTCATTAAATCCAATTCTTCAAAGCCAAGTAAGTTGAATAGCTCCGATTGTAATTCTTCTTGCTTGCTAGTTGAGGTAATTATACCAACGACCATATCCCAATAGAATCCCTTTTCTTCACCACTTTCGTGATCCAATTGTTCAAGTTTACTCGATATCTCAGATAGCACCGTCTTACTATTTTCCACCACCTTGAATTGGCCTTGAGGTACCACAAAGTCGCTTAGCAAATCTTTCACTGGTGTATATCGTAATGGTTCATTATCTATAATAGGAATCTTATCTTGACTTGAAATGCTAATTCCCTTCACGTTTTCCATTAAGGGCTCCATTGCGTCCATATAGGACCTAGTGGACGTAGCATTATACATGGTAAATAATTATTATTCAGTACCATGTATTTAATCGCAGGTATACAAAATTTCTTTCGTATGTATGCAGTATATCATATTCTGGGAGCAAGAGAGAAAAAAAAGAGATGAGCATCGAGCATTCTAAAAGTTAAGGTTTTTTGATTATATGAATAGTTATGAATAGGCTGAAGGATAGTTATAAGACTGAGAGTCAAAGGAAGCATTTTAATAGTATTGATGAGAACAGGAAGAGATCCCATGAGGAAGTAGAACTGGAGCAAATAGCTGACATGGCAAAAGTGGTGGAAAACTTAGACAATGAATTTGACGAAGTTGCTGGTTTACTCGGTAATGACGTGAAAGATCCAGAGGAGAAACTCACCAAGATAGATGAGGGTCCTGAAATTCACAAAGAAGAGAATCTCCAGCATGATGTCAAAAAGTTATCTAACGACACTAGCATTGCCCAGCAGGAAACTACAGTTGAAACCTTTGCTGGGACCGGTTTATCTGAGCCTCTTTTGAAATCTATTAATACTATGGGTTTCAATAAAATGACTGAGGTGCAAGCCAGAACCATACCACCTTTGCTCGCAGGAAGAGATGTTTTGGGTGCTGCTAAAACTGGTTCCGGTAAAACATTGGCTTTCCTAATTCCTGCCATCGAGTTGTTATACTCTTTGAAGTTCAAGCCCAGAAATGGTACTGGAGTTATAGTTATTTCTCCAACAAGGGAATTAGCATTGCAAATTTTCGGTGTTGCTAGAGAGTTGATGGCAAACCACTCGCAAACTTTGGGTATTGTAATCGGTGGTGCCAATAGAAGACAAGAGGCGGAAAAACTAACAAAAGGTGTGAATATCTTGATCGCAACCCCTGGTAGATTGTTGGATCATTTACAAAATACTCCAGGGTTTATTTTCAGAAATCTTAAGGCTTTGGTCATTGATGAGGCTGATAGAATTTTGGAAATAGGTTTCGAAGAAGAGATGAGGCAAATTATTAAGATTCTTCCGACAGAAGAAAGACAGACAATGCTATTCTCCGCAACTCAAACAACAAAAGTCGAGGACCTTGCTAGGATATCCTTGAAAGCTGGACCGCTATACATCAATGTAGTTCCCGAGTCAGAAGTGTCTACCGCTGATGGTCTAGAACAAGGATATGTTGTCTGCGAATCCGACAAACGTTTTTTGCTTCTTTTCTCATTCTTGAGGAGAAATATGAAAAAGAAAGTTATTGTTTTTCTATCCTCTTGCAATTCTGTTAAATATTATGGAGAGCTTTTGAATTATATTGACCTTCCTGTCTTAGATTTACATGGGAAGCAAAAGCAACAAAAGCGAACGAATACGTTTTTTGAATTTTGTAATGCAAAACTGGGTATACTTATATGTACTGACGTGGCAGCCAGAGGACTTGATATTCCCGCCGTTGATTGGATCATTCAATTCGATCCACCAGATGATCCAAGAGATTATATTCACCGCGTAGGTAGAACTGCTAGAGGTGCTAAAGGTAAGGGTAAATCGCTCATGTTCTTGACCCCAAATGAATTGGGATTCTTAAGATATCTCAAAGCTGCAAACGTGCCACTTAATGAATATGAATTCCCGACAAAAAAGATAGCAAATGTTCAGTCACAGTTAACAAAACTCATCAAAAATAACTTTTGGCTTCATCAGTCTGCTAAGGATGGTTATAGGGCATATTTGCAGGCTTATGCATCACATCACTTGAAAACTGTTTACCAAATAGAAAAACTTGATCTAGTCAAAGTAGCCAAATCGTTCGGATTTGATGTCCCACCAAAGGTTAACATAAGCATTGGAACCAGTGGCAAAAATCCGAAAAAACAGAAAAAACATTGAAAATTTCCAGTCCGAAGAAGTACAGTAATTGTGTTAGTGTCCGGTGTGACAATTATCATTAACTATTAGCATTGCTTTTATATACTTCGTGTATTTATGTGCTCTCTTTCCAATTCATAAATGCGATGTGTACCGCGTATTTTTCTGATAACATCCTGATGAGCTAGCTCATTTAAAATCGTAATTGTGACCTATAGAAATAATGGAAAGTAAATACAAGTATTTAAATCATGGTTTATCAGAGAACCAGGTGATTGACCTGAGAGTTTGTGTTAAGGACTCTTATGATTTTCCAAAAAAAAATAACTTTCTTTTGACCACTCGAAAATACGATCGACAGTTTTATTCTATGTACCAGTACCGATTAGGTACGTTAAGGGAAAGTGTGTATCAAAATGCAGTAGAGAAATGGGGTAATGGCGTGAAAAAGATTGATGGATTGACCGTATTCAAGAAAGACAAAATTTTGGATATCGCAGGCGGTGAGATGTGCTGGGTCATTGGTACTACATTCTCAGACCTAAAGTATAAACTTAACATTTTTCAGGACGTTGAAGATGGTAAAGATGATATTCTACCTCAAACTCCAGAGAGCTATATTGGTGATCAAAAGACATGGACGATGATGATAGAGGATGAATCGGGGAGAGCTATCTTGAATAACGATGAATTTTTAAATAAGAATATCTTGGTAACAGGTTGTATTGTAGCTATATTAGGAATAGAAGTTCAGGCTGGAATATTTGAAATAATGGACGTTGTATATCCAAGCATTGCTCCTCAGAGACCATTTCCAGCCTTGGATGATTCACGAGATATGAAAATAGCTTTGATTTCGGGGCTAAGTATTGATAATGACGTCGCAAGCGACTTGAAAATTGAGCTATTGAAGTGTTATTTAAGTGGCGAATTAGGACTGGATAAAGATAAAGAAGACCTGAAGAATACAGCTGGTTTATTAATAGCTGGTAACTCTGTGAGACAATTCGAAAGAAGTGCTGAGGATGACTTTATCACTATGAATAATTACGGTACCAAGAATGTTTCTAAGTTTGACCCTGAATCACTCAAAAAATTTAAGACTTTTGTGAATGAACTAATAAGCTCTATCCCAATTACAATCATGCCAGGTGCAGATGACCCAGCTGAGATCACTCTTCCACAGCAACCTCTTCATAAAGCTATGTTCTCAAGGAATATGAGTCATATTAAAGGAGGTGCATTAAAGTTAGCTACAAATCCATCATGGTTCGAAATTGGTGGCTTAAGGCTACTAGGAACTTCAGGTCAGAACATTGACGACATCTTCAAGTATCTTCCAGAGGAGATAAGACAACAAAAGACTTCCTCTGATATCATGAAAGAGACATTGAAGTGGCAAAATATAGTCCCGACTGCACCCGATACTCTTTATTGCTATCCCTACGAAAACTGTGATCCATTCGTATTAAGTGATGAACTTCCTCATGTTTATTTCGCAGGAAACCAGTCTGAATACAGCACACTGGTCTTTAAGAAAGATAATAAAGTTGTCAGATTGATTTCGATTCCGAAGTTTAGCGAAACAGGACAGTTTGTACTTTTGAATCTTAGGACGCTCGAGCCGGAAATTGCGACGATCTCTATGATTTGAAGTGTAAGTTGGTACAAAATTTTTTATACTCTCCTGGTAACAATAAACCAATTGACATCAATTTATTTAGCTATTGAACCGTTATTTTCACCAAGTATTCTGTGTTTGTATATACGCACTTGTCTAGAATTAAATTTTTTGAATCGACGTCTCGGAGGAAACAGCCGACATTATTTCTTTTACCCCATACAAATAAACGAGAATTACGGACGTAAGTATGCACGCGCAGTACCCTAACGTAGAATCAGGAGAGCAATTTTCGTTGATATAGACCCAAAGGATGATAAGACACAGATGATCCCCTCTTCAAATATTTAGCCTCCTCTGTATAATTCTGAACTTCCGATTTTCTTTTTTGTGGGACGCCAAGACCCTCGTAAAGATTCCATGTTTGTTAAAGTTTTCTGGGAACGATTAGCGAACTTCCTTCAGTAATTTTCCTCAGGTCGGAATTGCGTAACTAGAAAATTTTTTGTGCGCTCCCTTAAAGTCACTGAATCATCCGTTTTCTAATTTAACACCATAGTTGTTTGCATCAGATTCAAAGTTGGCATAAAAATAAGTTGAGTGTCAATTTCGATATCAACAAAGCTCCTTTTTGTCATTTTCATAGTGATTGATTGATTATTAAGAAAATACAAAGTGTTCAACAGAAATTGCCACAGAGTGACAGAAAATTAAATACTACTTCATTGCATAGTTATAAAAAGACATTATCCTTTTCAGTCAGTTTACTTCATAAGGAGTATTTTATTTATATATTGCAATTATTTAATTGACTCAACGTTTGACATTGAATTGAACGCATTTTCTATAAGTCTATAATCGACGTTGCATTACCAAGATTGAAAATAGTGTTGGAGTATTGACACTTTCAAATATTATTAATTGACCCTTCTAGTCAAGTTACATTCTTTTGAAGAAATGAACAGTGAAAAGGATATCAAGAACGACTTCTTAGGAACGGGTGCATCAAAGAAGCCGAAGAATTTGCATATAGCTCACAGGAGATCTCCGAGTGAGTTAACCACTTTAATGGGTAAGTTTTCTACCAAGTGAAATCCGGTGTCGTGCCGGTGTACTTTTGTCTAAGGAAATTCATGCGTTTGATCTGGATGTTTAGATACTAACTTCTTATTCTAGTGGAACAGTATAACTTGCAGCGCCAATTGGAACAGGTACAAGCACAACAGAAACAGATTTTGCAACAACAACAAATGGCCCAGCAATATGCATATTCTTCCCAGCAATCAGATTTCATGCCGCCTCCTGGGTTTCGGTCACACTCAAGATCTTCATCGATGAATCTGAGTGGCGGAGGGCATAAAAGGACAGGTTCGTCTAGTAATATGCCCCAGGGCCACAATAGAAGACATTCTTTGGGATTAAATGAAGCGATTAGGGCGGCTGCTAGCCAAAGGCAGAATAATAATAGGTCAGCTTTAAGCCCGCCCAACACATCAAGTGGAGGTGACCCTGAGATTGGGTCCTTCAAATTCCCTCCGACATCAGGTTCAGATTTAGATAGTGATGAATCGCTTACACCTCCGGCAACATCAGGTCACAATAGATCTAGGTCATTAGCCTACGGCCAAAATTCATTTAAATTTCCGCCGGAGAATCTTGTGCCGCCAAATATATCAGTAAATCAAAGCCCTGAGAGAGGACATCAAAGAAAAGGCTCGCATTACAGAACAGGATCGAGAAATTTTGACACAAGTACTCATAACATAAATTCCAACTGGAGACAACAACAACATTCAAGGCCATCAGCTTCATTAGAGCCTCCTCAAGCATCTTTTGTACCAGGTCATAAACCTCGCAATAGTTCATACGGTGGGTCGATTTCTTCACTTTCCCAGATGATGCCATCCAACAATGTGAACGGCAGAAAATCTTTGTTTGCTCCATATTTGCCCCAGTCTTCATTACCGGACTTGATAAGTGAAGGACGCTTAGCTACTGGTACCTTGAGAGTTAATAAAAAAAATCGGTCGGATGCTTATGTTTCCACAGATGGTCTTTTGGATGCAGACATTTTCATTTGCGGCTCAAAGGATCGTAATCGTGCTTTAGAGGGTGACTTAGTTGCTGTTGAGCTTTTGGTTGTTGACGAGGTTTGGGAGTCAAAAAAGGAGAAGGAAGCTAAGAAGAGAAGGAAGGATAACACATTGAATAAATCTCCAACTCACTCAGTTTTGAACGATGATATTCATAATGATGCCACGTCTGCACCTGCTTCTGCGGAAAATGAGGAAGGCGATACTGATTCGAGCTTAACTAGAAGAGGATCTTTGAAACAAAGGCCGACTTTGAAGAAAAACGATGATGTTGAAGTGGAGGGGCAATCCTTATTGTTAGTCGAAGAAGAAGAAATCAATGACGAGATAAAACCATTGTATGCTGGTCATGTTGTTGCTGTTGTTGATCGGATTCCCGGTCAGCTGTTTACTGGCACTCTTGGTTTATTGAGACCTGCACAAGCTGCCCAAGCGGCAAAAGACAAAAAAAATGGTAGGGAGCCTTCAGTTCAAACACCAAAAGCCCCTAAGATTGTTTGGTTCAAACCAACTGATAAAAAGGTGCCTTTAATAGCGATCCCCACGGAGCAAGTACCAAGTGATTTTGTTGAGAATCATGAGAGCTACTCGGAACAACTATTTGTCGCATCTATTAAGCGGTGGCCTATTACATCTTTACACCCTTTTGGTACCTTGATAAGTAAATTGGGAAAGATTGATGACCCTAATACTGAAATTGATGCTATACTAAGAGACAATAATTTTTTGTGCGACGAATACCCAAAGGATATGACTTACGATTTACCTAGTTTTGAGGAGGAATTTCATAATCCTGAAAGAGTAAACTTCACTAATGATTACGTTATTGCCTTTACCCCTAATGGTGAGTTTGTAGATAATGCTCTCCATGTTAAAAGAAAATCTGATGTTAAGATTGAGTTGGGATTTCATGTCGTCGATGTTGCATATTTCATTCAACAAGGAAGCGTTTTGGACAGAAAAGCTAAAAAGAGATCGTCATCAGTCTTTTTACTGCAGAAATCCATCCCATTATATCCTGAAAGTGTTATTGACGCCATCTCTTTCAGGGAGGGCGAACCAAATTTAGCAGTCTCTGTGGTATTTGAAATTGACACATCATCTTTTGAAGTTGAAGACCTCTATATGTACGAATCCATCATAAGTCCTAAGAAGTTAGTTTCTTACGATGAATTTGACAAGATATTAGAAGGGCGGAAAGTTGACAGTATTTCATCTGCAACAAGTGATTATGTAAAAACATTTAGCTTGATTGCGAAAGAATTTCGCCGTCAAAGGTTGGATGATGAAAAGTTAGGAATCCTGCCAAATCTCACCTTACTTAATCAGATCGATGACGAGAAAGTAAGATTACATCTAAATGTTTTTGATGAGAGTTTAGCGTTGAGCGTCATATCTGAATTGTCACACAAAGTCAATAATGCAATAGCGGCCAAAACATATGCTAACTTGGATGACCAAGCCTTGCTTCGTCGTCATCCGTTGCCTACCTTACAGAAAATGGAGACATTTGTAAGAAAAGCAGCCAATTTAGGTTGCAAGATTGACACCACTAGCTCTTCAACTCTACAGAAGTCGATCTTAGGTATTGAAGATCCTGTTACGAGGAAGTGTATCGAAACTATGCTATATAAGTGTATGCCGAGAGCAAAATATTTTGTTGCGGGGAAACAAGATCCAGATTCTTATGGCCATTACTATCACAAATTACCAATTTACACACATTTCACTACTCCATTGAAAGGATACGCTGATTTGATTATTCACAGGCAATTCAAATCTGTTTTAAAGGGGATTCCTGAAGAAAAGGATTTAACGTCTTTAAAGGCGACTGCTGACTATTGTAACTTTAAAAAAGATTGTGCTGCTAATGCACAAGAACAGGCCATTCACTTGCTATTGTCTCAGACGGTAAATGGTCTCAGCGAGGGTGCAGGTCAGTTACTTGTGATGGGAACAGTAATACAGGTTTATGAGTCTTCATTTGATGTGTTTCTCCCTGAGTTGGGAGTCGAAAAAAGAGTGCATGGTGATCAACTTCCTTTAGTCAAAGCTGAATTCGATAAAGTTAATAGAACTTTAGAGCTATATTGGGAAAAAGGAATTGATTCTGCAACATATATCCCGTCAGATGAGCAGTCCACTCTATCTTACAGATCGTCAATCAAAAACAAATACAGATCTTCATCTTCTGAGGTAGCAAACTCTCAGAGTAAAAGAAACTTGAAGGGTCATGACTTGTCATACGACTCAGTTGTGGAAAGGTTGGTGGGGTTGAAACTTGAGCCGCCTAAACTTTCTTCTCCTAGTTTCTCCGCAAAAGATGAAAAAGGATATAATGCTAAATCTTTACCATCCTCTCCGACTCGTTTGGGATTCCCGAAAAATTTCAGAACTAATTCCTCTTCCTTAATCGAGTCAGAGAGTGCAGATCATCAGTCGGGAGTCAAGCCGTATTTGCGAAATTTGATTACAAGGGTCGAAGGAGAGAGCTATATTCAAGAAATAAGAGAATTGCAGTGTGTGCCTGTTCTTTTGCGAGCAGAAATAGGGATGGCTTTACCTTGCCTTACTGTGCGTGTAATGAATCCTTTCGCAGATTATTGAGGAAAACTTTGGTTTCACTTGAACCTTCATTTCATGTCATTATTCTCTCTTGAAAGTGACATATTAATTATATTCATTATTTACTAAGTACTTACTCTTCATAGCTTTTTTATTGGCAGTTATAATGAAATGTCTGTAGAAAGCTCTCAATGTTTGACCCGAGGATCAGAAGATAAGGAAAAAATTAAGATGTAGGTTTCTTGTCACGTGAGGTTGTCTCGATAATGAGTTGATTTTTTTTATAATTCAAGCTTAGATAGTTACTCTAAAAAGATCCGATATAATGGGGGAGTTAAATTTGGACTCAGTGTCCTCAAACTCTGAGAAGCGTAATGGTAATTATAATCCGAATCCTATCTCTGTTGTTAAAAGGTCAAAAATAGCAAGTTCAAGTGACTACAACTTCACTTCTTCGACTCCATTGCAAACTAGAATATCTTCGCCATGTACGTTGAATCCTCCCATTGATAGTGATGGTTTGTCATGGCCATCTAAAGGCGCCAGAGGACGTATTGATCAAACACATGAGGAAGCGTCTGCTAGGGAACAACGTATAGCGGGTGCTGTACAAACGATTTTGACAGAGTTGGGAGAAGATGTTAACAGAGAAGGCTTGCTCGAAACTCCAGAGCGTTATGCTCGTGCTATGCTCTTCTTCACAAAAGGTTATGAAGATAACATCAGAGATGTTATTAAAAAGGCTGTTTTTGAGGAGAATCATGATGAAATGGTTATTGTGAGGGACATAGAGTTACATTCACTATGTGAGCACCACTTGGTGCCATTTTTCGGGAAAGCAAGTATTGGATATATCCCTAACAAGAGGGTTCTTGGTTTGAGCAAATTAGCACGTTTAGCCGAGATGTATGCTAGAAGATTGCAAGTTCAAGAAAGATTGACTAAGCAAATTGCCATGGCTCTCAGTGAAATGCTTAAACCGAGAGGTGTGGCGGTGGTCATAGAAGCTACACATATGTGTATGGTTAGCAGAGGTGTCCAGAAGAGTGGATCTATCACTACTACTAGCTGTATGTTAGGATGCTTTCGTGAACAGCAAAAGACCAGAGAAGAATTCTTGACGCTTTTGGGTAGAAAGTAAATACAAAACAAAATAGCATCAAGCACTGAGTTATAATAGCCAATTTCAACAATTGCATTCTCTTTTTGTAATTTAAATGCATTTAGAGTGTCACTGTTATTTTTGCAAATATCAAATTGTTATGGTTTACATCTCATGGGTTTAAAAATAATGACATTTCAACATATCATATAAAGTACAAGCTTATATAACAGTTTTTGGATTCGATTATTTACAAGTGGTGTAGCTATTCTAGAAACTCCTGAGCAAGATTTAACACAGTGTCATCGTCTCCAAATTGCCCCACGATTTGGATAGAGCTTTTCCCAATTGGAACCGCTATTGATGGCAAACCTGCTAGAGATGCCGGCACGGTCAAAAAGTCATTATAGTAACTTGCCATCAGATTTTCCCTTTCTTTGGCGATAAAACTCTTGATTTTACGAGGACTAGTCATAGAGACGGGAAAAACAAGTGAGTCGACTTTTTCCACTGATCTGTGAAATTTGTCTTCTAGTAATAAATTAGAGGCATTAAAAATATTGTCAAACTCTTCAACCAATTTCCTACGCACATTAGTTGCCCTAATATAATGGCTACTAGAGTCCGACGATAGGGTGTAATTTCCCAATATAATTCTCCGTTTAACTTGAGAACCTAGGGCAAATGTTCGATTGCGAAGAATAAAATCCTTTTCCGAGTCACTTGAACAAACAAATCCATAACGTACTCCGTCAAAACGCGAAAGGTTTGAAGCAGCTTCGGCAGTTGCCAAAGTATAATAAGCCAGTAACAGGTTAGTTACTGATGGGACTGAAACCATTTTTATAATGTGCCCGAGCGACCGCAAATAGTCGAGGGAATTGAACCAGTCATTTCTAATTTCGTTTGATATTGAGTCTACTATTAGCTCTTTTGGAACTCCTATAACTTTTCGCTTTCCGTCATGTATCCTATATTTTTCACGTATGTGTATTGGTAAAGATGTGATGTCCTTTGGATCATACCTATCCAAAATCGTAAAAGATTTCTTTAAAAGGGATAAACTTTTGCTGATAATCCCTACAGTATCGAATGTTTGAGCATATGGGACAACACCCCATCTTGAAATTCTACCATAAGTAGGCTTGAAGCCAATTACACCACAGAAGCTAGCTGGTAATCTGACTGACCCTCCCGTATCAGTTCCCAAGCTTATTGACACTAAGTCCGCTGAAACAGCTGCTGCTGACCCTCCTGACGAGCCTCCCGCTATATCTGCATCGTCAATGCTTTTTGGATTAATAGTAGGTCCAAAAAATGAATTAGTTGTCGTACCTCCCATGCCAAATTCATCCAAGTTATTTTTCCCCACTAGCACCATACCTTCGTTCTTGAGCAGTTTCACAACTGTTGAATCAAATGGACTTTTATAGTCTAATAGCATGTGAGACCCACATGTTAGCGGATCACCCTTCGATGCAATATTATCTTTGACCGAAAAGTCAGTTACCGTTCCGTCAGAGCCTGGATAATTTTGTCTGCGGGATATGAAACTGTTCCAGTGATCAGTCTGGTCACCTCGATTCAAAAACCTTCGATTTAACAATAAAGGTGGATTCGGTATTTGTCTCGTGTGTCGACTTATCATAGGCTTTGAGCACGAGAAATAAGTATCAGACTGTGGTGGAGATAAGAATGATGGCATAAAAGATTGTGTTTTTGTGTTACATATTTCGTAGATACGGTGAGCAGAAGAGTCATAATTTTCATCATATTTAGATCATTAGGAAAAGACACCGTGTGTAGTGCAACAATGAGTAGCGAGCTCCATTATGCAAAGGGTATCAACATTTTGGACTTATCTACACTTTTGAAAGTGTTTTTGGCAATTGAGATTTATGAACCTAGCATCCAAACTAAACAAGATGAGGAAGGCTTGAAGCTTATAAATCTGAAGAGTGGATTTAGTTTAAAGGAACCAAATACCATAGTTCGCTATTTAGCTAATGACTTCACAGATAAAAAAGTTATTGGTTACGAGGAGTCTGTCTTACACAAGGCTTTAATGACAGATAATGTCGATAAGGTAGCTGAGGCTCTAGATGACGTTCCAAGTTGGGGCCAGGGCGGACAAAGACTTTTATCTGAAGAAATAATTTTATTCGCTAGCGCTTATCCAGCTCTCTCTAGAGGTAAGAAGTCACCTGCTCGCGTGAGTGACTGGTTTATCAAGGTTTCAATAAACCCGTTAGTTGCAAAGGGCATAAAACGTGTATTAGATTTGGTTAAGTTGCAAAGAATACCAGAAAAAAATACTGGTGTTCAGAGGGTAATATCCGGTCATCTTGTGAAAGAATCAGGAGACCCTATTGTCCCCAAGGAAGGTGAAAAGAATATCTTGATAACCTCGGCTTTGCCTTACGTAAATAATGTTCCTCATTTAGGGAACATAGTTGGTTCGGTTTTGTCAGCAGATGTTTACGCCCGTTATGCGAAGAATAGAAACTACAACGCTCTTTTTATTGGAGGTACTGACGAGTATGGTACTGCCACTGAGACCAAGGCCTTGGCAGAAAATATTACTCCTCAAGAGTTATGCGACAAATATCATGTGCTTCATAGACATGTTTATGACTGGTTTGACATTAAATTTGACTATTTCGGAAGGACTACTACTGAATTGCAAACTGATATCGCTCAGGACATATTTACAAAGTTATACAAGAATGAGTTTCTTGATGAAAAGACAGTTGATCAGTTGTACTGTGAAGTTCATGACGCGTTTTTAGCGGATCGGTTTGTTGAAGGAACTTGTCCTAAGTGTCAATATGATGATGCTAGAGGTGATCAATGTGATAAATGTGGTACGTTGCTAGATCCTTTTGAATTGATTAACCCTCGTTGTAAGTTAGATGGCTCATCGCCTGTGAAAAAGGCATCTACTCACATGTACCTTCAGCTTGATAAGCTTGAGCCTGACTTGAAAGAGTGGATAGAAGAGGCTTCCAGAAGAGGCTTCTGGTCCAAGAATTCTAAGAATATTACCAACGCGTGGTTAAAACAAGGTTTAGAGCCTAAGTGTATCACAAGGGATCTCAAATGGGGTACTCCTGTACCATTGGCTGACTACGATAAGAAGGTATTATATGTTTGGTTTGATGCTACTATTGGATACGTTTCAATAACAGCAAACTACTTCAAAGAAAAAAAGTCAGAGGGCTGGAAGGAATGGTGGCTTAATCCTGAAATGGTCGATCTTTACCAGTTCATGGGTAAAGATAATGTTCCTTTTCACACAGTCGTGTTCCCAGCTTCTCAAATTGGGACTCGTGACACATGGACAAAATTGTACCATGTAAATACTACAGAGTACTTGCAATATGAAGGAGGTAAGTTTTCAAAATCCAGAGGTATAGGAGTCTTTGGAAACAACGCGCAAGAAATTGGTATATCACCATCTGTTTGGAGATATTATCTACTTTCTATTAGACCAGAAACTCAGGATACTCAATTTTCTTGGAATGATTTCGTAACCAGAAACAACTCTGAGTTGTTGGCAAATTTGGGTAACTTCGTAAACCGAATTGTTAAGTTTGCAATTGCTAAGTATAATGGTGTTATCCCCGAGTTTGATACAAATAAAATCATCGATTATAATAAGTTTAAGGCTGAGGTGGATGATTTGTTGAAAACTTATGTTGATTCAATGGATGCTGTTTTGTTGAGGAAGGGATTGGAAATTGCAATGGGTATTTCTTCCCGTGGTAATCAATTCTTGCAAGGTAATAAGCTTGACAACGACTTGTATAACAACCACGAGGAAACTTCTGATGCTGTTGTTGGGGTCGCTTTAAATTTAGTTTATTTGGTTAGTGCTGTAATCAGTCCATTCATGCCAGAGACAAGAGATCAGATTTGTCACATTTTGAACGCCCCCAATTTGTCGATTACGGACAAGTTTGAGCTTGTTTTACAACCCGGTCATAATATTGGTAAGGCTCAATATTTGTTTAAGAGAATTGACGAAAAGAAAATTGATGAGTGGAGAAACTTGTATGGTGGTAATCAGGAGCAGTGAAATTACGATCTCGTCATATTTATTATACAACTCAATAGATAGTCTTTCATTCTTTGCTGTTTCGAAGCCTTGGAAATTAATTTCGTAAAAATTCATTAAAGTTCTACTTGTAATATACCTATACTCTATCTTGTAACCTAATGACTTTCCGTAGCTGAAGTTGTCTCCTCTTTACCTTCATCTTTAGCGGTGGTCCATCGGGACAACTCGTCAAAGTCATGAATATCACCGCCTGTAAGCGTGCGTATAATTTTGAGCTTGAACTCTTTGGATTGGGAACCAAAGCTTACACGTATCCTCTTGTATTCTTTAATGGACGGGGAATGACCAACGCTTTGGCCAACACGGATTAAAGTTTCTATAGATGACTCAGAATTAGCAAGAATATCAGAATCAAACACAAATTGTGTGCGAGGAATTAGTAATAATATCGTTGAGCCGCCAAACTTGAAGTATCCGAGTTCTTCGCCTCTCTTGACAGATTCCCCCTTCTCTTTAGAAAGAACAATTGAGCCTACCATCATAGCGCCCACGGCCACAATGAATACAGGCCCAAAGTCTTCAGTCTCGAAATGAATAATTGCCCTCACGTTTTCCCCAAAGACATCAAGCTTTGACCTCACTGCCATTGGGTTCACTGTGTAGTACTCTCCTTCAATGAATCTCACATCTGCAATTTTACCATTAACGGGTGAGTGAAATCTATGATAATCCTGGGGGGCTAACCTAAATACGGCAATCGAGCACTCGTCAGCCCTAAAAAAATTGGAAAATCTATCTGAATTAAAATTTCCATTGAAAAGCTTGGCCACACTGAAGTTGCGGCCTTTAATCCATATTTTAGTAGCATTTGTTACACGTGGAAAAGCCACGCAACGACAATCAGCAGGTGACAGTACCACTTGGCTAATTCCTGGAGCTTCAAGTGGTCGGGCTTCACTCTTAAGTTTTCTATAAAAAAATTCATTAAAAGAATTATATCGTCTCCAATCAGGTTCAATGCAATCGCTCAAATCGAGCTTATGAAACTTGACGAAAGAGTCAATATCATTCCTCAGTTGAGGGCTATCAAACTTCACTCCTTGTTTGATGCTCATTTTCCTCAAGATAATTCTAACTCTCTTTGAACTGGCTTTATCTAAGCCATTATATAGAAGCCTGATACCCAATCTCACATAAACTCCCATTTTTTCTTCCAATATTATCCCAGTAAGTCTGTCTTGAACTAAAATATTAGCCGAGTGACCACCCAACTGATATTTTCCGTACGTTACTTGTATCAAAGCCTTTGAAAACCACCTTTTAGTGGCTATCTGAGGTGAACTGTAAGATGAGATTAAAAGTTTATTAACAATGCTCCAGTCATTAGAAGCACAGACTGCAACATGAGTAACAATGTCAATATCTTGTTTTCTAGATAATCTTTTCTTGCAGCATATTGGACATTTATCAATCTCAAATAAATTTCTACTTGGCTTTTTAGTCGATGAGACATGTCTCTCAAGTGAATCAATGAGTTCTTCAAAAGTTAATACATCCCCACCCCAAGTCAGCCTTCCATAGAATTCATAAAAGGCTTTGGAAACTTCATCACTCTCATCACATCCTAACGCATCTAGAAGTGATATCAATTCAATGTAGTCGAAAGTACGATCATTCTCGTCAACATGATATTGTTCAATTAGTTTGGACCAAAATTGCCTTCTTAAATTTACATAAGGTTCAAATCTCACTCTTATCTTGAGCTTTGGTTGATATTTTTCTTCGTATTTTTGCTCATGTAGCTTTAAGCTCAAATTAACCGTTCTAAATTTGGATGTGTCTTCATACGAGGTGGTTACTTTTTTTCTAAACTTTTTCTTTTTAACAGAATGAATCACATTATTTTCTTCCACAACTGTGATATTTGAGTTTTGGGAAGGGGAATCATAATCCAAGTGATCTGTGGATAGTGAACTTGGAGGATTTGATAAATCTAAACGCTGTAGCTGACCGCTTGGAGTTGCCATGTCAGTAATGTCCTTCAAAGGAATAGACACAGCTGCGATATTATCATGAAACGAGAATCGATCCTTATCTAAGACAGAGAACTGGATGTCGAAATTTGTCTCATTAGACATAACTTCCAAAGCGATTCTTTCATTGAAAATTGGGTTCAAAGTATGCCGTTTCCAGCTCGTACGGAACGTTTTTTTGCCAAACGTAATTACGACAAACGGATCGACGTCAAATGAAGTTCGCATAACGTTCCGTAACGGCGGTAAGTCAGAACAAGATATGATCTCGAGGAAGAGTACTCCATCTACCTCACGGTTTCCTAGGTGAAAGTTCAGGTCCAATACTTTCTTTAATGTATTTCTAGAATCCTTTATTCCTTTATTGCTTGTGGTAGGTTCTCGCATATCATCCGAGAGTCTCTTACTTTTTTTGGGAGATGAGATCAGTGATGTGTCACACAACGTACTAAAGTTGTCTTCGGAACTGGCACTTGGTATACCTAGCCCTATTGAAGGCAGAATCCTGGATAAATCTGATTTTGCTGTTATACTTAAGCGTCTCCCAGAATTATGAGATGCTGTAGATTCGATTTCAGAAAGGTCAGACTCCACTGGACTAGGGCTTGAATTTTTATTCGAATAAAAGTCTTGTAGATCAGCATTTATAATATATGGGTCTGGCTCACTGTTGACTAAGGAATTGAGCCACGCTTCATAAACTTTCTGACAATTTAGTCCATTTCTTGTAGATGTATCTTCGTAAGAGTCAATAGACGTCTTCAGTAAATTTAAGTTCAGGGTTAAGTTCTCTTTATTTGAAGCTGGAATTTTGTAATCTGCTTTCTCACGTCCCTTATGTTTTGTCTTTTTTAGCTCCAAGTCGAAGGAGAGCAATAAGGACCCTGTAACATACCTTTGGTAACTACGACTAGAGTAGAGCTTATACCAATTAAGATCTCGTTTTGTACTAAACTTCGAATCCGCATAAAATATTTCATTCGTATGAATCCTGACCTCTCCTAAATAATTTTTATATCTTCGATGAACATCCCAAACGCTCAAGTAGATGATAGGGCAGTAATCATTGAATAATAAAGGAAGTTTAATGGTATCATCCCAGCTAGGCTGGTTAGTATGAAGCTTCTTTGATGTTTTCTTCTTTTTATCATTCAACTGAGCCACTAAGACAGGATTGATGCTTTTCTTGGACTTCAGGATTCTAGGAGTAGGTGGTCCTAAATACTGATCCTTTTCTATGTCGATATCAGGTAACAAATCTGCAGCACGATTTGCATTGATTTTAAGATAGAGTTGATAGTTCCAATTGATATCCATATACGTCTTGATTATCACAAAATCTTCTTTATTTTGTCCTGTAGCCATCTACCGAGGATCCCATCTACTCAAATTTCTCCCAGTCAGCTAATCGACAACGCTTGTTTGGCGACGAAAACGATTGCGATCATTTAAGTTACGTGCTCAAAAAAATATGTCTTTATTTTTGTTTCACATAGCTACTAATTGACACGATATAAATATCAGAATTAACAATAAGAGAAAGTAACGAAAATGATACGCAGTTTATGTAACAAGAAAGCAGGATGTATAACCTGTAAAATACCAGGATAGTAAGATAATATATAAGGTCAAAAGAATATCTACCTAGGTTAACAATAGATCAACGACTTTATTAACATTTAACCTCTTTATATCAGTGTAAGTCTGCCCAGTACCTACAAATAATACGGGTACTTTAGTTGCAACGACCATATTTATCATAGATCCCATCATATCACCCACAGTATCTACTTTGGATATAATGAAAAAGTCTAGACCTCTCTTGTTACCAAATGCATTGTTGAAATTAATTGCCTGCTCCACTGAATCTGTTCCTACGAGCGCTTCTCCCACCATTATGATCTTATCTGGATTGGCTGCATCTCCGAACTTTTTGAGAGGAGCCATTAGTTTAGCGTTTGAATGTGTTCTTCCAGCTGTATCTATCAAAACAACATCGTAATTCTCACTCGCAGCCCACTTAATAGCAAGTTTTGCCGTCGCAATTACGTGATCTCCTCCACCATAGCCTTTTTCAAATATTTCTATTCTTGAAGATTCCGTGGATGAGCTATTAAGACGCTTCAAATTGTTCACATGTGTCTTCAATTGCTCGACTGCGCCAGATCTAAAAGTATCTGACGCACAAATCAAGACATCCAAATTATTTTGTAAAAACCAGTACGCCATCTTGGCCAAATTGGTAGACTTTCCCACGCCATTTACTCCGACAACAGATATCACGTAAGGACGAGATCCTTTTACTCGTTTCATTTCATAAAGGAAATCCGTTGATACATTAGGAGTCAAGATTTTAGTTAACTCTTCGATGATTGCTTGCTTATAAACAACTAACGGAACTTTCCTCTCATCTCCAAGTTGATGATTAACTCTCGAGAGGATACTTCCTGCTGTCGGAGGCGCTATATTCTTTGAGATTAATTGTTCTCGAAATTTATTAAAAAGCTCTTTGACGTCCACCGATCCATCGAAATACAGAGAGAGTTTGCCAAAAAACCCTTTCGAAATTGAATGCTGTTTGTTAATTTCATCGTTAGATTGTCTATGGCCAAGTATATCATTAAGTTCATTCATTAAGACAACATCGTTGGTCTGTACAAATGCAGAATCATCAGCCAAATGCAGCCTTTGTTCTTCACTAGAAGTTAAGTTCTTTTGAGTCTTTGAATCTGAGTAATCCAAAGAATCTGAATTCTTTCTATCGACAGACTCACCATCATCCCACCTCCTCATTTTCTTCTTTGCACCTTTTTTTTCTGTTGTAAGAGTTTGTCCTTGAATGTCATGCAGAGATTTGTCAACAGAACTTCCAATATCCTTCACAATGAATGAATTGCTCTTGAACTTCATTAACTGTGCAAATTGCAAATCAACCATTTTTTTTAGTTTTTCATTACTATCATCAGTCAGGTCTTCTTCACTAAGCTTTGAATAAGTTATTAAAACATCATCGAGGGTATTCCTTATCTTATCTGAATCTAACGTAGTTATAGTATCAAAAAAGATAGACGCATAAGTTTTACCTCTTTTCAAAATATAGTACCTTTTCAAATTGGTACTTTGAGTAAAAAAATCAGGTTCTAATTCCACAGCAGTATTATTGACCAAATGTGAAATTAAGTCATTAAATTGAGTTGCCTTATTGTTAAACTGATATACAAGCTTACCTGAGGCTTCAAACAAAATCAATGATTGGGACATTATGAATTTCGACAATATGCTACTCTGCTATCAGAAGCAGCGAAGTTTGCATGACAGTTGTATACATAAATACTTGAAAAGTTTGAAACCAGAAAAAAAAGTTCTTAGCGTTACAGACAGGATTCGAACCTGCGCAGGCAGAACCCAACGCCTTAGCAGGGCGTCGCCTTAACCACTCGGCCACTGTAACTCATATGGGAATTCTAATGGATCAGTCTTATAAGTACACACATAAGGGAAGAATCTTGCAAAATAATTTTTAAAGTGCTGCAAAAGTATGTCAAGTGCAATATTCCCCATTTAGTTGAATATCCCCTTTAGTTGAATGTGTGAATTCTACTAGGGTTTCTCAATAGCAGTAACTACTCATAGACTTAGAGTAGTCAAGTATTCAATAGGAATCACCTAAGTACGATAGTAGCCCATTAAGACGACTGTTAAGAATTTCCTATAAATCTCACATATTTATTTGCCATCTAGATACTTAATAGCATAGTCGTCTATGAGTTACTGAGCTCTCAATCTCTTTTTTGCTAAATCGGGATCTAAGAGTCTTATATATAAACTGACTAGTTCCATGGTAATACTTTATCTAACCGCTGATCTCCGTGCTCTATTTTTAAGAATATTGACTAATCATTATTTATCCTAGATTGATCTCTTACTTGGACATAGGTAGTATTTAACGGCGTTTATAATGTTGAGTAAGTCTGTTACTTCATGATATATCACGTAGTCTCGTATTCTAGTCAATCAGGAGCCCTTTTCTATCACTATCGAATAAGATATCTTGTACTTTATCATAACAGAGAAACACCGGTAATTTTGTGCTAAAACGGAGTATGACTTATATCATTTGGTAAAAACAAAGATTTTATGTTTCCCAGTTGCTTCCTTCTTCAAGAAAACTAGATTCTGCTGTTATGAATCCACATTTATTTTTGATTATTGTTGATTATTTACTTTATGCAACTCTCATGGTTTGCTGAAAATAACTTATTTAGAAAGAAGTCAATGGAAAGTAGAAAGTCAGAGAAACGATACCAAGACTATTCACAAAAAAAAAAAAGCCATCGTCTGCGAAGAGACTTTAAAGTACAAAGATAAACTACTTTGATTTATCTTGACTTAAAGTTAATTGCGAGAAGCTATATATGAGTCTCAGCCGTTTAGAAGTTGGTCAAATAATCATCTGGTAAAGTTTCGTTTAACTTAGTTACCTTGCAAGATGTTCTTCTCTGATAAGTTTCAAAAAATTCTGTATTTGCAATTATAGTTGCAGCCAAAGCTGCCAAGTATTTATAATGCCTCTCAAGAAGGTCTAAATAATTTAGAGATACTTAAAACCTTACAATATAAACTAAATTTTTTCATGATTTTGACATATCAGTGAAGGACCAACCCTGCCTACTACATCACTCCTTTTGGACATACATTTCACCATGTGCATATATGCTGCAATTAAGATGTGTGCGAAAGCAAAAAAGGATCCACAACATATCCGATGAGGGCAATTAGATAACCTATACGCGAGGCTCTTATCTCATAATACACTGTTGAAGTATAGTATAAGATATGGAGTCAACGAAATCTGATAATGTTAGATGGAATTTAGGTACAGAATCAGTTCATGACGCTGATATTGTCTCTCCCTTCAAAGGTCCATCGGACCAAGCATTCACTGTAGAATATGAGAATGAATTGGTCTACGTCGATTCATATGACTGGAGAGAGAGTAACAGACTTAAAGCTCAAATATTTTCTGGACTTATAGTGTTTATAATATTTGGACTTTCTGACCAAACTGTGGGGACTTTAATTCCCAGATTACAGGAATATTATCAAGTGAAAGATTTGGCAATTAGCCTCGTCTTCCTTTCTACTACGTCAGGATATTTTATGATGGCTTTTACTAGTCAAAAGTTCCAAGAAAGGCTAGGAATGGGTGGTACTTGTATGGTAGGGACATGTATGATGTTGTTCTGCTTTTTGATGCTTTCTTTAAAGCCTCCATATTTATTACTTTTAATTGCGGTTTTCTTCTATGGGTGTGGATGTGGCTCCTTGGATGCAACATTATGTACATGGGCAGGTTATCTTCTTAATTCGAATCAAATATTAGGCTTTTTACATGGATGCTATGGTTTGGGATGCATGTTGGCTCCCCCAATTTTCACTCATTTAATAGAGAAGAAAAAAAACCCTTGGAAATGGAATATGTGTTATGTTTCTTTGATGGTGCTATGTGCCATAGATCTAGTTTTTATCATCAGTACATTCAAATATGAAACTGCGAAAAAATATAGATACAATGCTTTCATGCAAAGCTCCAAAAGGAACGAGATAGAATTAAGTGACTTTGATGAGTCCAATAACAGAGAAGATATCTCAGGGAGTGAAGAGGGTATCGATTCTTCGCGTCTGTTTAGCGCTGTTTTAAAGTCTAAATATGTATGGGTTCTTTCTATTCTGCTTTTTATGTACGTTGGAGGTGAAAGTGCTTTTGGAGAGTGGTTAATTTCATACACAACAAGAGTCAAAGGTGTTCTGTATGAATACGCTTCATATTTGGCTACTAGTTATTGGTCAGGTGTAACTATAGGTAGATTTGTTTTGGGTTTTGTCACTGCAGCTTATTTTACTACAGAGCTAAATGCTACTTTGGTGTATGTACTTCTAGGTGCTGTTGGATATGGATTGTTTTGGGTTTTTAGCTTTTTTCTGCCCAACTTTCTTGAGTTTGTAATTGTTTTGGTCACAGGCTTTTTCACTGGCCCAATTTTCCCATCTACGATTGTGGTATCAATGACTATACTACCTGTCAAATTGCATAGTTCAGCTC
The DNA here is from genome assembly GCA_031081885.1 of Priceomyces melissophilus. Lineage (NCBI taxonomy): Eukaryota > Fungi > Ascomycota > Pichiomycetes > Serinales > Debaryomycetaceae > Priceomyces > Priceomyces melissophilus. The sequence continues at coordinate 107,260 of JARYTE010000007.1, read as the reverse complement.
TCGGGTTTATTTGCTCGTTTGGCGGCGGAGGCGGTGCTGCATTGAACTTTATTGTCGGTGCTGTTGCTCAAACTGATCTTGGTATCAAAGCCTTCCCTTTCATTATTATGGTCACTTTCGGAATTCTATCATTAATCTGGCTTGGAATTTATAATTTTTCCCATAAAACATATAGTAAAACTGCAATTTAGCACTCCACTAATTCTTAATTGACGATGGTTTTAGCCTATTCATTTCACTCCATTTTTTTAACTTATAGTATAAATTTTTGATAGAATTTGAAGGAAACCATTCCACATAATCAAAGAGAACCACCTTGCAATTTCCATTCGTCGGGCGTGAAATTCTTTTGAGTGAATGCATGTATGCTTGCTATCTCTTCTTTAAGTGAATTGTTCACCAATCTATGCCTCATTAACTTGTTTTTACCCTGAAATGCGGATGATACAATTACCACCGCAAAAGCTTGCCCACACCCCCCCGACATATCTTCAACCTGAACTAGGTTGGTGCCCAAGCGCTCTTCTATTATCAGCTTTAATAGCTCTGCAGTCACCATTATTAATTTCTTGTTCCAAAGCTAATTTCTTATACGATTTGATGCTTGACGCAAAAAAATTGCCTATGGTTGACGCACAGCAAAATTTTAGTATCAGATCAATAAATATATACATAGCGTAACAAACCTAACAAAATTTTGAACAAAGGGATCAAAGCCTAGCACAATTAAAACGTATTGTATATTTTATGGAATAAGTAATAATGTAAGGCGAGGAAAAGAAAATATCATAAAAGAGTTGACGTATCAAAAAAGGTCAAATCGATGGCATTGGGTATGCTACTAAGTTAGGAGATTGACGTCGACTCCCCATGGTAGTCATCATGAACATTGGAATGCCCTCGTTCAACAGTATTACTACGTACCTGTTGATTGAAACTTCTTTTCGTATCTACCTTAGGAGACTCAAAACCTAGGAAGAAGTCAGGGTGCTTCTTCAACGTTTTTTCCAATCTACTATTAATCTCTTTCGTCGTTATATTATCATTTTTCAGGCCCAGAAAACCGCATTTCTCATAAAGCTGGAGAAGAGCAGGTGGAACAATACTTAGTTCTTCGTGTAGCTCTATCAACTGATTTACCACTTCAATGGCTAAGAAATAGTTTTCCCCAGATTGCGGACTCTGATCGCTATTATTGCTCTGCCGAGAAAACAAAATGTTTGGAGCGATAACCGTAGCTAAATTATGTATATCCATTTTAGATCCTGTCTCCTCATCTATTTCAGCAAAAGACGCAACCCATGAAAAAAAGTACAATAGAACTTCAACCAAATTCCTGTGACTTCTTGGTAACATGCAGTAAATTATTTGAATCATTGTCTTCCTTTTTGCATCATCGGCAACCTTCTGCGATGATATCCATAGGTTATATAAATTATAAGTCAACAATGGATTAGGTAGTTCCCTGAGCCACTTTTTCATTAACGCTGCCAATTGAACAGCCGTCTGATTGCTGAAATCAGGTGACTTCAAGGGATTTTTATTGATCTTCTCTGTAAGCTCTTTTAGTTTTTTAATATTACCATTCAATCTAAAAATCCCCTCCACAGACATATCTTTCTGCCTAAGGGCATTAATAATGTCATCGACAACCATAGGGATCTTAAGCTTTGCAGGACCCACCCCAAGATCTGAATCAACGCCATATCTTGAAGTTAAGTCGGAGATGTCAATCCCAAAAACTGGTGAGTTCTTGTCTCGCTTTCCTTCACCGCTGCCAAACTTGAACTTATCCCAAAAATTCGGCAGCTTCCTTGTCTGAATTAAAGGCAAAAGTTCTTCAGTGCTATATACCGGATGCTGCATGTGAACTAATGCCTCAACTGCGATATGTCTTAAGATAAAATGTTCAGACTTAGACAATTCTGAATAGTACCTGTATCCGACTACCGAATCTGCTGTATCTCTTGAGTTCAAATCTAGAACTTGAACATCCAGCACTAGCTTGCTTGTAGGACCAATAGAGCCATTTTTGGTAACTGAAGCAGCCTTAACAGGCTGCATGGGCCCTTGTTTTTCATATAGAGAATTATGATGCTTAAAAGCATTAGGTCTTTGTTCACGCGCTTGCTCAGCAGCAACAATTCTTGGAATATCATCCAAAGTTAAAGATTTTTCATTCTGCAACAAATCAGATGTTTTATCAAGATGGCTATTAGTTATCGCTTTTACCGGTGGTTCTTCTTTGATCTTCAAAGACTTTTTCACCCTAAAGTGCTCATTTTCGTTTGAGTTATTATAAGATCTCTTTGAGGAGACACTAGGTCTACGACCTTGTTCGTCATCTAGCTTATCTTCACCACTAGTCATATCTTTTTTGGCGGTATCGGCCTCAGGTGCTTCTAAAATCACAGATTTTCTTGCATTTTGATTCATAGAGTTGAAAAGTTTCTGACTTTGTCGCCTTGTTCTCAACCGAGTTACATCTCTAAGTGTTTTGGAGTAATCATCTTGTCTAACATTTGATTCATCCTCTACAGTAAGGGACTCTTTACCTGTCAGTTCTAAGATCTTCTGCTGCTCACTTGAAACTTTCATGGCAGTTTTTGAACGAGAAAGTGCTATCTTCAATAGATAAACCAATTGTAGTAAGTTGCTTACTGACTCGAAACCTCGTAATTCTTGTACTTCTTCGGTAGAACACTTTTTACACAAAACTTGTGATGTGATCTTTTTATAGGAAGCTAAGTTTGCATCCAGAGGAGATATCACGTCTCCACAATTGTCGCACTTAAAGCATTTCAAATGCCATCTCCTGTCATCAAACTTTATACAAGCTTTCTCGATACTTTTCGAACAACCAGAGCAAGCATCTGTCGCATTAACAGCAATAGCTAAACGTGATTCATCTAATTCACAGGATCCTTTAACCTCTCTGGACATATCGGCCCCATTATTTCTAGTTTCAATTGGTCCCTTGTTCGAAAAAACTTTTTGTGGTGGTGTATGTATCTTCATCAATTGTAAAAACTTATCAGATGTAGCGGTCGTTCCTTTCAACTTGTTAACCTTCAATGCATTATTTAAACCGATCCTTATCACCAATTTCAAATAATGAGCACAGCCAGTAATAACAGACAATAGCTCAGCTGACAAGCTTCCTGAACTTGCCAACTGGTTACTCTTTCTTAATATGGCTAAATAGCTCATCATCTTGCCAGAAATATTCCTAGGCTCCTTTCGCAAAGGTTGAAATTGATCACGATCAAGAGATGAAGATGACTCTTCGAACTGTGCCCCCCCAAACGAATCCTGACAAACTTCTTGAACGTAATCTAAAGCTCCAAAAAGAACTTCTACATACAATATCAACTGCCCTGTAGCACGAATACCTCCTTTGTGATCCCCTAAGCTTGCATTTAGTAGCATATCACTGATACTAGTCGCTGTCACTTCCTCAAAGGCTGACAAAGTTAGCCAGCAATTCATCACCGTACTTTCAATCTTCTGTTCAATGGCCATCAATAACGAACTGTCAATGTTCGAGTCCTTTAAGTTTCTTAAACTTAATGTTGAAACCGAAATGCCATACTCCTTTTGCAATCCAACAGAGTCAACAGTAATACACACATTCCAGAATTTATGAACCATGTAACACTCAGGATGCCATTGTTGGTTTCTTCCACCTCTGAACAACTCAACAAATTGTTTGACGATCGAAGAATGGCAACCTTCACAATGGGAAGCATAAAGTTTAGAGTAATGATAATGACAATAGATTTTATCATCATTTTCATAATAGCTCTCATCTGATTCAAACACCTTTTGGCAAACTGCGCATCTGAAGTGCTCCAAATGATACTTGTTTCCCAAGGCTGTAATATACGGTCCACGAAGTGCACTTTCACAGCTGAAACAAATCAAATCCAACTTTTTGAAATAATCGTATTCACAAAGAGGAACAACGATGTTCTCTCCATTTTGAACAACTTTTTCAAAGGGAAAAAATTTTGCTGAGCATGGCTTTCCACATTCATCGCATCTAAAACAATCAACATGATAAGCACTGTGAAGTGCTCTAACAAACTGTCCTGTTATTTCCAATCCACAAGATTTACAATACTTTTGTTTCCTGGTACCCGACTTATGTAAAGGCATCTCATTAGTACCCCCAGTGTCGATACCTTTTGTGCCCTGGCGTTGCTTTGACCTGACAGCCTGATCACCAGTGTGCAATTGCTCTTGAACTGGAATCAGAGGCTTTGATGGGGTCTGTAGGAAATTCGTGGGTTCTCTAGAAGGTACCGATACTGACAGTTCCTTATGCAGTTCCTTATTTTGCAGTTCTTCATGTTGTAAATTTGTGAAAGGTATTGAACCGGGTATTGTGAAATCTTGGTCATTGAGGAAAGCAGATGAATTATTAGGTGAATAAGCAATTGAGTGTCTTTGAAATGCTAGAGATTTGTTATGCAGATTTCCCGAGGATATTTGTGACGTATTTTGATTTGACTTCATTTGCTTTTCATATACAGAAGGGCGCAGCGTCGAATGACCCTTTGATACGGGGAACATATTGGAAGAAGAACCTTTGCTAGTTATTGGCCTGGAAGATGACGAATGGAATGCTTTATCTTTTTGGTATGATGGAGATGGATAAACTGGCATTGGTGGAATCAATGAAGTCCAATTTGGATTTGGACTCTGGGGAGGCTGCTGCTGTGGAGGTCTCTGTCTTGACTGAGATGTGACCCCTTGTTCATAAAAAGAGTTCTGAGCGTATTGGTTGAGATTTGAACGTTGTGGAGACCGTCTATCTGAAGTCAGCGAGGGGGTATTTCCATAGCTATGACTCCTGTAATGGCTATAAGAAGGACGTGTTGTCCTCGATCGAGATTGGGAATAGCTTGGAGAGGAATTTGGAGACATCCTTCTTACTCCAAGCCCCCGAGTCCCTAATCCACCGCTTGATGACATTTTATTACTAGCAGCTTGACATGCCTCGTAAGCATCACCGAAGTTGGCAGATGTAGACATAGTTTCCACAGGGGTCCCAAATGATTTTTTACCATTCAGGTGTTTCCACGTTGTGCTACCAAAGTCCGTTGGTCCTGACATCATTGAAAACTCGAGGCTTAATCAACACACTGACGAACTATTTACTCAAACGAATGACTGACAAGTTGGATGTAAAGCTTACTTCTTTTTCTTGAAGTATACTGAAGTTAAAAGGAGGAATCGAGTGAAGTTGCAGAATGATCGTAAAGGAATGTAAGTTTTTTTTTTTTTGAAATGCTTAAACAGAGTATGCTAGACTTCTAGCATGAAATTTTCTGCTAGGCAGAACTGAAACAAAAAAAACAACAAGAGATAAGCCCACGTAACACTAATTCCTGAACTGTAGATGATAAAATGAGCCTATATCAATATTGTTATTTAGAGCACACTCGATGAACTGTGTCAATTGCAACGAAATATCGCGAGATATTCGGATTTGCTAGCGGCTCTACTAGCTCTACCAAATTACTTGCCAAAGTGAAGAACCTTTTGAAAAACTGTGGACGAGGAAATGAAGTTGCGAGATTTCTAGGAGCACAATAATTATTTGTAGTACCTTTCAGCCTCTCAACGTATGATTATTTAGCACTCTGGCTTTAAACCTAGCACACTGCAGAAAGATAGAACTTCAAATATCAACTGCGTAATCACTAGCGATTTGATAATTGCTCAAAAACCTCACCCCTCTCTTTGGGTTCTTCTTTCAATGATCTTTGTTTTGGTTTAATTAAGTGTTTTTGGTTTTGTGTTAAAATTTAGTAGGAATGTTTTTGTGATTGATTTTGTGTCGACAGTCTACAGATCGTCAGCGCACTAAAAAGGAGAGTGCTGCAAGAAACGATTTTTGCACAATCACGCTCTCTACTTGAGGAAATGAGGCGTAAATTGAAAATTAGGATTTAATGAAATAAAAATGCTATCAAATGAGGGTTATGCTAATGATACTATATAAAGATGTAAATGTTCCAAGTTTTTGCAAAATATTCCAACGTGTCTTTATCCACTACTACAAAAGCGTAAATTAAGAGGTAAAGAGTCGTTTATAGACCAATTCCTAGTATGTTCAAAAACTTTTTTTCGACTTCCGACCAGTATACAAGCTTTTCGCTTCATTAACTGCTATTTTTTTTACGATATCCATGCAGAAGTATCGGTAAAGGCACGCGGCATAGACCCAAAATTACGAACATGCATTAATAGTTTCCCTTTATGCATCGCAAAACAAACCCCTCTAGCAAGTTAGAGGCTGTGTGCCGTACTGTTTTTCTGCTGCATGCCGAAAGTGGATATCGCACTCCAGCTTTAATCACTAAACGTACACATTATCTTCATTCATATGCAGAACAACATGTCAAAAGGCATTCAATTACTTCGTGACGAAGAAAATGTCACTAAGATTAATGCAGATAGTTGGACGCATTAAACCATCTATGACTGAGGTTATATTTGTAAGTGAGTTAGATCTGAGTAAATGAGACTTCAATTCGATATATTTTGAAAACGTAGATTTCTAATAAAATTTTAGCATGTCGTCATGCCTGGAATATCAAAGATTTTTATCTTTAGATAATTAATACTCGGGGAAAAACTATGGATTTATCAAATACAATACTAGGGGCCAAGCTGAAGAGGCCATTGCGTCAATGCAGGGATTTACCATTGGTGGTAATAGAGTACGGTTAAGTTGGGGAAGAGTTTTCGGCAAACAATAGAAGATACCATCAACAGCAACAGCAGCAGGCAGCTCAAGCCGCTCATCTTTTGAGTCTAAAATGATACAATGTGTAGGAGCCGTTCTCTAGAAAAAGAAGCCAGACTATGACCTACTTGTGAAGAATAGACAACTTTACTGATTAACAAATTAACAGCATGTCATACTTTACTTTTTTTCTTCAAACAAAACAATTCATGTTCACTTGTTTCAACTTTTTGGGGCTGTCTATTGATACCTTTAGTACCAATGTAGCGTTGTATATTTCCAAACATCAATTCCCTACTCAACCCCCACACCTTTAAAAGAATCTCTTTATTGGGTAAGAAAGTCGGGAAGACTACCTTTACAAGACTCTCCTCCTTTGCAGTTCCATACTTGGGCTTTAGCAATATACACAAATAGAATATTACCTGCCCATACCCATGAAAACCCTCGTGTATTACCAAATCTATCATAGAAGTTAATGGTATGAATGATCTACCCGGTGCTTGAAATCTCCATTCTTTAATCGATACTAACTGGACGCCAATATTTTTCATGATTATCATCTGCTCTTCCGGCTCTTGTTTAAGACACATGAGCGCCCATAGAACAACTTGACCAATAAGCACCCGATTTTTGACCAACAGAGCGTCAAAAATGTCAATATTGATGCAGTACCATATCTGAAACGCAAGAGAAACAGTCAATATCGCAAATATTAGCGTTCTAAATCTAAGAATGGGTCCAGGACTTTTGTTTTTGACCACAAATTTAATTACGCTTGACTCAGTTGGGGTATGAGCAAGTGGAATCATTTTTAAATCGTGTTTTCTTAACATCTAGGATTCACATTTACTACTTCAAAAGTCTAGATGAATTAAAGAAGATAGGAGCCACCAAATCCAACCCTGTGATCCAATAAAATGATATCACGTCGAAACGTGTAACGATCATAATATGCGTGCGGATCACATGTCACGCACGGAACACTAACGGTTATCTCTTTCGATAAGACAAAGCATATTGGACAAAAAATTAGTGCTATTAAAAAGTCTATTTTAAAATGGATTCGTCTACATTGAACCTTGTTTATAATTTCATCAAAAGTAGCCACATAATTTATACAGTATTATGGATGTTTTACACATGAGCGTTATGCGAAAAATTAATATGAAGAACGCCACTAAATGATGTTAAAGAGAATCATTCAGTTTTTCCTACTTCTCCCACAACCATTTCATTCTTTCTCAATTCTCTAATTCTTTCTTCTCTCAGCTGGGGCTTGTTTCCTGTTCTAAGACGAAACTCTCTTCTTCTATTATCTTCCGCATCTTCTTGCAAGGCCCTTTCTCTCTCTTTTGTTATCAATTCCATGTGCTCCTCATGCCTGAGTCTGATATCTTTGAGCTCGTCATTGTAAAATTCGAGCGTTTCAAACTTATTCTTTGAATCTTTACAATACTTCTCAAAATCCGGAGGAAGCTTCCTTTTCAATGCCATCTCAATTATTTCAGGATACTTTTTTTCTTCCAAATTAAACTTTGACTTAATTTGCTTTCTGGTCCTGTAGGGGAAAAGCTGTGCTATAAATGTGAAGTCTGTACCCCAAGTACTTAAAGCTTCATAGAACTGTTTAAGCTCATCCGACGTCCAACGATCTGTATGTTTTCTTTTAGAGTATGAGAAAGAAGTGACGGGATTTTCAAATGGATTCGATTCTTCCCTGGATCTATTATTATCTAAATTGACATGCCTGCTTCTGACGGTTGATTCTTCATCATAGCCAATTTTCCCATCTTTCATGGTTAACTTTAAAGACGTACTTTGAGGTTCCTGTTCTATTTCATCAAAGAGGCTCTTTTCTGTCTTCACCCCTTTTGCTCTGGCAGGATCAATGTCTTCTAAAGGGATACGCTGTTGACGTGCTATTCTACGATCTCTTCTACGCTCTTCTCTCTTTTGTTTTTGTTTTCGTTGGGCCTCTTTCACTAATTCGTAATTTGCGCTAACTTCACCGATTGGGAGAGAGGGCTTACATAAATCTGCCATCGTTATTTCCTCTATATCGACCCCAACATTTGCGTATAACTCAAGGTCTTCATCCCTTATCTTCTTTGGAAGTTGTTTCGCACTCGAAATTCTAGTAGTGAGACCTGAAGGAGCAACAGGTACAACTTTACCACCTTCAAAATATTTTGCCCCCGAGGATTCGTTAGCTTTCAACACTCTAAATTTTTTCAACTTATTCGTTGTTTGATCCACCCCAATTACAAAATCTGTTCCCCTAAATGAGCTTGAAGATTGATCTAAATTCTCCATAGACTCCGGCTGTAGAACTGGATCTTTTTCTATAGCAGCTGCAGACGTGATTAAGGAGACCGCCAGTTTCTTCGTTGACTGAGATCTTAAATTTACCAGAGATCTTCTACGCTTGCTAGGTTTATTTACTGGTATAGAAATCTTGAGTGGTCCAGTCAGCTGATCATCTACTGCTAAACTTGAAGGGGACGACGAATACCCAGGTGGTGTCATTGATATTGGGCTTGCCTTGGTCAGAACTCTAATATTGGATATCCCGAGTTGTCTTACACTATTTTCAAGTGGCCTCTTAAAAATATCATTATCTTCGTAAATTTCTCCATCTTGAGAGCCATCATCTCCGTCGTCATCTTCTTTGTTATCATCATCATCATTATTATTCTTCCGACCACTTTGCACAACGTCACCGGAATGAACTTCAGGAGCTGCTATTCCATTTCTATTAGTAAGTGATGTTTCTGTAGATGGTTTGAGCGATAGCAAAGAGCCTCTTCCTTCAGATGTCAGCTCATCTGATTTCTTTTCCTCTTCAGTCCCAAGAGACCCGACTTGTGACGACTCTTGTGTAGCAGTTTGCGGAGGATTTTCATTTCCCCTACGATTTCTAGTAACCTGCCTCTTAACTTTAGGAGCGAAATGGGTGGACTTCCTAACCACACTACTCATCCTAAAGATAATATTTATATTTAAGCCCCTAATCTCAACTTGTAGAATCTATACCTCATATTTACTAGATTGCACAAAAGCACAATTTTTTTTTGTAGGATGTCATCTGACATCTCTGGCCATCAATTGAAGTTAAATGTACCAGTCTAAAAGGAAAGTTTCAATTAATGGAAGCCACGTTTAAATATTCTTGGAATTTAGGGAATAAAAATAGCTGGGTCTTAAATATTGAGCCCCTAACTTCTGAATATTTTATTGCCTCGACAAGTGCCGGATCGCTCTCATTGTATAATTTAAGACCCATAGCAGATAAACCTATACAGAGTATAGAGAAAGCACATGAATCTTCAATCAACCAGATTAGTAAAATAAATAAAAATGTTATTGCTTCATGTTCAAGTGACGGAGTTAAAGTTTGGGATTTTCGGCAACCTAAAGGTCCAGTACAGCATTTTGATGGGATGAAAAATTTGTCAACTCTCTCTATTTCCTACCATAATAACTTATTAGCAGCTGGCGGAGAATTGCGAGGCGTGGATTCTGAATTGCATATTTGGGATTTGAGGGAACCGGGTAATGTCGTTAAGTCTTTTGTTGACTCCCATCACGACGATATAACCTCGCTCGAATTCCATCCCACAGATTCCAACTATTTGATGTCAGGATCCACTGATGGTTATGTTAATATATACGACCTTTCGCAAAGTGACGAAGATGAAGCCCTACATCAGGTAATTAATTTTACATCTGTACACTCCTGTCATTTCACGCAACCAAGAAGGATATCTATCCTTTCTCATATTGAAACACTTTCTTTTCATGAGTTGAATAATCAAAATTATGAGAAGGTAGAAGAACCTTCTCCCCATGATTTAGGTGATGTTAGAAACTTGTGGTCTGATTGCGAGTATGTCGTCGATATCAGTGCACTGGGATACGTCAGCTACGGTGCAAACTCTAAATCAAGTTTGACTCTTCTTTTATTTGATCCAATATGCGAGGAATTTAACACAAATACTCCGATAAATTTTCCTGGTGGTCACTCCGAGGAAGTCGTGAGAGACTTGCGCTTAGTGGAAGGTGACCATGCGTTAACATGTGGAGAAGACGGCAAAATAAAGCTTTGGGAACTCCCTCATCATCTAATGCAATATAATTCGTTATCAGCTAACAATAGAAATGGTGATCATGTTGGGCCCAAAAAAGTGGACACGTCTTACCTCGGGTCCTCCAAAAAGAAGAAATCCAAAAAGGATACGAGATTCAAACCTTATTGATGATTTTCCAAGACACTTATATATATACTGCGTGGCACTTATAACCCAAAAAAGATAAAAATAGTTTTCACCCTTGCTTACTGTGTGATGCATTGATAAATAAAAAACCATATTTTTAAATTTACTCTATTCTCACTTAATGATCAAAATGTTCTTATATAAAGAGGAATTCAAGCTAAACGTCTGACGACATCGTCAACCACATCCTGGGTAGAAGAGGTACCGCCCAAGTCTGGGGTCTTAATTTTGTCTTCCGTCAAGTTAGCATCAACAGCTTCATAAATTTTCGCCGCTGGCTCAGGGTAACCCATGAATTCCAACATCAAGGCAGCTGACCTGATAGTAGCAATTGGATTTGAGATACCCTTACCAGCAATGTCAGGAGCAGAACCATGACAAGGTTCGCCGATTGCAAAGTTATCGCCAACATTGGCAGAAGGAACCACACCTAATGAACCAACCAAAGCAGCAGCACCATCACTTAAAATGTCACCATACAAATTTGGTGCTACTACCACATCAAAAATCTGAGGTTCTCTAAACATACGATAGACCATAGAATCAACAATTTGCTCTTTGTACGCAACACCTCCATACTTTTCTTTGTTAGCTTGATAAACTTGATGACAAACTTCACGGAATAAACCATCGGATTGAGAAAGAACGTTAGACTTATGAGTAACTGTGACAGATGGCTTTTCGTGTATCGAATTCAATGAAGGCGAAGTTTCTCTGATGGTTTGTCTCTGGAGAGCGATATCGTAAGCTACCTTTGCAATCCTTTTAGTAGCCAGCTCTGTTATTCTCTTGATGGCCTCGGCTACTCTTCCGTCTTGTCTATCGTATGATTTTTCTTCCTTAACATATAAATCTTCCGTGTTTTCACGAACAATAACCATATCAACAGGTTTGTCTTTTCCCTCAATAAACTTTACGGGACGAACATTAGCATACAAGCCCAATTTCTTTCTTAAAGCCACGATTGGAGATGAGTACCCAGTAACTTTGACAGTTGGAGACGAAACAGCACCGAATAATGCCCCATCACACTGTTCCTTCAAAATCGTCACTGTTTCATCAGGTAAAGCAGTCCCTGATTTTTGAAATAATTCAAAACCTGCGTTCAAGTCAACAAAATCAAACTTTAAGTCGTACTTTGGTGGTAAATTTTCCAATACAGCTTTCCCAGCAGGGATAACTTCACGACCAATTCCATCACCTGGGATTAAACCGATCTTAACTTGCTTCAAAGCCATTGATCTAGTAGAAAATTGTCGACTAACTCTAAATCTAATTCCCAACATGGTTTGTTACTATAGTGTTGAATATTAAGTGGTTCATAAATTTTTCATACTCAATTTTTGTCCGGTTCCGGGATTGCGAAAAAGGCTTCATTAGGACCAGAAACAGAATAGAAGCAAAATTATAAGTTTTAGACAAAGGCAATTGAAATAGTAGTAAAACTCTTCTTGATTAGAGAGCGACAAGCAAGCATTTATTTACAAGATATTTAAAAGCTGGTGTTCCGTGGGTCACAAAATAGAAACCAAATTATATACGATTAGATCATAGGATCGAAATAATGTAGATAGTTAATCTAGCTCGTTGGTAACTATGTCAATTACTTCATTTGCTATTCTTTTACTCCTCAGCAGACTTTACAAGCCCAACCTTTGCAGGTCTCAAAACTCTATCATTTAAAGTATAACCTAATTGCTGGACGTGGAAAACAGTGCCTGGCTCCTTGTCAGGCTGAGGAACCTCGAAGGAGGCTTCATGCTTGTTGGGGTCAAATTGTTCACCAATTGGATCTATCTTTTCGATACCATGTCTATTCAAAGTCTTCTCGAAAACATCTCTTGTCATCCCTACCCCATCATAAAGGTTCTTGACCTCTGAGTTGGATTTCAACGTATCTTCACTAACTGCATTTAATGCCAATCCAAAGTTATCAAGAGACTCAAGTAAGTCTTTAGCGAATTTCTGTAAAGCGAAATTTTTCGCTTTTTCCATATCTTTTTTGGTTGATTCTTGTAAGTTACGGAAGTCAGCAACAGCTTTGGCATATAAGTTCTTCATGTCAGCTAAATCCTTGTCCTTCTGGTTCAATTTCGACTTTAATTCTTCCATTTCAGAATTTTCTCGACCAACATTCTCTCTGTCACTTTTCTTATCATCCGACTCTTCAGATGCAGAAGTATCAGATTTTTGTTCATGTTCAGACTGTTTTGAGGCATCGCTGGAGGCAAAACGGGTACCAAATACCTGATTGACTCTTGGAACTAAGATGATTGGTCTAAAGATCGCTTGGGATCTCAAGCTTCCTCCAGCAACGCTGTTTCTTAAGGTGGAGTAAATTGCCCTCTGCATTATAAAATTAAATACACTTTGCCTTCCTCAAGAATTCAAAATTTTCAGTACGTCAATACTTTCTTAGTCATTTGTCATTGATTATATAATCATTATTTTTCTATCTATCTCTTCGTATGAATTCGTTTTACAGTGGCTACTACACTAGAGCTAAAGGATCTTACTTTCACAAACTCTCAACGTTAAGCTAGTTTTAATGATTGTCTATCTTCCAATTCATTAATGATGAAGATCCAATTGATCACAATGACTATGTCTGCATATATTATACAACACCTTTTCCAAATCTTATCAACTGAGCGGACTGCATTGAACTACAAATCAGTTTCTCTAATGAAGCAGGCGGCAAAAAATCCGATTCCACCGTCCTCTTTTGGATTTGCCCTAATACAACCACCGGCTAATGTCTCAGGATCTACATCATGGCTGCATGTAGCAGAAAATTCTTCTTTCCATCCTCTTCGTGGCCAGTCAGACAAAACAAATGATCTAGAGTCTAACTTCCAACCTTGATCTTTAACCTGAGGATCCGTAAGAAGATCTACTACTACTCTTTCATTTTCATGGGGGTGAATAGAGCATGTTGAATAGATCACACGACGGGCCGCAGGAAACAGGAGAGCGTGCTTAACAATGTTAAATTGAAAACTGGCAAGTTTATTGAGGCGTGCAGTATCAATGTCCTGTTTAGTTTCTTCCATTTGAGCGTCCTCTATTGCTCTACCAAAGATTCCAGAGCCACTGCATGAAGGATCAACAATTATACCCGTTACATCGCCGAAGTCTCTCGGGTTTGTAGACATGAAATCTGAATGCGTAATTTGAATAAGATCCCTTTTCCTCTTTCCGGTCGCCTTGAGGCACATTGTACGCAAAGTTTTTACTCTCTTCGAATCCCTTTCGAATGCATACACAACGGGAATTGATGATTTGGAGTCCGAAGAAAGAAATGTAGCAGCTAAAGTCGTCTTGTTACCTGGAGCTGCACATGCATCTATAATTGCTGTATGTTTACCCTTAGGATCGGAATTGAGTATCTGTACAGGGAAACAAGAAGCACGGTCTTGAATTATAACTTGACCATTTAAATAAAGGGGAGAGGATACCAAAGGTTCCTTAGGATGTACACCAAAAAGGTTGGGGATGAATGTATCATGATATATTAAGCCCGGTTCAGCTACTTTTTCTGTAGAGTCGACTTCTTTCAAGTTCTTGAAAAAGCCGGTATTGTAAAATTCTTCTGGTGAGATCTTGAGCGTATTAATACGGAACCAACGAATAGGGGTTTCATCATCAGAGCCTTCAGTTGGCAAGTCCCTGGCTTTCATGACTTTATATCGCAACTTAAGCTTGGTGAATTCAGCTTGAAGCCTCACTCTGTGTTTTAAGAATGAGTCCTTTATGGGATGTTTGCCCAGTTCAATTCTTCCTCTGGCCGAGAAAAGTAAATCATGAACTAGTAGCATTAATAAACTATCACTCACTTTTTGAGCTTTCATATAATCTCTAATTTTAGACTTCTTCACTATTTCCACGATGTAAGATTTGTACCGTAAAGTGGAAATAACTAGGGCGTAAACATGTTTAGGGGTGTTTTTCAACGATTTGTCGTTGAAGATCATCGATTGAAGCCCCCCTACATCTCCCTTAGTTCTCTTCTCAGAAAGCAAAAACTTCTCTGCTTCAAAATATAGTTTCATGAAAGTATGCACTATTTCTCTTTTTAGCTACATCAAGCCAAAAGATATTTCTTCGCTTTTGATAAATTTCTAGAATTACATGAAACTTTATGACGATGACCTATCTGGATCCGACTCGCACAAAAAAAAAACCTGTATATTGCTAGGCCCAAAACTGTATTCAGATTGAAACACTTTGCCATTTTTAAGGGCTATCATCCGTCACAGAAAATACAAAATATTCTAAACAAGTCCGAACTAGGGCTTACACATACTTGTACAAAACTAGATATAGATTGCAACATATCAAATGCCGAATGCTTCCGCGAATATACTTCCAAACATCTCATCTAAAATACCGCCAAATTCCTATCCCCCTGGCACAAAATTGACTGTGGGCAGCCATCGAATTGTGATAAAAAAATATCTTTCAGAAGGAGGGTTTGCTCATGTTTATACATGTTCGGTAGATCCTAAGTTCGGTGATTCTGAGACTGCTTGTCTTAAGAGAGTTGTTGTACCCAATAAATGGCAATTGAGCTTATTGCGTCAAGAGGTTGACGCCATGAGACGGCTCAGAGGAAACAAATATATTGTATCTTATATAGATTCTCATGCACTGAGGATCAAAAATGGAGCTCACAATGAAGAATTCCCAGGCATCAACTTTGAATCTCCCCATCAGCAACAATACGAGGTGCTATTATTGATGGAGTATTGTGAAAAAAATGGATTGATTGATTTTATGAATACTCGGTTAGTACATAAGTTAACTGAGGCAGAGATACTAGAAATTATGCATGACGTTACGATTGGTGTCGCAATGTGTCACCACCTACGGCCACCCTTGATTCATAGAGACCTTAAAATAGAAAATGTTCTTATAGATAGAGAAGGAACGTTCAAATTGGCTGATTTTGGATCTTCAGTTAATTATATACCTAGTCCTAAAAATGCTTCTGAGTTACAAGCGGTTCATGACGATATAATACATCATACAACTCCCCAATATAGGGCACCAGAAATGATAGACCTTACTAAAGGGTTTCCAATAGACGATAAGCTGGATATTTGGGCTTTGGGGTGTTTATTATACAAGTGTTGCTATTATACCACTCCGTTTGAGCTGCCTAAGCATACTTCAATGTTTGACCTAGAGCAAGCAATTTTAAACAGCTCCCTGAATTTGAAATTCAGAGATCAACCTGGCCTGATGTTTTCTCCAAGGCTCAAGAATGTTATAAGATGTTGCTTGAGGCCTGATCCTAGACGACGCCCTAATGCTCAGCAGCTTTTGCAGGAGATATGCTCTATGCAAGGCGATAGTGTTTTACCTGATATACTCCCTTTAAGCGTCAAAGAAGCTAAATTGAAAAATTTAAAGACATCATATTCTAACACTATGTATAATGGAACACCTGAGACGTATCAGGCGCCGATTTTAAAAGTTCATTCTGAACAGAGAAGTGTTCCTGAGAATCCTCCCAAGATGACACCAGAGTCTGCCGGGTTTACTTCTTCTTCCATAATAAGCTCGTCTGCTTCGCCTTTTTCTTCTAAGAGTGCTGATCCCTTCGCTGATTTAGAAAAGACGAAGTACTTAGAGGTCGCTCAAAAAATGTCAAGACGCGAAACTGATAAGATTAAACCGAGACCACAGTCTGCGTATTTTTCCTCATCTCAAATTAGTTCTTCGAAACCATTGAACAAATTTGTGAAAGATGATCTTCTGCATCCATATACATCTAGTGGCTCTAATTCAACACATTCTTTGAAGCAATATGTCAGTAGTCAAATTCGTGGAAGTTCATATAGTCTCAACGAAACTGACTTACCTGAGAATGAAGTGAAGGACACTGGAACTCTAGAATTTTTAAAAAGTAAAGAGGAACAGTATAATAAGTCTTCACTTTTGGACTCCAAGCAAACCACTGGTGAAAGCATAAAAAATTCTATTAGGAGTGGCTTAAGAAAAATTAGTACTGGTGGTAGTACCAATGTTTCTCAAAGTGCACATAACACAGGAGATAGTATTGCCAAGGGCAAAAGATCATCATTCATCAATGTCTTCAGCAAAAGAAAAAGTAGTTCGCCTGAGAGCGACGACGTTTCTGGCATAAAAGAACAAACAACACCAAGTAGAAAACTTGGTATTCAAGGTCGGATGCAGCTTCTTCTCGACAGCTCCAAAGATGTATCTGTCAAAAAAACAGCAAATGGCTACGGTAAATATGTTGATACAGCACACTCAGAAAGAGATTCCACTCCAGGTGACGATATTGCAGCAATCAACAATGAAGTATCTCGATCTCTGAATGAAGGGGGATATAAATCTCTCAATAATTTCAGTCACAAGAGAAAGGGAATACATTCATTCCCCCCTAAAGTACCCCCAAGTCTATCGCTACGTAAAAACGACTTTAAGAATGAGAATATAAAGAAGGGGGTACAGGAAAATCCTGAGAGGGATGTTGGTGTTGTAGATAAATCTACGCAGAACAACAAAAGTGTGCCGAAAAAGCCAAAGAAACCGGCTCATCTCAAAGCTCATGGCAATCATCAAAGACGTAACAGTAATGCAAGCGATGTCTCATTACCAGATGTGGATGATCTTGAGAAGCGCTTTTCCCAAAGGTTTCCCAGTTATGTTTAATATATAAAATAGCGTCTCATTTTGGAAAATCTCAAGATATAGATGATATAAATCCTTTAGATCCATCAAGCGATTTACGTGGTCACAAAATTATCTATTTCGCTGTTCTTTTCGTATTTCTTTTCTCATTGTAACTAACTTCCTACTTATTAAGCTCAGGTACTCTCACTAGTACTATAATCCTCAATTGAATCTAATATAAAATCAACTCCTTCGTCAAAACGCTCATGAATCACATCCCAAAGTGAATCAGATGAAGTTTTTATTACACGACCAAACTTTCTACGTGGGCGCTTGCTAATTTCATCAGAACCATTAGAGTCGACACCGTTACCGCCGTTTCTCGATGAACTTCCAGACCCTGCCCAACACGAATGCAAGTAGCTGGTGAAAATAACCGAATTCTGATAGTACCAATCAATCATAGATTCATCCATGACAGGAGCTAAAGATTTGAGGTTTCCTCTGTTGAGAAAAATCACTGTTCCTTTAACAATGTCCTTTATAGTTTGTGACGGTCTCTTGGCAAACAAGTGTACAATTGCCTGGTATGCGTCTCCAAAACCAACAAAGACTACCTTCTTGGCTTGAGAAAAATATGAAATGTAATTATCCCATAGATATAGTAGCAATTCTTGACCGAAGATCGATGAGACGTATCCCGATGTTGAGGCCTGTGAAGTGCTTGCTGAGGCACCTCCGGAAACCGGATACTCATTTGGAGGTATGTAAATATCGATATGACCCATTGTACTATCCTTGCTTCCTGATCCATTGCCTTCAACGTTCTGTACATCTGAATCTAGCTCTGTACGGAGTTTCTCAATTATTTGGGTCAAAGGATGCTCTAACACAACAGACGAAGAGGCCTCAATCGTCCCATTGAGAGGATTGACATTAGCCCATACTTCTGGAGAGTCATGTACGTACACGATGATAGTAGAACTTTCATTTACATTTGGACTGGCAAGAACCAAGTCTTCCAAATGAGATGGAAGATCAACAGTGAAATGAGAAGTCAGTGAGTTACTAGATTCTATAAGGCCACCGATACCATTAGCACTGCCATTGATAGCTCCGTTATCTTTACTTCCCACAAGGGGTAGGTTAACAAATCCATACCGATGGAATAATTCATTTGACTGGTGCGCTCTCAAGGAATCTGCCAAACTTGACATGGTGAAGGTTTTATTTTCATTAGGTAAATCAAACGCATTATCGAAGAAAGATTCAGGGACACCTACTCTCAATGATTTCCAGTATTTGGATTGAATTTTTATGACTTCATCGACGACTTCGATAGTTTCGGGTAATGGTAATGTTGCTACCGTGTTGTCAGGAGGTTCTCCAACTAAGACCTTGGCAACACCAAGAGCACTACGTGCGATTGAATCAAGGTTATAACCACCTTCCAAAACTACTGCTAACTTACCTCTGGAAATACTTTTCAACATATGTGTCATCTGACCATATCCTGTGGGTGTAACATGACAGCATCCAATTGTATCACCATCAGCAGCATCGAAACCCGAGCTCACAATTACTAAATCCGGATCAAATTCACTGATAACTGGCATGACAATTTTGTTAAAAGCGTACATGTAATCGGCGTCATGCATACCGGGTGAACGCCAAGGGATGTTGATATTATATCCTTCACCAGCACCTTCACCTACTATATCAGCATTACCATATTTAGTTCCAGGATAAAATTTACCATTCTCATAACGATGAAGTGAAATGTAAAGAACTCTTGGATCTTTAAGGAAAGAACTTTGGGTCCCATTACCATGATGAATATCCCAATCAACAATCACAATCTTCCGGACAGACTCCGGATAATTCTTTAGAATATTTTTCGTTGCTACCGCAACATTACTGAAGAGACAAAAACCTCCTGGAGCATCAGGCTCTGCGTGGTGACCGGGAGGTCTCACTACGGCCAAAGAATTTTTTACTCTCCCTTCAACAACAGCCCTACATGCTTCTATTGTACCTCCACAAGAAAGTTTTGCTGAAAAAAACGAGTCATTATTAACGTAAATAGAGTCTCCTTTTTCTGTCTCCTCTAGAAGCCTTTCCCTGTTCATCGTCTCTGTTGATTGTATGAACCCAAAATGGGATTCAGAATGCACTTCTAGAATCTCACTTGCGGTTGCTTCCCGGATAGGTATCTTAAGCATCAAAGGCCCTATATCATCGACTCCTGATAGAGAGCTGTCATTAATGAGACCTGCTTCTGCTAACTGCTTGTAAATTCGATAGATTCTCCTTGGATCTTCTGGATGGGGATCGATGTATTCAAAATATGACGTAAATATCTTCGCATGATATCTCATGCGAACATCATATACTAAACCTGTTTTCAATGGTGTATAAAATAATCGTGGAGGCTTGTTTGGAACAACTATGATATTCGAATTCTTTTTCGAAGAGCTTTTCGTCTCCCCACGAACTATCTCTTCAGTATTATTAAGTTCCTCATCTTTCTCTAACTTAACTTTCTTCCTTTCAGTCTTCACTATATCAGTATTTTCATCTCCGATGTAATCTTCCTGGTTTGAATGGTACTCCCCAGCTGACTTTGATTTGAAATCTTGGGCGCCATCACCATCGAGTTCAAGTAGTCTCTTTCTAGATTCATCCAGCTGTAAGACCTCAGTGTCAGACATTATTCAATAGAACACACTAGAATTTGGTCGTCGTTACTCCTACTGCAAAAAACTATATGCTCAGATTTTGGGGCTCGATGTTTGTCGTGTTTTAGATAATACCTGCGAATAGATTGAAAACACAGGACCGTGCAAAGTAAACAGGCAATACAAGTTTATATGCCTTCCCAGGTCTCACCGATTTGCACGAATTCCTATTACTTCAAGACTTAGCAAAGGTGAGAGTCCGATCTGGAACAATGTGATCAACAATGTCATCGGTCAATGAGAACCAAGATGGGCAAAGGTAATTTGTATTGCCGGTATGTCAATACGTTGTTAACCCAAAAGGAAGAGTTATGAAGGTAATAAATGCTACAGCCTAGTTTAAGCGACAATGCTACATATTCTTCTTAATTACAATTGATGGGCATCATATAGCTGTTTCAAAAATCGATTTTTCAGAAAACTGGCCCTGGCTTTTTCCTTTACAAAGATAATTTACTTTTCTTGTACTTAGTGTATCTTGTTTTCTTATCCAATCAAGACCTAGAAGTGACGTTAGTATGCAGTAATTACGATAAAAAAGCTGCGATAGTAGATAAGAGTTATCAAGTTTAGCGCAAATAATTTAACAATCAAGGTACGTCTTTTGAGCTCAAATGGATTCTTGTAGGATTTCACTTTTAGTTTTAGAAATTTCGATTCGAATAATTGCAAATGTATTTGGAAGGAGGTGACGGCATAAAGACTAAGGATAACGATAGCATACTGATCACAAGGCCCAAGAAAAAAGAAGTGACTAATGGTTTAAAGGAGGAAGTGACACTGGTGCATGAGTCACCAGATCAAGAAGAGATTGAAGATATCCAAATGGAAAAGCGAGTGGTTATTAAAATGGATGTCTTCATGGTCTCACTCTTATCATTCGCTTACTTTTTAGCAAGTTTGGATAAATCAAACATTGGTAATGCCCAACTCTCTGGGTTATCTGAAGATCTAAAGCTTGAGGGAAATCAGTATGGTAATTGTGTGTCAGTTATGTATGCAACATATGTTTCATTTGAGCCTGCCTATGCCAACTTGCTTGGTGTGCTTGGTACTAAGACTATGCTTTGCTTCTGCATGTTTGGGTGGAGCCTAGTTTCAATACTTACATCACAGTGTAAAAATTATCATCATTTAATCGTCTGTCGTTTGCTCTTGGGGTTTTTTGAATCTGGGCTATATCCGACTGTCAATATGAGTTTGACTCTTATGTTCAGAAGGTCACAGCTTGCGAGAAGATTTGCGTACGTTTTTGCTGCATCTGCATTGGCTTCGGCTTTTGGGGGTCTTATTTCTTATGGTTGTACAACAATGTCAGGAAAAGAAGGTTTGAGTGGTTGGCAATGGATGTACATCATTGAGGGATCGTTGTCGATGGTTTTTTTACCTATGTATCTTTACTTTTTACCAAATCACCTCGAGGATGCTAAAATCTTCGATAAAGATGAAAAGGAATACATCATAAGAAGGTTTGAAACAATGTCTACTTACCAAAAGGGGGAAAGGTTAACATGGAGAGCTATTTTTGATGGCCTAAAAGATTTTCGGACAGTACTTACAGGAAGTGCTCAGTTCTGCCTTGATCTAACTTCATATGGCTTGGGTACCTTCATGCCTTTAATTGTGAATGGATTGGGTTTCGCTAATGTCGAGGCACAACTCTTGATGGTACCCATTTACCTATTGACTGCTGTTTGCTTTTTGATTATTGCCCTTTTTAGCGACCGCTTTTGTTTAAGGTCTCCATTTGCCATTGGCTCCTGCATCATTGTATCTACGGGTCTAGCCATAGTGGTTGGTTCTACTGATATGGGGTTAAGGTTTTTTGGGATATTTGTCCTAGCAATACCTTTATATACTGGGACTTCGTTAAACTTGGTCTGGATATCTGGTAATACCGCTAACTTTTTCAAAAGAGCTACTGTACTAGGCTTCAATCAACTAATAGGAAATTCCTCGGGTGTTGTATATGGTCAAATGTTTTCTACAGAAGACGCACCAAGATATATTACTGGCATCTGCATTTGTCTTGGAACCCAAATATACGCAGCTTTGGTTTTCACTTTTCTTTTATTCTACTATAAAGCAGAAAATAAGAAAAGGGAACGATTGATTGCAGAAGCTGAAAGATGCGGTATTTCTCTTCCTAATGAAGTAGAAAAGGGTGATAAAAATGTTTATTTTGTATATGGTTACTAACTGTATCATTTAATAAAGAAACTCTTATTTTCCATTACGTCCGATGGTAGTTTTTATGCGCTTCTTCTGGAAATCTCTTGTAGTGCGGATTCTCGTCAGTCTCATCGCGCATTAAGAAAACTCAAACAGCATCATAATCTGTCTTGAAAACACTAATATTACATAAGAAGAGGCCGAAATGAGACAGAAAAGAGCAAAGTCATATAAAAAACAAGTGAATGTATATTTACATACATTTAAGTTTCGTGAGCCCTTCCAAGCCATTGTTGATGATCAGATTGTTTTGGTTTGCACTAAAGCTTCCTTTGATCTTGTAAAAGGATTAAGAAGAACTTTACAGGCGGAAGTCAAGCCTATGATCACTCAATGTTGTATGCAATCATTATACAAAACCAATAATCAAGATAGCATTGACTTGGCCAAGCTGTTTGAAAGAAGAAGATGTAATCATCCTCCTTCAGACCCTTTATCTCCACAGAAGTGCGTTGAATCTGTAACCAACGTAAAGGGAGAAAATAAACATAGATACGTGGTTGCCACGCAAGACATCAATTTGAGGAAAACTTTGCGATCAATTCCTGCAGTTCCTATGGTCTACATGAACAGGTCGGTGATGGTAATGGAGCCAATATCTGATATCACAACCAAAGCATCCAAGAAGTATGAAGAAGATAAGTTGACCAAGGGATTGAATGACCACAAGTTTGCTGGCATTAAACATTCATCATATACTGATGGAGAATATTTGGAGCTGCAGTCAAAGAAAAGAAACGGCGCTAGTGGTCCCAATCCATTAAGTGTAAAAAAACGTAAAATATCTGTTGAGCAACCTGCTGCTCCACAGCCGACTAAAAAAAGACGCAGAAAGCACACTAATAGAGGAAAAAAAGAAAAAAATTTAGAAAGACACACCGAGGGAAATGACTGAAGGGGATCGCAGCATGAGGATAGTTGATTTGACTATAATAATAATGTATCTCACTAAAACATAAAATAATGACTAAACTCAAATTTAGGATTTCCAAAATAGATCACTCTAATAACAGTCAATTTGTTTATTTATATGTATATGAATTAATGCAAAGAGAAAAGGAACGCTGAAAGAGACGTAAATATATATTACTCAGTATCATCCTGCAAAGTTTCAAAAAAATTAAATGATGTTGCTTTGCCCAACCTATGTGTAGATTTCTCAACCAGAGCATTTTCATAGCTTGCTGGATCTTTTTTCATTGGAACCTTTCCTTCAACCCTGAGGACGTAATTTGCATCATCATCAATAACACATAGCTTGCATCCGAAAGCTAATGAGCTTTCTCTGAGTACTTTTCGCGAAGTTTTCATTATCAAGAAAAGTACATTCTCTTCTTCTATAGTGACTGCCTGGTAGTTAGAAGCCGAAAAGAGAACAAAAGTTCCTTCAGACATCCACTGAAGCTTCGGATTTACGAGTTTGTGTGATTCAGTGATACCTCGTAGAGCAATTTCGATATCCTCTCTAAAAACACCAAAAAAAAGGTCATCAATAAGAATAGCATTAAATAGGATTTCTTTGTCGAATTTTTTTCCAGATTCAGAAGATTCAATATTTGCCTGGTCGCCCTTTCTCTTCAAAAAAATCGCATCGTCGATAGTTAACTCAGGAAGAATAGTTTTGTCAACGATTACAAGGGCTATTGTTCTATTAGGCTCTCGATCTTGCGACTCCGAATAAAGCATGAAGCTTTTACTTAGTTCGTGAATAAATAGTCTTTGGCCCTTGTTTAAGGGGCCAAAGTAATACAGCTTACGTGCATCACCACTTGATATCTGAAACTCTCTCACGAATTTCCTAATAACGTCCTCTACTCTAGAACACCAGGTATATTGCTTTTCGTAAATCGAAAGTACTTTTTGTGAGTAAGGACCTTTGACATATTCATCATCATTAGATATAGCAAAAGCTTGTTTAAGTTGTTGACTTCTTTGAAACTTTGCGCATTCTTCGTTGCATTCTAAATCTTTTCCAATACTAGATGGGGATGAGGTAGAGGCACCACATGGAACTGACTTTGTTAAATAGCCACACGAACAGGATATTTGAACCGGTTCTTTACAAGTTATAATATCACATTTTTTCGACTTCCCAGCTTTAAAAGAATGGCATCTCAAAGTACATAGATGTGGACATGTGGACCTTCGTTTGCGACATGAGTTTTCGCATGTTGTCGGGCTTGCATGGATACCCTCCTTAGTGCAGCTTGAAGAGCAAACTCTGGAGCATGGATGACCACACTCTATGATACTCTTACAAGACATCCCGCAAGATACTTTAGTTTGCGAACAGATAACGTTAGGAACATCATTTCTGAGACCACAACTACAAGCCTTGGTGACTCCATAAGTGCATTTGGGGCAATTCACGGCATCATCATGACACTCATGTGGCTGTGCAGGGTGGCCACAATCTTTGGGCCTGTTGCATTGCTCATGACACTGGAGAATCGTTCCACAACGAACGGGTGCCCGAATAATAGTCTTCCCACAGTGACATACTAAATCGTCATCAGTAGATTCCAAACAAACACCACATGATCCGGGATGACAGAGAGCATCACATGTATGGATTCCACAAGACTTAAGTCTATTACATTGTCGCGTACAAATGTGAACAGGCTCTATCAGCATGAGTTCATCTTCAAAGTTAGAACGCATATTATTTCTGATAGCTTTCTTCTTATGTTTTTCTCTTGTTAGAGCAGCCTTCTCATATTCACAGCAGATTTTCTTATGATAATGTTTTCGGCAATGAAGCAAAACCGGACATTTGTGAGAACACTTGGGTTTAAATCCCTGTTGAATGAACTTACACGGTACCAGATAAGAGTAGTTTCCACAAGCGCAATTTATATCTAATATATTATGACACTCGCATTCCCCTTCGTGACACTTCATAAGACACTTACAGCCACACCCAAGAGTTTTCCCACAAATTTGATCACATTCTAGAATTTTGTCCGTACACTTAGTTCTATAGGAACCGTCTACTTTGGTTTTCCCACAATAACATGTATCCACTACCGAAGTGGAAAATTTGCATAAACCTTTGGACTTCAGTAATGGTCTGCAAGTGACGCTCTCGAAGTGAATCCCACAATCATAGTAAATCTTACTCATGTTGGAGCAGGATCCTCCCCCTATCCATTCATTACAATCCTTAGGTATAAGTTCATGACACTTTTGCTTGATTTTTTCTTTACCACAGTAACATCTGGTTTCCACATCTCTCTCACAAAGTCCACAAAATCCCAGATGACAGCCCTTGTCACACTTATGGCCTCGATCACAAAGCATGATATTACATTCTTTCTCACAAGTCCATCCATCTCTATAAGGGGTTATTAAGCATGGGAGTTGCCTTTGTTCAGATCCACACTTACAATTCATCATTGGTCCCATTGCGCCACAAGTTGGGTGATTACCAGGGTGACATACTGATGAACATGAATGTATACAATTACCATAATTGTAACTGCATGGCTCCCCACAGCTGAATGGAAAATCTCCATTTCCATCCGGATTTGTCACTCTACCACACCAACACAGGAACCTAGAAGGTATCTTATTTATAGTTGTATTGCATGAAGGACAACGCCATTCCTTTTTTGCCTTATCAGTCGAAGAACCTCTAATGGCCCATGATCGTATACAATCTAGGTCGTAAACCCTGAAACACTCATTACATGACCATATTTTGCAACTTCTATCGATCTCTCCGGTGCAAACTAAACAGATATATGTTCCTTCTTGTATTTCCTTTAATATCGTAGAAGATAATGACTCATCTACCTTTCCCCCTTCATCTAATTCATCGGAATCTGATGTTGTACATTCATCAGAGTCATTCATACTGCTGGTCGATGTCTCTGGATCAGACAGTACTTCATCAGAAACAAAGAATTGTGAAACCCTAGGGCTCGTGTCTCCAAAGTCATCAGACATACTAAATATGTTACGAAATCTTAAATATCTAACGAAAAAATGGGTATACTTCTGAGAATTCCTGTATGTGGCTTGTAAACTTGAGGTGATGAGATCACATACTTTATCAAAATGGGCGTAAAAAATGATCAGAGGACACTTTGAGGTCCCTCAATCTTTCATGGTTAGATACCTATGAAGTATGATTTCATACATGACGTACATTTAATGGTGTATCTATTTATTAAGAGATACACAGAGAACTGAACTTATAACTTGTCATCGAATAATATGCCCCTCGCTAAAAATAAAAGTATGATATTGGAAATCTCAGAAATTAACCAACTTTTACGCTTCTACGCTTAAAGAAATCCATGACTTTCTTTGCAGCACTCGCTTCCTTGCCCCTATCTGTTGAATTGGTAGTACTACCACTCGTTGACTTTTTGGTACCATTCGAACCATCGGAGCTTATTCTCACTTGTTCTTTTGATGAAGTAGAAGGTCTATTGGAGACGTTCGCATCCGATGGTTCGAGTACTTTCTTGTTGTGAGAGCTTTTTGAATGCGACTGAGCGAGATTTGAAGTTCCACTAGTGGTGTTAATCGAAGTAGAAGAAGAGTTGTAATTGCTGTAAAAGGACAAAATACTGAATCTGTTTTTCTTTTTCGTGTCTCTGTTTTCTTTATTGCCTTCTTTTACATCTTTGGGCTCAGTTCTCCTGTTTCTATTCGCCTTCGAAGAAAAAGATTTTGTTTCCTGGGAATTTTTCACATTTCCATTCAATTTTACTGACCTCTTTCTTTGAGGATATAATTGACTTTCCGATAATTCATCTTTTCCTTTATGAGTCTCATCTTGCTTTGAGTGTATATCATTGTGAGTTTTTTCTAATTGATCGACATTCAGAATTTTAAGATGATCCATCTCTACATCGGCAGGACGGCTTTCATCGCGCAAGGTCGATGGATTAGAAGAGTCTGAATCTTTTGGTTGCTCAGATTGATTCATTTGAATTGGCGTAGGAGCTACCATTGTCCTTTCAGTGAACTCACGGTTCAAGTCCCCTGGAGAATACGAATCAAATACCGGTATTTGATTGATTTGAGGGGTGTTACTTTTGCCACCACCACCATGGTTCTCAGCCAACTCTAGAGTGTCAATTTTATCTTCTAAGTAACTTAAGACTGAATTTCTCTTGTTGTTCTGACTATTCAAATTGCGCTCACTGGTCAAAACTCCCGTCACATGAACATGTGTCACAACCGAGTTTCTTCTTTGATTCTTTTGTGGACTTGATCTATTACTGTCGGTGTCATTGCTTGACTTTGTGGGCGAACTAGAAAGCAATTGCAGAATGGGTAGGTTAGAGGATGGTATCTTCATGAAATCTAAAAGTGATGATGTACTCGAATTTGCAAAATTTGTGGTCATGGATGTTGGATGGTAAGATGTAGGTCTTGGTTTCTTGGCAGCTGGTGGCAATCTGCTCGAATCTCTGCTTCCTGTCAATCTTGTCGAGTTAGATGTTAATGCTGATGTTTTCAGAATGGATTCTGATGTATTGGGTATCGAAGATTGATTATTTGGATTATCTTTCTGAGCACTAGAATTTGGTATCTGTTCGTTTAATTTGACTGCCGATTTTTTCATTGAAGTTTTAGCAGTAATGGCTTGCGTGGTTGATATTGATTCAGCTTGTGGCGTACTAATAGCAGATGATGGTATACGATTAGGCAGTTCTTGTTCTGCAATTGTAGAAACGGCAGTACCATTAACCGAATTGGTTGTAGGTGGTCCAAATATTGGCTGGTTAAGTGAAGCATTAGACTGCGATGGTAATTCTTCACCAACAACAGCCTTCAATGCTGAA
Organism: Priceomyces melissophilus; assembly: GCA_031081885.1. Lineage (NCBI taxonomy): Eukaryota > Fungi > Ascomycota > Pichiomycetes > Serinales > Debaryomycetaceae > Priceomyces > Priceomyces melissophilus. Next base: position 78,810 of record JARYTE010000007.1, on the reverse strand, counting down.
CTTGCTGTCGTATATGATGCTGAAGTGGCCCTTGCATGTTTGTTCACGGTTGCGAAGCTCCTATTAGACAGATCTATTGGGGGGTTGGTAGGAGTAGATGACCTTGCAATTGCATTTGCCATGGATGATGACGTTGATGGGTTAGAATACAATCCCATAAAAGCAGAATGATCGTATGGTGTTGCTGTTCTATCATCTATCATTGAAAACCTCTTGTAGTTCTTAGATGAATTAGGTATAATGAGCTTAGTGCGGTGAATCTTATCCCACTCTGGTTGTCTAATGGATAATAAGTTAGCATGTGGACTCAACCATGAGTGACCTCTAATTTCGTCAATTGAGATTCTTCTTTTAGGATCTGAGACAATTATTTTTCTCAATAAGTCTCTAGGTAAAGGTGTAACGTATTCAGGAAATGTTAAAGGCGTTCTGCAAATATAATGATAAAGTTTGATAATGTCTGATCCATCTTCATTTTCAGGGTCATCATCAAAAGGGAGATACCCAGAAAGCATTGCATACAAAATAACTCCAAGGGACCAGATATCAACCTTTTTACCCTCGTATGGGGATTGTGTCAACACCAATTCTGGTGCAGCATAACAAGGAGAGCCACATGACGTCTTCATCAAATCATTCTTGTCCTTGTTATACGAATTGACGAAGCCGAAATCCGTTATTATGATATTTCTATGTTTGTCTAAAAGCAAATTTTCTAACTTCAAATCTCTGTGAATCAAACCTTTTGAATGCATGTAGTCCACTCCACTTACTAGTTGGGCGAACATCCTCTTTGCGTCATTCTCTTTCAAGAATCTGTGCTTCAAAATATAATCGAATAACTCTCCCCCACTAGCATACTCAAGAACAATTCCGATGTATTTTCCACTTTTCATCACTTCCACCAAGGAGATAATATTTGGATGTCTCAATAGCTTAAGAGAGTTTATTTCACGGTGTATTTTAATCTCAGATTCTGAGTCCTTGAGAATATTTTCTCGTTTAATAAGCTTAATGGCCACTTGGTTAGGCTCTCTACCATCTTTTCTCCATCCTAGTTTGACCTTTCCAAATTCTCCTTCTCCAAGAGTAGAGCCTAATATATAAGATCCAAACCTTACTTCTCTATGCATTCGTTTGACCACATTATGGTTAACTTCGGCCATCCTGAGACGATAATGCGAGCCTTTATGTTATATGGAAGTATATTGATATATGATACTTTGTTATTGATTATTTTGACATCAATTTCTCCACAGATAGGAGAGTAAAACAACAGAGCTTCCAATGAGATTGGATATGTGTTCTGGGCAGCTATATTATGATAAACTAACTGTCCTATGTGTTGAGATGTAGTATTATGGAATTCTCAGTCTTACAGCTCTTGTAGCTTGTTTACAACTTTTGATGCGGAAATATAGCCTGCAGCTTTGCACAAGAAAAGCTTTGTAGTCACTGCGGAAAGTATTTTAGTGAGTCTGAAGATACTCGAGATATCACTGAGAATGAATCTTCTTGAAACAACGAAAATCTTACTTGGTTTGTCGGGCTATAATTAAAGTTTTATGTTGTCAAAAAAACATAATTTGAGAATCAAAATGTTTACGTTTTGGTAAGGGCACATTGATCAACATAATACCTTATCTAGACACAATGTAAACATCTGCGACAAGTCCTAACTAAGGAGAATAAAAAATAGGAATAAATCAAAGGCAATTATTGTCATAATTTCAGATATAATGAAGACTAAGAACATAATCAGAGACAAGATAAGAGTAGTCCTTTAGTTTAGCATTATGAAACAGCAATGAGAACTCTAAGCACGCGTGGAGGAATATGGTTGCGAAAAACTTAAATAGCTTTAAAGTAAATTTGTTTCTTAATGGTGAAGACAGTTCCCTATAGATAAAATATGGAAAAATCGTAACATCGACCATTTCTTTGGAACCTAGATTTCCCACGTTAGTGGTCATCGACAAGTTGTGCCTGTGTGAAAGATATTTCGTATCGTACAATAATAATAGCAACAGGGTGCGTTTAAGAAGGTTCGCGTATATATTGAAGCATAAGTTTCTGAGACTAAACTGCACTCAAATATACATAAGCAGTCTTAATCGTGCTTCATCGTTTAAAAATTTTCCGACTGAATCAATGTTGCCATTCCACATCGTAATATCATGGAATTTCTACTCTTCGCGATCAAAATATAATAATTAAACAGAACACATTTCTAATGTGTGAGAAATTGCTTGGATGCACAGATGTCAGCACTCTGGTCTCTTCCCTTACCGACGCTGTTAATCTTTGCACCAAAATTTGACTTATCTTGAATTTGGAGAAGATAATTGGAGTGGCTAGCCTGAATTGAGTACTCTTATATGAAGACGTAGTTATTCTGTCTAATACTATCAGTTACTCGCCACAAAGTGATGTAGGACATTCATAAGAACAACCAAGTATGGTTTCAAGTCTAATATATATCTTTTGATGCTCTACAATACCAAAAGAGTAATACAGAAAACAAATTAGAGATATAATTATATGAGTGGGTGAGAGTAATGTGTGCAGCCATAAGTTCTTTACGAATACAGTTCATCACCAGAGTACAGTCTACATTACAGTCTACATGCATATTTCCACCGAAGAGTAAGCATCATCTTAGTACTGAAACACATCATATAAATAAATTAAGATCTTCGAGGTAAGAATTTCCTCGAATTGTGTCTTTTTTCGTGTCATTCGAAATTTTTAAATATTCGCCTTTGTTTTTTGTTTAACTCTTTTTTTATTTACGCGTCTTGATCTATATTATTCACTGTCAACAATGACCCAATCCGAGTCGAATATAACTAGATCTGAGGACGATGAAGGCCTTGGTGGCCCATTGTTAATCGAACAGCTTGAAGGAAATGGTATTACGGCAAATGATATAAGAAAATTGAAAACAGAGGGGTATCACACTATCGAAAGTGTTGCTTACACACCAAAGAAAGCATTACTCACTGTAAAAGGAATCAGTGAGGCTAAGGCTGAAAAAATATCCGTAGAGGCAGCTAGGTTGGTTCCTCTTGGATTTACGACAGCAAGTGAATTTCATTCTAGAAGATCTGAGTTGATTTGCATTACTACTGGCTCGAAGCAACTAGATACTCTACTAGGAGGCGGAATTGAGACAGGTTCAATAACCGAAGTATTTGGTGAGTTCAGGACAGGAAAGTCTCAATTGTGTCATACATTGGCAGTGACTTGTCAACTACCAATTGATATGGGTGGAGGCGAAGGAAAGTGTTTGTATATTGATACAGAAGGTACTTTTCGTCCTGTTAGGCTAGTCTCTATAGCTCAGCGTTATGGGTTGAACCCTGATGATTGTTTAGATAATGTTGCATATGCTAGAGCTTATAATGCAGAGCATCAACTTCAGCTATTAAATCATGCAGCTCAGATGATGGCAGAATCTCGATTTTCTTTACTTATTGTCGATTCCATCATGTCACTTTACAGGACAGATTATGCTGGAAGAGGGGAATTAAGTGCAAGGCAAACACATGTTGCAAAGTATATGAGAACGCTTCAGCGACTTGCTGATGAATTTGGCATAGCCGTGGTGATTACAAATCAAGTTGTAGCCCAAGTCGATGGTTCAGCCGGTATGTACAATCCAGACCCAAAAAAGCCAATAGGGGGAAATATTATTGCCCATAGTTCAACTACCAGACTTTCATTTAAGAAGGGAAGAGCAGAAACGAGAATATGTAAGGTTTACGATAGTCCTTGTCTACCAGAGAGTGAATGTGTATTCGCAATTTATGAAGACGGAATAGGAGATCCTAGAGTCGATGAAGAAGAAAACTGAAGTAGCAAGATGATTTATTATTATGTTATTCTCAATTCTCCGCAAGTAATTTCATGTCTTTGATGAAGATCTATAAATAATACTTATGTAGCGATTTTTTAAATCCAACGACATCATAATTCCCAGATTTGTCTATTGGTTACCTTGTCATCAACCATAAGTTATTAAAAAGAATCACAAGCTTACAGATAGCCAAATTCAAGTGTGAAAAATAAATGAACTTAAGAAAACCCGTGCTCCAAATGGCTGCAATGCTATTTTTGTCCGGGTAATGTATTGTCTAGGTTCTTGGATTTTTCTACTTTTAAGCCTAACCGTTATCACCGAGGTTTACTCCAAATAATAATGTTGAGTAGTAATCGTATATTTACCATCTGAAATACTTCATTCAAAGGGACTGATTGCCAAAAACCGAAACAAACTTACAAGAAACTAAATCATTTGCTTGAGAATAGCAATGACATACGAGAACAGCGCGACATTTCCTTAGCTCATTTTTATTCGCTATGCTTTTGCGTTCCTTAAGAAAAACCCAGATTTGTAAGTTGTTGTAACGTGATCGGACTGAAAAGTTAATGCGGCTCACTTGAGAAATTTTATCTTTTTCATCAATTGTCGGTAGCGCTTGGTGAGAATACCTGACCTATTAAAAGAACCTGCATCCTTTTGCTGACGACGATATATACTGTTTGAAAGATTTTAAGGCTCTATAGGGATCCATCTGTGAGATAATTACTACTCAGCTTATATTTAAAGAGGTAACTTGAGTGTTCAATTTTCAGCAAGTCCATCCTGTTTATATTAGTAAAGGAAACATTAGCAAAAGAGCTGCGATGGAGAGATCGAAAATCAAGTCAATCCTTCCCAAGCCGACACCATCGCCATCTGCTGCAAATTCACCGATGTCGAATACGCCAGGATCTTCTGCGGCGCGTAAGAGGTCAACTGCCGATGGCAATGATTACGGGGTCACTAAAAGACTTAGATCCAAGTCTACGTCTGCCAGGGTAGTAGACAGAACTTCGAAACAAACAGGACATAGACCTGTTACGTCTTGCACATTTTGTCGACAGCACAAAATTAAGTGTAATGCATCTGACAACTATCCTAACCCTTGTCAAAGATGTGACAGAATGGGATTGAAGTGTGAGATCGACCCACAATTTAGGCCAAAGAAGGGATCCCAGATTCAGTCTTTAAAGAATGATGTTGATGAATTAAAAGCCAAGCTAGAGATGTTAACAAAAAATGAATCATTGTTGACTCAGGTCATAAACCAAAATAACACAAATGATGTTATACTTCCAAATCAACAGCAACGCGGTAACTCCTCTAATCAAGAATCTCCATTTAAAGAGGATAGCTTTCTGTTTTACGAGTCACCAAATATTCCGCCAGTACCCACCTTGGACCTCAATTATTCTTTGAAAGACGATTATACTAATAATGATAATAATCCCAATATTATTACCGACGGATCTGAAAATTCCTCTAGCACTTCTCCAAAAAAAGTAGATATTAAACCTCAAGATTTGGAGTTTATTCCTGAGTTCGTTCTTGGTGATGTTACGATACCGTTGGCAAAGGCTGATGAACTTCATCAAAAATTTATTGATAAAAATTTGCCATACTTTCCAATCTTCACGTCTTCCTCGGCTACTGAATTGTATCATAAGTCACAGTTGTTATTCTGGACTGTTATTTTAATTGCCTCCTTGTCCGAGCCAGAACCGACTTTATATATGTCCCTTGCTTCTTTGATCAAGAAATTGGCAATTGAAACATGTTGGATCAGGACCCCTCGCTCCACTTATGTTATCCAGGCACTTATTATGTTGTCCATGTGGCCGCTACCTAATGAAAAAGTGTTAGATGATTGCTCTTACAGATTTGTAGGACTTGCTCAGAATTTGGCATTACAATTGGGACTACATCGAAGCGGAGAGTTTATTCAGGAATTTCTGAGAAATCAAGTTAGTCTAGGACCTGATGCTGAATGCTGGAGAACAAGAGCTTGGTTGGCTATTTTCTTCTGTGAACACTTTTGGTCATCTGTTTTGGGATTGCCTCCTTCTTTAAACACTACGGATTACTTGTTAGAAAATGCAAGAGTCGACTCGTCATTGCCGAAAGGATTCCGCTCACTTATTTCATTATCCATATTTCAATGTAAGTTGGTCAATGTAATGGGTATATCAGTTACAAGGCCTGACGGATTATTGGAACCATTAAACAGGGCAAGTTCGTTAAATCTTCTAGATAGAGAGTTGGAGAGATTGAAGTTCAAACTTTTCATTCAGGAAAATTCAAGCGTTGAGGTCTATTATTTGTACATAAAGTGCATGATATGTTGTTTCGCCTTTCTTCCTGGTACTCCGATTGAGGATCAGGTGAAATATGTCAGTACCGCCTACATTTCAGCAACAAAAATCATTACAATTACATCTCAAATGATTAACACTGCTTCTCTGTTAATTGAATTGCCTATCTACATCAGACAAGCCATGAGTTATTCTGTTTTATTATTATTTAAATTACATTTGTCTAAGTATTTGGTCGAAAAGTGTGTTGATAGTGCTCGACAACTGATTGTTACGGTGCATAGATTGTTAAGAAACACTTTACTGTCGTGGAAGGATTTGAAAAACGATATATCCAGAACAGCTAAAGTTCTTGAAAATTTAAATATTGTACTCTATAATTATCCAGAGATTTTTCAGGGTGACGAGGCCGGTGGAAGTATTATTGCAAGAATGCGTTCTCATTTGACTGCTTCGTTATTTTACGATCTCGTATGGTGTGTTCATGAGGCCAGAAGAAGAACTTTAGAAGATAAGGAAAATCCGGAAAGGATCCAAAGACAGCGTGGCCCAATTGACGATTCAGACGAAAGAAAACCGAAACCATTGCCGTTCTATAATCAGATCACTAAAGATCACTTCAATACAATTACAAGCATCACTCCCAACGGCACTACAATCACAACTTTGGTGCCTACCGACCACGCTATGAGTGAAGCAAAAATGCAAGCTGGAAACAAGCCTCTTGAGATCAATGGAATTCCCTTGCCTATGCTCGAGGCTACTGGGAGTAGAAAAGACACAATGAGGAATGAGCAACTGGCTCAGCCAACATTGAGCAGTGGTGGTCTGATTTTAGAGCCTATCACACAACCAGTAATCGTTCCAAATGATTCTTTAGAACAGCGCAGCACATTGGATGTGGACCACCTTGAGGGAATGGCAGGACAAATGGATACGTTCTTCCAACAGCAATCAGATGGATGGATTAATAATGATAATTATCAAGATGACGATTTTCTTGGATGGTTTGATGTACACATCCCATGATATTAAAAAATGATTCTATCCAAGCGACGGCTTCTAAAGTAATGTCTTATTTACTATATTATTAATGACCCCACATGAAGACAAATTCCAAGCGACATAATTAAGCATTCGTTGCGAAAAAAATTGTGAAGTATGTCTAATTTGAATTGACGCCTAGAACTACTCTATACATATATGCCGGTGATGTGAATGATCATTGTAGTTTATATTTTAATGTACGTTCGACATTCTTACGATTTAGGAATGTAATTTTGAATATATCAGCGTAAGAACATAGATGTCACGTGATATATAGCAATTGGATATAAATTGGGTGGGATATGTCTGAATTTTTTTAATTATCTTCCTTTAAATATGAATTATATGTTTTGCAGGAATTTGACTTGTTTTGCTAGAACCAGTTCATTGTTGTCCAGACAATGGACAACTCCAACAACTACTGGAGGGGTATTGTTGAGCAAGAGACTTAAGTCTTTCAAGGGATTTGAAGAAAAAGACCAGCCTAGGCTCAGAATTGGTTCAAAAGCTCCAAACTTCAAAACGGATACCACCAAGGGAACAATTGACTTCCACGAATACATTGGTGACAACTGGGTCGTTTTCTTTTCGCATCCGGCTGATTTCACGCCAGTTTGTACTACTGAGTTGGGTGCATTTGCTCAATTAGCACCTGACTTCGAGAAGAGAGGTGTTAAATTGATTGGTTTATCTACAGAGAATGTCGATAGCCACAATGCTTGGATAAAAGATATTGAAGATACTTCAACGGGTGGTGCAAGATTCAACTATCCAATCATAGCTGATCCCAACAGAGAAGTGGCATTCTTGTACGATATGCTTTCAGAGGACGACTTCAGGAGAATCAAGTCCGGACTTGTGCCAACCGTAAGAACCGTTTTTATTATTGATCCAAAGAAAACTATCAGATTGCTTATCGCATACCCAGCTTCCACAGGAAGAAACTCAGCGGAAATCTTGAGATGTGTTGATGCCTTACAATTATCAGATAGATTAGGTGTAGTTACTCCAATTGACTGGAGAAGTGGTCAAGATGTCATAATTCCACCGACTGTCTCTGACACTGATGCCAAAAAGAAGTTTGGGGAATTTACCACCTTGAAACCATATCTTAGGACCACGAAAGTTGAATAAGCTACTATGTAGTATTTAGCGGAAACGTCCAAAGTATATATTATTTGCAATTTTAAACGATAAGTAGTCTCTGTTTATTCATGTTCTCTTTATACCCTGCTCCTGCAATCTACCGATGTTGGGTATCATTAAATAGTGTCATCAGTTTTATCCGCGCTCACATATTTAATAACGTCTGTGATAATTTTACAGTATATAGTTTTGAGAGATGTAAGAAACTCATTGTCTAAACCACTTAAAACCAGGCTTGTGAGAATTAAGACAATTTTAGAAAAGAGAAGACTGACAAGCTAGTCACAAATAGATGATGCCGTCTTTCTAAGCATAATCGGTCATTTATATTAGTAACGCGTAGCTAGGTTAATCGAAATCCGTGGACATCGACTATTATTTTTCCTCATCCGGAGTAGTAATTTAATTACACATAAAAAAATTACGCGTCATAAAATAGACCTCTACGAATAATATCTTCATTAAACTTTTTTTGAGAGTTAAGTGAATCATTGTAAATCAAATTGACAGTAAGTCATCAGGTAGGATGTCGAATTTAGTGTCATCACCGGGGCGGCTACCTTCTGATTCAGCCCAATTGTTGAACTCTTCTCAGCCTCCTTCTTCCATTGGAAGATCAGGAACCTTCACTCCACTGGCCGCATATAGTGAATCCAATGTTCCACAAAGTACTCCCGGTCCTATCTTTGGAAGAGAGAATGGTACGGGTATGGCAGTTGGTAGTGGTGTTGGTCCAATTCCAGTCGCTGGAAGAAGAAGAAATATAGCTATTCCAAAAGTTGTTGATGTTACCGGTGAAAAAGTTCGTGAAAGTTTCGAACAATTTATTGAAGAATTTGTTGATTTAGAAATTCAGCAGGAAGATAACCAGTGGAATGGTCATATTTACCTTTCCCAGATTGATGCCATGAAGACGTACGAAACAAGTACGTTTTATATTGATTACCAACATTTGGTTCTGAGGGAAAACGGTGTTTTAGCTTCGGCAATTATGGAACAATATTATAGGTTTTCACCGTTTTTATCCAAAGGTCTTAGGAAAATAGTGATGAAATATGCACCTAGCTTGTTGCATTCAAACTTGCTCTCTAGCCAAGAATATGACGAGAATACTGGAATAAACAACTCTGAGTCAACTGCGACAACCCAGTCTAATGGGAATGAGAGAGTATTCCAAATATCATTTTACAACTTTCCGGCTATAAGCAGAATTAGAGATATACGAACAGAGAAGATTGGATCTTTGATGGCTATCCTGGGTACTGTCACGAGAACATCTGAAGTTAGGCCGGAATTGTACAGGGCCTCGTTTACGTGTGACTTATGTTCAGCTATAGTAGATGGTGTTGAGCAGGTCTTCAAGTATACTGAACCAACGTCATGCCCTTCTTGCGAAAATCAGTCTTACTGGACCTTGAATGTTGCAAGATCTCAATTCGTTGATTGGCAAAAAGTGAGAATCCAAGAAAACTCAAATGAAATTCCTACGGGTTCCATGCCACGGACATTAGATGTTATTTTGAGAGGTGAAGCTGTTGAAAGGGCAAAACCCGGAGATAAGTGCAAATTCACTGGTACTGAAATTGTTATTCCAGATGTATCCCAATTGGGTCTACCCGGAGTAAAACCTCAATCCATAAAAGAGAATAGAGGCACGGTTTCATCTGAGTTGAGTTCGAGTGTCACAGGTTTAAAGACCTTAGGTGTTAGAGATTTGACATACAAGATTGCCTTTTATGCTAATCATGTATCGTCACTAGTGAACAGTAATAAGGGTACAATGGAGGATAAGGATTCCCTGGCTATTGATTATCAGGGTTCTAATGATCAAGAAATCTTCTTGAGCTCAATGACAGATTCAGAGGTTTCTGAGCTTAAAGAAATGGTCAAAGACGAACACGTGTATTATAAACTCGTTCAATCCTTAGCGCCGGCGATATTTGGGCATGAGGTTATCAAAAAAGGAATTTTGTTACAATTGCTAGGAGGTGTACACAAAGAGACAATTGATGGAATTAATTTAAGAGGTGATATCAACGTATGTATTGTTGGTGATCCTTCAACCTCCAAGTCCCAATTCTTGAAGTATGTTACTGACTTCTCACCGAGGGTTGTTTATACATCGGGGAAGGCTTCATCTGCGGCCGGTTTGACAGCAGCTGTTGTAAAGGATGAAGAGAGTGGAGAACACACTATTGAGGCAGGTGCTCTCATGTTGGCTGATAATGGAATTTGTGCTATTGATGAGTTTGATAAAATGGATCTTGTTGATCAAGTTGCAATTCATGAGGCTATGGAACAACAAACTATTTCAATTGCCAAAGCTGGTATCCATGCCACCTTGAATGCAAGAACATCTATTCTTGCTGCCGCAAATCCAATTAGTGGTAGATATAATAGGAAAATGGGATTGAGGGCAAATTTGAATATGACAGCCCCTATTATGTCCAGATTTGACTTGTTTTTCGTTATATTAGATGATACAAATGAGAGGGTGGATACTCAATTAGCCTCTCATATTGTTGATCTTCATATGTTGAGAGATAGTGCAATCAACCCGCCGTATTCTGCAGAGCAACTTTCAAGATACATAAAGTATGCCAAAACATTTAAACCTAAGATGACAAAGGAGGCTAGAAACTTTTTGGTACAAAGGTATAAAGAATTGAGAAGTGACGACGCTCAGGGGTTGGGGAGATCATCATATCGTATTACTGTGAGACAGTTGGAATCCATGATAAGGTTGTCAGAGGCAATTGCAAGAGCAAATTGTACAGAAGAAATAACGCCACATTTTGTTGCAGAGGCTTATGACTTATTACGTCACTCTATCATTAGGGTTGAAATGGATGATATTGAAGTTGATGACATCTACAACAATGATGACGACGACAACAACAACAATAATAATAATAATAATAATAATAATAGTAATAATAATAATAATTTACATGACCACGCAGGTGATTATCAGGGATCGGCAGAAGATTCCCAATCACAAAATCATCTAGTTGCATCAACTCAAAAAAATTCTGTTATCATATCATACGACAAATATGTTTCTATTATGAATTTCATGGTGAAAAGGGTTTCTGATGATGATAACGCGGGTGGAGAAGGTCTCACTGCTGAAGAATTGGTTAATTGGTATCTCACGCAAAAGGAGGATGATATAGACTCAGAGCAGACTTTTTACCATGAAAGAAAATTGGCATATAAAGTTTTGAAGAGGATTGTTAAGGATAGGATTTTGATGAGTGTCACAAGCAGCAGGAGTGACGAATTGCCAATTGAAGACGAAGAAGGTGACTCTACCAGGACCGTTTATATTTTACACCCTAACTGTGCTATTTTGGATTTCTTTGACCAAGCGAGACCAGAACAAGAGCAGGGAGTTCAAGAGGAGATGGATGCTTAAAAAGATGGCTTAAATTATCAACCAAAAGTCAAATTTTTGTATATTTAATTCGTATTCAACATTTACTCTGTAGCTAATATATTATCGGGATCATATTATCACATTTATTTTCCTTGTTCTCGAGATTTGGCATATATTAATTTAGCCCGCTAAATCATTCACTCTGTTGGAACTAGCGGTTGTCATGTTTTGAATAATGTGGTTTATGTGAACTGGTTGAAACTTTACTTTACTTTAATTGAAGAAATGAAATCAAAATATTGAAAATCCATACGGTTATAAATGCAATAATATTACAGTCAAATTTTATGAGGAGTTTTGCAGCTCAGATTGTCGTGGAGAACTAGGTGAATTCCACTCTGCCGGCGCCAAAGATTGAGCGCACTCCACACAGTGTTCAATGAATTGCTTTGAATTTGGGAAAACTCGCTGACACGATCTGCACCATCCTGGATCTTCTTTTGAACCAGGAAGCACATGCTGTTTATCTTGAACATAATGTACTAGCTTAAGATGCCTCTTCAAAACATCCAAACGATTGAATGCGCCACCATTACGATGGCAAGTTGGATCATTTCGCCAATAAGGACAATGAAACATAGGCTCAGCATGTGATTTAGAATGTCTTCTTAAATCAGATTGCCTAGCAAAAGCCCATTCACATCCGGGAAATTTACATGCATAAGGTCTCAAATGAAGGTCCTTGATCTTTTTAGAATTGAATTTTCGAGAATATTCTTCAAGTTTGCTTTTAGGCTTCGCTACTTTAAACATGTAAGTAAGATTTTCATCAGATTGAGGCACTATTGTTCCTTGATAAAACAGTGGCGAAGAGTGGTTCAGTGTCAATTGAGGATGCTGCACGTGAGATTGAAGCCGTCCTTGCAGAACAGATTGCTGCTTAATACCATCTGATGAAATCAGATGCAACAGTGCAATAGATTCATGCGTTGGTGGCTGCTGTAAAACCATGGGATCTGATAGCGGTACCTGCGACGTCGAACCTGGCAGTATTCTGAGTTGCTGTTGATTTTGTTGCAGCCTTTGCGGTTGTCCCAGATGTTGCATATGTTGAGATGGCAGTTGACTGAATTGCAGCGGTGCCTGTTGTTGTGATTGAGGGAGTAGAGGCTGTTGATGTTGTTGTTCGAAGGGTTGGCCAGGCACCCGTGGTCCAAAGTAATTATTAAAAGCAGGAGGAGGGGCATAATATGACAATGGTTGATAGTTTGAACTTGGTTGATAGCCATATTGGCCGAGATAAACAGATGTATTCGGAAAGCTCAATGGATTGGTGGATGCTGCATGAGTGTGAGACGTCCCCAAAGTGCCACCAGTAACGGAAGAGCCTTGAAACGTTGGCGCTATTGCTGTACTGTTTCTCGCTAAATCTTTAGCGTTTAATTCTAAGTTGTCATCCGGTGCCTCTCCTCGCAAGTTTTTTTTGATATCTTCACTCTTGGACTCTTTACCGCCACTACGATCACTATCGTTGAGGGCACTTGACATCGTATAATTATGACTGAAAATCAATTATTTCCCTCAAAATAAGCTCGGCAAAGCCCAGTACTTTCAATGTAGAGCAGCTGCGGAATCCGGCACTATTTCCATATAATGAACTTTTAACAGTGCTAAGATCGTTTGTAAATAAAAATGATGCGTGCTGAGCCGCTATTCATTTTTTTCGCTGAATTGGGAGTGTTTAAAAAAGTGTTGGAGATCCACGACTTAAGAAGTCGAGCAAAGAGTCGAACGAAACAACCCAGAGTAAAAGACAAAGTGTGCTGATGCTAATTTAGAGTCTGGGATGATAAATTGCAATATAGTAGCCATTCTGTATCCTCCTTCTCCTTCATCAAGATAGGTGAATTGTCAGCACCCGGAGTTATCTCAATGATCACAATATGCCGAGTCGTGTATTATGATAATTTTTAATAAATTGTTTATGAACGGTGATTTTAATACTAAATCCTTTTATTTTCAAATGGCTGTGAAATCCAAGGTGAAAATAGCAGCCTCGACCAATCGATGAATTTTGAGTACAAAATAATCAAGTGCCTATTTTTTATCAAGGGAAATTAATTAATCTAGCCAATTTAAATTTGAAAATTCAATTTATTTTCGAAATCGTTAATTTAATATGATTATAAACTTGGGGTTACGATTTGAACCACCTTTTCCACTGTCATGTCTATACTACAAATCATTTAAAAATTGCGTTCGTAGTGTAAAGATAAGTATTTGAAAGAGTATCGTGTTCCATACATATTCTTATTTGACAGCCTGCCTAATGAGTTCAAAAATTCGCTTAGCAATCAGTACCGTAAGTTTATGACCCTCAATCAATATGGAGTCAATATGAGGTTTTAACAGTTTGATAATGCTAGACACAATTATGTAAAAAAACTTTCCACATAATTTTTTTATAAGTCTTCTATAAGCGTTTTTTGTCTCTCAAAGGTCCGATTTTAAGTAGGGCTTTCCTACATCCGCAAAAGTAATTTGTAATTTTAACTAATATTAGTACAGTTGCTCGATTTTGCCATAATTTTTAATTCACGGAAGTTACTATTTAAAACAATTAGTCTTTAAAATACCTCATTTTCTAACAATGGCAGATGTATGTGACGTAAAATGGATCAATTGAATCTAATTGAAAGATGATACTAACAACATGTAGGCGAAAGTTAACGTCAAGAAATGGGCCGATGATTCGGGTTCCTTCAAAAGACAAGCTTCTAGTTTCAGAGACTTCATAAGTTCAAAACCTGGAGCCAGGTTCCCACCTGAAGCCAACAGATATCATTTGTATGTTTCTCTAGCTTGCCCATGGGCTCACAGAGTGTTGATTACTCGTGTCTTAAAAGGATTGACAACCTTGGTCTCCCTTTCGGTCGTGCATTGGCATCTTGATGAAAGAGGATGGAGATTCCCTACAGAGGAGGAATTAAAGCTTAGATCTGGCCCAAGTGACCTTCTTTATGGTACAGAAGATCATTTGTATGGGTCTGCGAGACTCAGAGAACTTTATTTCAAGGCCAATCCCGAATACAAGGGAAGATTTACCGTCCCTGTTTTGTGGGACAAGAAGTTAAAAACTATTGTCAATAATGAATCAGCTGAAATTTTGAGAATGTTCAACACTGAGTTCAACTCTCTCTTGCCTGCAGAATATGCTGAGGTTGATCTCTATCCTCAGAGTTTGAGAAACCAAATTGAAGAGTTGAACAGTTGGGTATATGATAACATCAACAATGGTGTCTATAAGGCAGGATTTGCCACTAAACAGGAACCATATGAGCTTGCGGCTAATAATCTCTTTAAATATTTGGATAAGGTGGAAGATATTTTGAAAGAGAAGTACTCTGGGGACGATAAATTCGATTTCCTCTTAGGTAAGGGTCTTACCGAAGCCGATATCAGACTATTCACTACTATCGTGAGATTCGACCCAGTTTACCATCAACATTTCAAATGTAATTTGAAGACGATAAGAAACGATTATCCTCACATCCATAAATGGTTGCGCTTATTGTATTGGAAAATTCCAGGATTCCATGAAACTACTGATTTTGAGCATATCAAGTATCATTACACAAAGAGTCATATTGGTATTAACCCATTCGGTATCACTCCAATTGGACCCAAGCCTAATATTCTTCCCTTGTAACTCAATTGCCTTTGATTTGATTCTATTTCTTTGCTGTTGTTGACGCGAGGGTAGTGATAGTGGTATGTATATGTTTTATTGTGTACAATTTAGTTTTCGCTGTGATAGTAATGTAAACGATTTTCATCAAATCAGTTGTAACGATATTACTATGTAATTTTTAACTTTGGGCGATGTGCCGCTTTCGAATTCGAGTAAATCAATGGAAGCCAATTTAATGCAGTGTTCCGAGTTGATATGCATATCTCTCGTTATGAGGCTCGTGTTCAATAAGTCGGAAATACGTTTTTTGCGAGACGACGACACGGCGATACTCGTCTATCGTCGCTTTTTATTACAAAATTAACGAAAAGTGAACAGGAAGTCTTTTGACCACAGAAAGTTTAATATCTATTAATATGAGAGGTATGTTAACCGTATGAATTGATAATAATGAGGGTTTATTGGATTAAGCGCTTTTCTTCTTTAAATCATCTTTTTCTGATTCAATATTTTTCATCGACCACCACACAAGAATACTAACATGCCATAGATTATAAGGTGGTGGTTTTGGGAGCAGGTGGTGTTGGTAAGTCATCTGTAACAGTGCAATTTGTTCAAGGAGTTTATGTGGAAAGTTATGATCCTACCATTGAGGACTCTTATAGAAAGCAAATTGAAATCGATGGTCGTGCTTGCGACTTGGAATTATTGGATACTGCTGGTGTTGCCCAATTCACAGCTATGAGAGAACTATATATAAAAAGTGGAAAAGGCTTTTTGTTGGTATACTCTGTTACTGACGAAAACTCGTTGGAAGAGCTATTGGCGTTGAGGGAACAGGTTTTGAGAATAAAAGATGCTGATAATGTACCTATGGTATTAATTGGTAATAAATGTGACTTGGAAAATGATAGGGTCGTTAGCATTGACCAGGGAATTAAAGTCTCAGAGGATTGGGGGATGGTACCATTTTATGAAACAAGTGCTATGTATAAAACAAATGTTGATGAAGCATTTATTGATGTTGTCAGACAAATAATGAGGAAAGAAGCAGAAACTACTGCTGCAAAGAAGCAGAAAAAGTTGGAAAAAGAAGAACTAAATGGAATGAATGATCCGAAGGATCAAAATAATATGAATGGCACGTTGGATAAGAACGATCTTAATGAGAAAGTGATCAATGCAAGAAGTCAGCAAACGAGCGTGGGTGGGGAGAAAAAATCAGGTAGTAAGTGCTGCACTATTGTGTAAATGGCTTAAGACGCACAGGTAATGTCAAAATAATATTTAGTTGCAACCCAAGCAGGTTCAGACTATGAAATGAGTATGAAAGTGCCTGCCATGATTTTTATGTTTTTATTTAAATCTCATTAAATGCATTGTGACAAGTTTTAAATTATTTCTTCTGTAAAAGACTTTTATGAGAAGCATATATGGATTTGAGAGTCACTTGGGAAATAGGTCTAAAACACGAAATTGGGATCTCAGACTCATGAGTAGGCGAAAAAAAAAAAAAAAAAGGAATTGCTGGTGTGTAATGATACCCGCGAGATTCGAACTCGCGCCTCCGGAGAGACCAGGACCTTACCCTGGCGCCTTAGACCAACTCGGCCAGAGTACCCAATTCCTGAAAAACTAAGGAATCTGGATAGTTAATAGACTAATTGTGTCGTCAACTGTGCTTTTTGAGTCGCTTGTTTCTATTAGTTTGAGACATATATGTCTTATTTATATAAATTTATGGTTGAACCTAGTCTAACCAATAGTTCTATATATTTTACTCTTAACTACTAATAATTTTCTATACTAGATTAATCTGGTCCATAGGAAATATTTAACGGCATTTACCATGAGAAGGAAGTTGAATAGGAAATTTGTACTCTCATTAAATCTCAGTTAATCTCGTGGTAGCATACCCGAAGCAGCTCTCTATCGAAAAATACTTTAATTAGTCATACTTAGGAAGTATGGCGTCAAGAGTAAAGTATCTATTTCAACTGAAGGTTAAGACACCCTCTCAAACAGAAATACTGCGCGCCATAAAATTCAGGTTTGCCTTGTGAATGACTGACCTTAAGAAATGCATTGAGTCAACTCTTAGAACTGGAGATGGAACTCGCAGTATCTTGATTTATCGACCCAGCATTAAGTACTCAGGTTTATGACAATTGTATCTAATATCAATAAATTATTAGAAGTCCAGCTAACTTAGAGAAAAATAATAAAAAGGTTTCAAATTTTGCAAAAAAATAATAAACGATTGTATTTGACAACATCATGGTTTTATATATGTTAAAGCTAAGAGCCCACAAAGTTTCAAACTACGAAGGGACTACAATTTTAGTTATTAATGAATGACCCTTATTTTTCTAATCAGACATTTTCTGTTCTTCATTTCCCATGTCTTCTAAAACTTTGATAACTGCATTTTCTTTGTTCAACGGAATAAACAAATGGTCATGGAAAAAGCCGCTCACCGGATTTACTCCGATTCCCAAATCCTTGAGTTTATTGAGAATGCAAGCTAAAAAACCAACTGCATCGAGACTAGAATGTACATTTAGAGTAACCATGCGGGATGGGAAAGCGTATTTGAGATTATTGACTTCTGCTGCTGCTTGTGATGTAATTACGGTTAAGCCTTCAAGCTCTTGAAAAGCCATAATATGAGGTACAGAAGAAGGGACAGTTCTTTCTGACTTTGGTAAAGTAGCAAAAACAAATGTGTCAGGATGTATAACAGGGCTCATTGAAGCCAAAAGAACATCGATATTACGCTCTCCATTCATTAGTGGAAACTATCGACAAATTTCTATAGGTTAGAAAATGAATTAAATTTATAAAGCATACCAAAAATCCAGTGAAACAAATCACGTGACTTTTGGGCTAAAAAAAACCAACATATAGTGCTGAATCACTAATAAAAACAGATTAAGTATAATTTAAACCATCTCGTTTCCTTTATGTATCTCTTTTTCAGTCGCGAATCTCCAACTACTCCCAACAGGTACAAATAGAATGGGCCCGAAAACTCAGAGACTCATAGAATCTTCGTGGGTAAACGTGTGCAGGGTCTAACCTTTCGCAACGGTGAAATACTTGCATATAGATGGAGCTAAAAATGAATTACAAAAAACGTGGGTCGATTGAAAGAAGACGTTTTGCGTTCTAACATGATGGCAAAACCCTCGGCTACCATTGGAGTAACATGTCGTCTTCGTCTCTAGTTTTATCACATTTCATAAAAAGCGCTGACAGTCTTTCAGCACAAAGTAACTACATTCTTCCTGAATTGCTCGGCTTCATCGGGTATTTTTGTCAAACACTTATACCCTTTTTCATGTGTTAACCGACGGATATATTATTCACACAACTTATGTAGCGGTATCTCTAGAGTGTGTTTTCTTTGGAGTGACAGTTAAAGCGACCATTAGAAAACGCTTATTATCTCCGAATTATTTCTCCGTGAGGAGATAGGATGGTGCACATAGGTACACAGAAGCGATCAAGAGGCCGCATATTAATTTTCTTCGGCGTCAACAAATTATATTCTTTATCCGTGTATGGTACATCTGCTACATTTTATACATTTTAAACAAAGTTTGGCTTTCTTCTTTTTTCAAATTTGAAGGGAGTTTTGACAATTTTGTTTTTGAAAGTGAAGCTTCGAATTTCTTGAGTATCGATGGCTACTTCAGAATTAATGGCACCGTGGGTGCCCTTGTTTCAAAGTAGCATTGAAGCGGAGTTAACTGCAAAAGACAATAAACCACCTTTTACTACCTTTCAATTTGCCACTATAGATCAGAATGGATTACCACATAATAGAACATTAGTTTATAGAGGATTCCTTTTCGATATGGCAACAACAAACGTGATAACTTTTTCGACAGACAAAAGAATGAGCAAATATAACGAGTTAGAACACAATGACTTGTTTGAAGCTGTATTTTACCTTTCATGTGTGAAAAGACAGTTTCGATTTAGGGGAAGAGCACGGATCATTGATGAGAACTATAAGCCTAAACTTGACCTCTCGGTATTAGAGAAACCTAAATTTATTGGTGCAGATCTTGACTCCGTTGTAGTAAGCAAAGGCATGGATGAAGATGCTCCAAAAGATAAAGGCGTCTTGAGTGATGATGGAAATTTCATTTCTTACAAACAGAGACCCCTTGCTCAATTAGTTCCGTTGAAATCGACCCTAGTTTCTCCTGGCCTTACAAATTCTGTCCACAGCCTGGAAATCGATCTCTCCTCTTTGTTGGGAAGAGGTATCGAGCCTCCAAGTGAGGAAGAATGGGACATGGAAATACGCCGTCAGTGGGATGCGTTGTCTAAAAATTTAAGAAGATCGTTTAAAAATCCGCCCCCAAAAGCACCGCTTTCAGATGACAATCAGAAATTATTGGACTCAATAAAGAGAGGAGTTGATGGTATGAAGGAAGACCATGGCCTCAAAAATTTTAGCTTGGTTGGATTATTTATCGATTATGCGGACTATGTTGATATTGAAAAGGATAGAAGGTATTTGTTTCAATTACAAGACGACCATCAATGGAAGGAAACTGATATCTGTCCCTAAATGACAGCAACTGCAGTTTCATGTATAATAATGAGTTGACAAATCTTTTTTAATTGTATATATTGTTTTTCACTTGCTCATTTTTTAATTCCCTTCAAATTTCATGAATTGAAAGTTATTATTGACATTGTAATGATATAACAGACGCTGTCTCTATGAGGAATTGTCTGCTGTGATTGTTTTAACTGTGAGAGTATACGTGGGATAAGCTCGCGACTATTTTGCAGTCATTTCTTTGAACGAGACGACGGGAAAAATAAAATAAATAAATGAATAGCCCGCCCGCTTTGTTTATTTTTGAAACTTTTATTTAAAGAATAAACAAGAAATTAGATAATTACCACAATGCCTCCCAAGAATAAAACCACAATGATCTCGTCTAGCTCGAGCTCAGCTGCCTCAAAAATTACTTACAAGGGTAAGTTTATTGATAACTGATCTCTATTGCTGTGTTTACTTTGGATACTAATTATTAGACATGATCAAAAGTGCAATTATTGCATTGAAAGAAAGAAACGGTTCTTCGTAAGTATTCAATTGAAAAATTATATTGAACTGCTACTGATAATTTATAGTCGCCAGGCTCTAAAGAAATATGTTCAGTCAAACTACAAGTTGGAAACCCCAAATTTTGATTCGTTGTTTAATTCAGCATTGAGAAGGGGTGTTGAGTCCGGGGATTTCACCCAACCTAAGGGTCCATCCGGACCCGTAAAGATAGCAAAAAAAGAGAAGATTTCTCTCCCGGTCGTCCCTAAAGCATCTAGTACAACCGCAAGCAGAAAGACTTCGTCTACGAAGAAAGCTGCATCACCAAAGAAAGTCACAAAAGCTGCAAAAGGTAGTAAAGCTAAGAAAGCAAAGGTCACCATTGAGAAAGAAGAGAAAAAAGTTGTACCAAAGAAAAAAGTTGATACTAAAGTACCTGCCAAGACTACAACTGTCAAAGCGAAACCTTCGAAAAAGGCTGCCCCAGTAAAGAAGAAAGTAACATCAAAAAAAGTGACTGATAAAACTCCCAAAAAGGCAGATAGTAAGAGTAAGACTAAGTCAAAGCCTATTGCTGGAAAAAATACCAAAACTAAAGTGGCAAAGAAAAAATAATCGATTTTTGACTCAAAGTTTATGTTGTGTTTACATATCAAATGAGCTATTGATAATGTTTTGATTAATCTTTGAATACTAAAGTATTCCAAGCGCCTGATAATAATCAGATTTTTCTTCTTCTCTTCTAGTTAACTGTACATTATTCTATTATGATCACTCCTTTGTTTTATTTAGTGACTTATCAATTGTGTAACTTAATATATTTTTAGTCAGTCTTTGAAATGGAGTAGGATGACGCGAACGTTCAGGTAATGCCTCCAAGCGTGAAGGGAAAAAAAATTGATATTTGAAAACAAATGATTATCTACTTATTTTCTTTTCCCTTGTAATGTCTAATGAGAAAGTGCCAGTGGTTATTATTGTAGCGGCGTTGCTACCTGGCCTAGGTATCGGATTCAAAGGTAAATTGCCTTGGAGGCTAAAAAATGAGATAAAATATTTCAAAGATGTTACCTCAAGAACAAAGGATCAAGGTAAGATAAATGCCGTCATCATGGGCAGGAAAACTTGGGATTCTATTCCTGAGAAGTTTAGACCTTTGAGTAATAGGATTAACGTGGTTTTGTCCCGCAATCATAAGAATGAGACCATCGATGGTATTATACACGCTAACTCGTTTGAGGAATCCTTGAAGCAGCTACAATTTCAGCCAAGAAGATTGGAAAAGATTTTCATAATTGGAGGCTCAGAAGTTTATAATGATTTGATAAAGAAAGATAAGATTACTCATATACTATTGACTGAAATTCGGAACTCAAGTCACCTAGAGATTGATACTTGGTTGAATTTTCCACTTTATTCACAACCTTATGGATGGAAACAGCAACTGGGTCTGAGGTTACAAAAATTTACAGGTTATGAAAAGGATCCAGAAGTTGAAATCACTGAAGGTGATTATACGTTTAAGTACACTTTATGGGAAAGGAGCTAGAACCCATATACCATTAATATATACAATTAAAATTAGTTCCCGGCATTATCCTCGTCACCTTTTTTTATATTTTTCTCGTGTTGAATTGTAGGATCATAAACTCTCAATTTATCAATTACTCTGTCATCTGTTACGAGTTCTTGCACCCACTCAGAATTCTTAGCTTTGCCAGCCTCAACCCACCTGTGAGGCCATTCCAACTCTTCCTCTCGAGCCAAAAAAGTATCTTTGAACTCAAAATCACGAATCTTGTTATAGATCACGGCAGTAGTCTGATATCCGAGGTCATCAGCCAAATATCTCTTTGTAAAGAATCGATATATTCTTCTTGGAATATTAGCAAAGCCTGTCAAATTTGGAACTGAAAAAACATATATTGGTTGCTGGAATAATACAGGGACCATTTCCTCATCCCTAATGTTATTGTTAAAATTTAATTCAGATGCAAGTTCCGATTTAGAATAATCTTCAACTCTTATAAAAGGTTTTGTTACAGGCCTGAGATTTTCTTTTTCATCATCGTCGGATACAGAGTATTCTTGTGCAGCTATTTCTTCTTGCCTTGCCCTTTTCTTCGCATTTTCGATGTCATTTTCCTCTTTAGACAACCATTCTGGTTTCTCTAAAGGGCCTAACAACCCCTCATGTAAGCCATTGAGATATTCTTTATATGCACCCCTGCCAATACAAATAACACCACCAGCATGGTCTGGATCCAACTCATCATCTTTCTTAACATCCAATGGGTGCACAAGTTTATACAAACCCAACACATCTACAGACGAATAAGCATCTTGCCTCTTTACAAACTCTTCAACTAAGTTTTCTTTTTCAGGTCTAAAATATTGAAAGTAATCTTTTAAATACTTTAGCCAAGATTTGCTGTATTCTTTCTCTTGTAATATTTCTTGATTTTTTCTCATTTTTTCCATTGAGGCTATCCTTATTTCTCTGACCTTCTTCGCAACGGCTACTCGAATATCGCCTTGCCTACTCTCGCTGAAAACTTCCAAGTCTAGTGATGCTGAGTTGATTACAGGCTTAATGTACTTTCGGAAGAGTTTCAAGGACTTATCCAAATAATCGTCAGGAGGAGGAGCAATAAAAACCGTCAACTTCCGTGCAATTCTATCATTAGGATATTTTACTTCTCCCAAATACTTAACCTCATCCATCCACTTCTTTCGTATTTGGTGTTGCTCATATTTATCGTATCCAATACCTCCGCCTATGGAAGCAACAATTGCCCAAAAGATCATCCAGTTTCTACTGGGAAGTGAAACTTTAGGAATTCCAAGCATACGCAAGGCAGGATTAGACCATACATTAGAGCGCTTAGGAAGCTCTTTCTTCTGTCCATTATCCTTTGTCGCAGTCTTTTGCTTCCCTGAATGATCCATACTTAATATATCTTGTGCTTAAGTGTTGTTTTATATTGAAAGAAGTTTTTCAAGGTTTCAAATTAAAATAGACGTGCATATTAACATACAAAGAGATGCTGTGGTTTCGCAATGAATTGTTTGAAATGACCAATTTTTTATCGTAGAATTTACTAAGTATTATGGAGAATTCACGAATGCTATTCTTTATATAATTATTGACAAAACTTGTATTTATTCGAACACTGGGTAAATCAATGCGTCATGATAAACAGATCAATGTTCGGATGCACAGAGACTTCAACATCAGAATCTATGAAATCTCAAACGGCTTGAAGTCTCATAGAGTAACATACTTATTCATTTCATCTTCAAGGTCTTTTGCATTTAAGCCTTTTCCAATAAAGACGATTTTATTTTCTGTAATACCTTCAATCAAGTGGCCACCGCCAATTATATCATAGGTATCTCTCACACCCTGAACTACTTTCACACTTAAAGGGTTCTCTTTAACCAACAAGCCCTTCACGCGGTGTATCTCCACAGGTTTCCCATTGACAAGATTTTCCCACAAAACATATTGCAAGAAAGACTCAATTTGATCATATTGTAATTCATTCCTAAAGAAAGGAAAGGTAACACTTACTGTTTTAATCCGATGATCATGATATGTCACATTATCAGAAAAACTGATAGAATCTTGGAGCTTAGTAGTATCTGCCTCGAACGCATTCAAACCCAATATTTTATCTATACCAATATTTCCGAATGAAGTTTCATAGATAGGTGATGTAGAATTTATTGCCTTTACTCTATTAGTTATTTCATTGATCTTATTCCTAGATCGCACCTTGTCAATTTTGTTCAACAACAAAACATCAGCTAATGCTATCTGAAGGTGGGCTGTGGTAATTCCTTGTTCTAGTCTGTCCCTTTCTTCTTCAAGTTCTTCCTTTGTCAAGTCGTCAACGTTGGCAGCCTGTGATTTTTTGATATGATAATTTGCATGATGCCAGTGTCCCCCGATATCATCAAGTGATTTTAAGACATTTTCAGCATCCAAAACTGTAATCACACCGTCAATGTAAATATTTGAAGCCAAACCCTCATCTAACCAGAACATTTTGGCAATAGGGGCGGGGTCTGCGATACCTGTGGTTTCCAACAATATATGATCTATCTTGTACCCCGAATTGTCAACTAGGCGTTCGATTGCTTGTACACCAGAATCTTTCACAGTACAACAAAGACACCCATTGCCCAAATCTAGCCATTCTTCAACAGACTCGTTGTTCTCTGTGTCCTGAATTGTAACCGATTTCTCAATAGCAGAAGAATCCCCAAACTCATTCAAGATAACTGCCAACCTCATATTACTTGTTTTTGCAATGCTCTCTAAAAGCTTTGATTTTCCGGATCCTAAGTAACCTGTAATTAACGATAACGGAATCTTTTTCTTGGGCTCCTCATTGTTTATTGGCACAGACACATCGATTTTCTTCTCTGTTTGCTTCTTATCGGTAGTAAAAGCACTATGAGGCTTCTTGATCTTTTGCTCTTTAACCTCAGACAAGTTAGTTACTAGTTCAGGAATCTCCATGTACCTTTGCAGTTTTTGTTATCTTCTCAAAATGCCATACAATAGGTATATGAACTTGTAGTTGAATGTGCTCCGCATTTTTTTCCGTTTTTTAATTTTCTTGAAGCTCTGAAAAAAAAAAGGACTAATCAAATATTGGAAGTAAAGAATGGTATCTACCGGATTACATTACGACAAAATTCTCCTTTTTGGTGATTCACTTACAGAAAGAGGACTTGATCAGACAACTGGTTTTGCTTACTGTGCTCAGTTGCAACATGGTACGTCTCAATTGGCTGTCATAGCTCACATTTACTAACAAATAGACTATACCAGGAAGTTGGACATTCTAAACAGGGGATTTAGTGGCTATAATTCTGAACATGCTCGTTTTATTTTACCAGAGATATTTAAAGCTGAAAACAGGGAGAACTCCCGAATTATTCTTACAGTAATTTTTTTTGGCACAAACGATGCATCTACACGAGGCATTCAACACATAGAAGTAAGTCGCTTTAAGGAGAACTTATCATTTTTGATCGAGGAAGCTTTCAAGAACAAATCGAAGGTAATTATTATAGGGCCTCCTATCCATGGAAAGGTAGATGCGTTACAATACCGCGACAAAGGATATGCTGAGTTTTCCTCGAATCGCACTAACAGGAAGTATTCTGTGGCTGCCAAGGAAGTGTCAGAAAGACTCCATGCTCCTTTTATTGACCTCTACAATATAATCCAGAAAGAAGGAAATTGGAGTGACGATCAACTCTTGAGTGATAGAGTGTCAGTTTCGATGTTTTTGAATGACGGCATCCATTTCACACCCAGGGCCTACAGATTGCTATATGATGCGTTAACCAACGCTATAGAGAGAGAGTATCCCGAGCTCTCGCCCGTGAATATACCACAAAAACTTCCATACTATTGCGATATTCCTCTGACAAATGTTGAAAATATTCTTAAGGAAGCCATGAGAAGGTAGAGCAAAGCATTGAAAAAATCAATTTGGATATTTTGAGAGCTTATTGAAGTGTGTCAAGGAGGAAAACTGGTTGGCTGAATAATTTTGATATTACGTTCATGTACATAGAATACCGGCACAAGGTCCAGTTCATCACTTAAGACTGTGATCCAAAGTGTGTGACAATTCATCGTAGAGAAACATGTACTGTTCTAGCCAAGAATATACAGCCAATTCTTGCTTCTTGATGAAACCTTTAGGATTTGAGAGACCTGTGATGCGTTGTCCGCGCAGGGTTGAAAGTCTGGGGTGTGCAGGTGGACAGATTCACCTCGCATGATCTCCAGGTCCCAACGTCTGATTAGGGAGAAGTCAGCCGCACTCTTGGAGTAGGAAGCATGTTTTTCTCGTATTTTTTCCATGTCTACTATCTTAAATCTACGGAATGAATTACCAACTACAATATCCACAATTGAATGCAACTACGGAAATACACATTGACTGCCAAGATTTTAGAGATATTGATTGGTCACAGAGATAAATAATAAGCTTAAAGGATCGCAAAAAATATTATAATTCGTAATATTCTACAAAAATACTGTTTTCAATAAATTCTTAGAAATGAATTTCGTTTTTGCCTGTTTCAAGATAGAAGAGAATTTGTATGACTATTTCAAAGACTTTATAAAGTAATCTACATTGCGACTAAAATGTTTGAAAACTGTCTCAACTGCTTCTTAAATGTCAGTTAAAAGTACTTTACTACACAACTGAATAATTTAGAAAGCTAAATATGAGACTTTTGGGATTTGGAATAAGACTTTTCGAGATTACCTTAACGGTGATCTGCTTGGCTCTCTCAGGATACGTGGTTCACATCGATAGCGGAACCTATGCAACAGAAGACGGATGGGGCGATACAATCACGCACACGAGCAGCAGAAACGCCAGATCCAACTATGGGGTAGCGGTCTCTGTTATTTGTCTTGTGTATCTCCTTATTATAGTTGCGCTTACATTTATTTGGCCAAGCTTGCTCACGGGGGTGATGTCTTTGATTTTGGAGACAATTTTCTGGATCCTTTGGCTCTCCGCTTTTGCCGTATTCGCTAACTCAGTAGGAGGACTTGCATGCGAAGGGTTCACAACTTGTGAGGTTGGTCAAGCATACGCTGCCTTTTCCTTCATTTTGTTCTTTTTCTTTTTCTTGACTTCTGTCTGGGTTGCAACCTTGGTCAGGCGCAACGGATTAGAGCTTAATCTCGGTGAATGGGGTTTCTTCTCTCCTAATAGCTTGAACAACTCTAATTCTTGGGGCTTTGGTGACTTTTGTGGAAAGGCGACTTCTGATAAGTACGATAACAACGATGGCGGTAACCTAGTGACCAGTGATCTTGAAGCTGGTGAAGCAAGAACCGCTAGTGCCAGAAACGACACGGTTGTGGTCCAAACTTCAGCAGCATTAGAAGAGACTAGGGAGATGTCTAATGTTGAGAAACCTTGACTTTATATTCTTTAACTACATAAATAACCCTAATTACTAATGACGTGTTCAATATGAGCTAGAGTACTGGGCATATTGTATTGATATCTATACTCCCCGCAAGTAGTTGCACTTCTGGACTCATAACCTGCAATACCACCTACCAATAGGCACTTCAGGAGAAAACAAGTTTGAGTCATTGCATCTACGTATCCCATAAAACGAAGCTGATACAGAGCAAGCTACAGAGAACAAGCTATTAGTACACAGTGTCAGGACGCGCTACAAAAGGTACGATAATAAAGCATCAAGTGACACAAAAAGTTTTGAAATTTTTTTGATAATAACTTGAATGTTAGTTATCCCAGTGTAATCATCATGTATGCTCTAAAGTTTGTTAGCATGGCACTCAATATGCTCATTATAGCAGTAGTTTTAGGGTATTTGATGTTGTCTCCGTACACTAAAGTAGAAGAGTCGTTCAATATTCAAGCAATTCACGATATATTGAACTATGGAATTGCAACAAAAGAGCAAGTAATCCAAAATTACGATCACTTCCAATTTCCAGGTGCTGTGCCCAGAACATTTGTAGGAAGCATAGCTTTAGCTGGTGTCGTAAAGATATTTGATCCACTATATAGGATCTTGGGATTCGAATTTGTTAATGATGGTACCCAAATAGGTTTACAGATAATTGTCAGAGGATTATTGGGTCTTATTAATGTTTACACTTTGATATTTCTTGGAGATAGTCTTACAAGAATCACTTCAAAGAGAGACAGACGTGGAAGTGTGATACTTTCATGCTGGTTTAAAGTATTACTTTTAACACAGTTTCATTTGCTCTACTACGCGACAAGAACGCTTCCAAATTTCATTGCATTACCATTGGTATCAGTAGGCCTTTCAAGGCTAATCGAAGGAAATATTATTGGATTTGTTTATTTGGGGTTTTGTGGTGTGGTTTTCAGGATGGAAATTGGGGTGTTTTCAATTTGCATCGTCTTAGTTTCCTCCTTCATATTCAAGCAGCATAGTTCGCTTCTCAGTATGTTTTTTTTGTCTTTTGGTGTTGCTTTGGGCTTGCTATTGTCTTTGCTCGTTGACTCTTATTTTTGGAATGCGTTCACCGTACCTGAAGTATTTTCCTTCATATTCAATGTCATCAAAGGAAAATCATCAGAATGGGGAACAGAGCCATTTCAGGCCTATTTCACATACCACCTTTTGAAGATTTTCAGGCCCCCATTAATTTTGATTCTCTCTATTCCGGGACTATTACATGATCCACTCAAAAGCAATAACGACATTAATGTAAAAAAAAGCGGTTCAATAGACCATCCTGCTAGGAACTCGCTTCGAATTTTATTTGTTTCCTCTTTGTTATTCATTATTATTATGTCTCTTCAACCTCACAAGGAATGGAGATTCATCATTTATACAATACCAATTTTTAGCTTGATAGCAGCAAATGGTATAATAACTGTCGCGGAGAAAGAGAAGGGTATCTTCAAGATTATTTTCTATATGTTCATTACAGCTTTCTTTGCGTTTGGACTATTATCATCAATGTTCATGGCATACGTTTCAAGTTTTAATTATCCTGGAGGGGATGCTTTAACATCGGCAAACGGATTCATAGCTTCAAATTGCGACACAGGCTCCCGCTTGCACTTGGATGTTGCTTCGTGTATTTCAGGAGTAACACGATTTGGCGAATTTCACAATAACTCAATCACTTACGACAAGACAGAGGATGCCCAACAATTAGCCAGGAGATGGAAAAGCTTCGATTTTTTGATCACCGAGACAAAACCTCAGAAACTTGAGGAGCAATGGGATCTTCTCAAAACAACTGAAAAGTATCGTTCCCTAAACTTAAGGTCAATCATAAATGTAGCCCAGCATCTGATGGCTGATAAAAAGCACTTCTTCATGTTGTCCCTAAATCTTTTCACGAAAATTTATACAGAAGGTCTAGAAGCATTAAAAATATTAGACACATTAATCGTAAAAGAAGACTACCTATTTTTTTACAAAAAAAAAACAACTTTAATTAGATGCGGCTAATAGAGGCTACAGCAAAACCACGGAACATAATCTGCATCGAGCTATGATATGCTTCCTAATATACAAGAATTTAAAAGTACTCTCCGTCATTTGTTTGAGTTGCTAAGTCATCCCTCCACATTCTCTCTTTAAGTTTACTAAGGGGAGAAAAGATGGGAATAGATACTTCTTCTTCAGTAGGAAACATAATTGGCACTATTTTTTTGAACTTTTTTGCATTATCAACTACCGAGGCTTCACTCTGAAAAAAGTCATCCTGTCTCGAATTAGTATCAGCGATTGATGAAAGATTATTTATCGTATTCAGATCTCCGTCTTCTTTTTCAGCACTAAAGTTTGGCCGATCTGGCGGAGCAGCGAAGATTCTTCCAGGAGGAGGAGACAATCTAATAAATTTAGACTCACCTCCGCCGAATATCTGAGACGTACTTCTTGGCACACCATTAAATGATGCAGGTGTTGACGCATCATTAGGAGAGAAGTTGTACGATCCTCGTGCCTTACCGAAGTGTTTCCTGAGAGCCACTAGCTTTTCATTCTTCAACCTTTTGGTAGTATCTTGCAACTTGGAAGGACTCCAGCCAGGAGACCTTGAAAACCTGCCACTGACTTGCAGCTTTAAAGGTGTATAAATATAGCTTCTATTGTCATGTGGTGACTTACTTATAGATTTTGAAGTTGACTTCTTGGCTAAAGGAGACTGGTTGCTAACCGTACTGATATCTTCTTCAAGAGAGTCAACGTTATTTATTTTGTCATGGCGTTCTTCAACCTTGCTCATCCATAGCTGGAGTATTGATTTCAATCGAGTATTTTGCCACCTCTCAACGAATAATTTACACGTTTGTCTATTACGCTCTGTCAAAGCTATTTGCTTCATGGACCAACCACTCAAAATTTCACTCAATTTTTTGAAATCTCTTCTATCAAGGTAATCATTAGCAATACCCAGTAGATATTCATGCTTTGCCAAGAGTTGATCATACCATATCAATAACAACTTTTTCAATAACACGATTTTCTCAAAATATTCGGCTTCAATTGGAAGTTTCAGTTTTTCTCTTACAGACTGTAGCCACTTCTTGAAAATTTCAACTTTAATGGGATGTAGTTTCATCTTCATGTCATAGCTTTCAAGAAGCCTTACCTTGTTAGCTTGACTTTCATTGTATGACCTTATCCATGTATCTAGATGTCTACACATGATATTAGGTACAAGGACTTTAGCATTCAAGTATTGAACCTTAGCGAGAGAACCAAGTTCAAACTTGTGATCAAATTTCAATTGCCATAAAGTGAAATATATCTGCTTGGTCAACAATTCGTTCAAACTTGGCTTGTCAATCTTTAAATCAAAAAAGCGTATCATTTCCGTATTATAGAACAAAGCTTTCTTCGACAACTTTCTAAAGTAAATTCGCTTAAAATTCACAAGAGCTTTCACTTCCATTTCTTTCCCTCGAATTTGATTCAAACTTATCATTTTGAAGGTTCTCGTTAACAAAACCGTATCACGATAATTTGAAGCAAGAAGCATCTTATCAATTGAGTTTCTGGAATAAGACACCCACTTGTTAAATATTATGGATAGCCTTTCCATGTTTACATCTCTTTGAAACACAGAAAGTTTATACTTGAGTTTCCAAACCTTAAGACATCTCTGTGAACACGATTTCGCCAAAAGAATCTTTCGTGACTTTGAAGTTTTAAGCCAAAAGTTAAGTCTCCATCTATTAAAATACATATGAAGCACTTTTTGCTTTGAGAAATTTCTAGTCGTATGCCTTAATTCATAGAATTGTCTCCACTGCAGGAAGAGAGCATTTCTCAATTTCTTACTTTTCACTGCTAAAAAACTAGCAGCCTCAACTGAATGTATCGTCCTCTTTAGCCAAATGTTTTTAAATACGAATTTTAAAAAGTTCTCTGAGGATCGTTGATTTAAGGTGTTAGCATTACGGGTAAGTATCATACTATGCTTCCACTTGTACATTGATTTTTTAAGGATGAATGATTTTTGAATCTCAGACAACTTGGAGATTTTTTGACCTAAAGTTAAATGTTCCTCATTCATAAATTCATTGAATTTATTTAACTTTTGATGCCATTTTGAAAAAATGATTTGTATATGACGATCAGCAGTACTTTGTAAGAACCTTCTTACTCTTCCCTCAAAATTATCATAAGCAAACACACGGTCCTTGAAAACCAATAAATACTTACGAAAGTACTTCAGAACTAAGGAGTGTCTTTCTATAATGATGGCTTCCAGTTCCATCGAGGTAACATGTTGAAGCTTTAAATTCCAGTTTTCAAAAAAGTTAGCAATAAAAGTAACTTCAGCCCTTTTTCTTCTTGAGAAAGCCTTAGTAAGCTTGACATACCAAATGACCATCAAATACTTGTGTGAAATTACTTTGTCGTAGTAAAATGCACTTTCCCTGTATAAATGACTTAACCTCAATTTTCTATTATACCATTTTGTCAAAAACATCTGCTTTATGAGTTGCTCCTCATATGGAATAAATTTTGTTCTGAGATTATAGTCTAGACCACTAATTTGCAAGGTCTTTATATTCCATCCTTTCAATATCTGATTTTTAGCTTCATGCTCCTTTAAATTTTCAACAATAGAAAGTCTCATGAGTGGAGATAATTCCGGTAAAAATTCGAGCTTCAGTCCCAAGCATTCATGAAGATGGAATAGATCAAGAACTATATGCTTTATATTTTCATCTTTGCTAGAGTCATCTTCATTCTCAAAGTCGACAATATAATTTATAGAATCAACAATAGCATTAATATATCTATAATCAAGATTTTGAGCAGCCTCTGGAATTTCGGAATACACGAGAGTCATATAGGTTTTCACGATAGAGGGAAAATCTGTACTGAAGTTAAGATCAAATTCATTCAATAAAGGAATAATATGTCTTAGATTGTATATCAATTTCATTCTTTCACTCTCAGAGTAGAAGACATAATGGTTATTTCCTTTCTCTTGACCCAATATTTCAGTGATATTCTTGGACGTGTTCTTTTTACTGACTGACGTTTTCAAGTAATTTTCCGCTGGATCGATCTTTAAGCTCTGATTAGAAAGATCAACGCCTTTTTTGAAATAATTAACAGAATCTAACTCTGGAAATAATGTAATCTCAGCTAAAAGCTTGTGATTAATCTTTTCGTACGCCTGTGGTAGAAGTATAAATCCATCATTATGCAAGTCACCAACTAGAAAGTCGTAAAAATGGTTGAGTTTCAATTCCTTCAAAGTGTAGCTATCTAACTCAATATCAGTAACCTCTCTATGTCTCTTGTAAGAATGCAACATTATTTTCGCGGATTTTTTCATGACAGTTTCGTGAGGTTGCTTGAAGCTTAAAATATGCAAAAACAGGAAATAAAGCTTATTAAAAATGTGATTGCTCGCATGGAAACCTAGCTTTGGCTTCAAAGGAAATATTCTAGATTTGCTTTTCGAACTGAAAACCGAAGTGCCACCATGTTCCTTCAGATACAGTACATCCTCATGTACAGCAGAATCTAATAACAACATCATCCTATGTCTATCTTCCTCCTTAAGTTCTAATCCAGATTCCAATGTTCTCTGCAAAGAGGTATAGAAATTCCACTCATAGGTAAAGCAGTGGGAAATATACCGAATCAATTGGGATTCAGACTGCTCGTGAAGTTTGATTAAAAACTCTACAAGTGACATAAGATTTAGCAAAATCAACTTGTAAGAGCTTTCAATTTTATGTGGTCCTTTTTCTTCCAATAAAGCATATATTAAATTGCGCAATACTGACCATCTGCTGAAGTCTTCCTGTGGATTATATTCTTTAAGATACTTGTAAAGTTCGGTTTTATCAATGTCGTCAGCATTCAGGGTTTTTGATACATAGCAGATGAATTTAGCTGGACGTATATCTCCCTGTAAGTCACTTACACTGAAGGAGAGATGTTCGTATAATTTATTTTCAATACCAAATAGCTCCAAAAGCTTGTGTATCGTAGTTCGGGCAAGTACCTCATATTCATGGTCTTGTGACTCCTGAAAGTTGTGTAATAGAAGTAGATTCTTGACTATCTCACGTAGTAATGAATTCAAAATGGCACTAGACATTTCATTTCTTTGTCATCTTGTTATCGGCCCTCTCCGATACTTCGTAAAAATCTGTTCTTGTGTGTCTAATAATATTTACTTTCGGCCTCACAAAAAGCTATTTTTAAATGTAGGAACGAGTGATATAAAAGGTTACGTTCTTGAGCAATACTGACGACCGTACGAGGAATAGAAAAGTATAATTTAAGACTTAAATAATTATCACACCCTGAACATTTTCTC
Organism: Priceomyces melissophilus; assembly: GCA_031081885.1. NCBI lineage: Eukaryota > Fungi > Ascomycota > Pichiomycetes > Serinales > Debaryomycetaceae > Priceomyces > Priceomyces melissophilus. The sequence goes on along the minus strand of JARYTE010000007.1, from coordinate 44,921 downwards.
GTTAAACTTTCATCTGAAGTAGAAGGCTTGATGTTCCTTTATTCCTGGTCTTCAAACGGTTATACGGTACTAATTCAAAGTGCATCCTTATAATAAACTTAAGGAGCCAGACTCCACTTTTCATACCCAAGGTATTGTGTCTTCACGGCACCAAGTCAAACATTTCTCTTATGAAAATAACCATGGCTTTATGAAGGGTACTCGGCTCCATAGCGACTCCTTACTACATACAAACGAACCACCTCAAATATCGTTCGCTACGTCCAATGGTGGAAGAGTATCTTCGGACGGTCCTTTATATGCCAATTCTCTGAGTCATTATGATCTGGTTCCAGAGGAACAATCTTATAAGCTTCATATTCGTGATCACAAGGCGTTCTCATCAGAGGCATGCCAGAGGCAAAGTGGAGATAAAAATAATTCGAGAGAAGACACAGTATTTAATGAGGAAGGTTATAGATACAACTTCCGCGGTGGTCCTGAAATTGCTTACAATAATGCTCCAGCAGTTGTTCCACAAGCTCACTCTCAAAGAGCTCCCGTAACCTCCGTAAGAAACCTTAAAGGTAAAGATTCTTTCAGTTATTTTGGAGGTGAAGAAGCTTCAGCTAACGGACCACTACGGGCAGACTCAAGTTCTAACTTGGAAATTCCTATAACGGATGTTGATGACAAATCTAGTAATGTTATCATTCCAAAGAGCAACGATAATTACGACCGAAATTCAAGAACCTCTTTTCCTTCTGATATGGCGAATGATACTATAGCCTCTCCAATGTCAGATACAGCACCAATTCCTCCTAAGCATTTTAGAAAAAGATCTGCATCGTACTCAAATACTGAATCTACACTAAGGAGTCATGGTGTACAACAACAGAGTAATTTAAAGCAAATGGGTGATTCAGACACACGAAGCAAAGATCAGAGGTTTGTTCGATATGCCATGAATACTCGACAACAAAATAACAAATATCTGGGCACACCTTGGAATATGATACATGTTTTGAAGTGGTTAGAGACTCATAATTTCAATGAATCTTGGAGAGAGACATTCAAGAGAAACGAAATATCAGGAAATAGATTCTTGGAATTGGGAAATTATGAAAGCAATTCTGCAATATGGAATCAGTTCAGCAAGTTTTTGATAACTGATGACACTCTAAACAGTGTTAATCGGTTTATTGATTTGGTTAAACAAGAAAATACGTATTACCAGAGTCTGCAGGGGGCAGGTAGAAACTCCCCATTAAATGAATTTTTATCTACACCATCCAAAAGTGAACAAAGAAAGTCTACCCCGATCTTCAGCAAACATAGATCTTCTCTGTCTACGGCTTCGTCTAGTTCTTCTGGTTCGGTAAAAGAACAACCAAGGCCTCATTCGTATGTTGAAAGTACGGGATACAAGGCATTTACTAAAGATTCTTCTCATAAAATATTCAGGAAACACAATCGCTCGTCTTCGGAGAATGTGAGCCTCAGACATCAGCTGGCTCCCACAAATAATCAGACGCCAGCTGGAAGCTTCAATTTATCACAAGATTTACGCCACAGGGCGAAACATAATAGCTCATATGATGAATCTCTCGCCGAGCCAAGAGGGAAATATCACAAAGAGCTGAAGAATTTGAATACTAACAACTCTTACTACAAAGGTGGGGAGCACAGAAAAAGTGGCATGTTCATATATAATTTGATGAAGTATGGTGGAGATAAAGCGGTTGGAATTGTGAAACAAATGCATACGCCAGGTGGTAATAGGAATCAGTACCCTAAAACCCCTTCATCTGCAAATTCAATTTCAGATTCGTTGAAAGATAAGACAATTGTTCCTTTTGAAGGTAAAATGGACTACACTGAAAATATGTTAACAAGTTTTGGAGGACATATAGGGGAAAAAGAATTACTTTCAGAATACTCTTTGGCTTCCACATCACAAACGTCTTTGGACAATGAAAAATTATCACCGAATTCTTCCTTTGAACCTAGGAGATTCGATCCAGAATACAAAGCCTCAGGCAGTGCTCTTACATTGGACGAAGAGAGTCTGATCGATGCAATGTATCTCCCAAAAAAAATTTTTGCTGCTGATAAAATATCAGCTCTTGTAACTAAAGATAATTACATGTTTGTGTCAGTGTCTTTTACTAATGATGACTTAAATGATTTTGAACTAACGAAAAATGTTATCATTCAAGGTCTTAATCTTGTGAATGTGGGTAACTTTTCTTTTCACTTAATTGATTTGAACTCAAATGAGGGCGCTGCGCTACCTAGCGAGACGTTACTTCAAATTTTACGACTCCAAACTCTGTGGAGCATTCTCGTGAGACAGGAGCTCAACTCTCCAACGGGCACGATCATGTCGACGGCGTCATCTGACTCAAAGTCATTTGAAATTAGAGGTGACAGTGAAGAAAAGGCTTATCCTGCCACACCTCAATACCTTCTCCAAAGCTCAAATGATGCAAAGATGGATTACTGGAATTTCAAAGAGATATCGAACACAGATAAATTAAAGAGAATCAACGAAGGCGAGCCCCTCAAGAAGGAAAAGGAATCAGCTAGAATTCCACATGAAGCTGTGGAGCATGGTGATAAATTTCAATTACCGTTATCACAACAACTGGATAAACATTTTGTTCTTAACCATTCGGTTCCACAGAATAAACTTCGGAAAAAAGGTGCAAAGTTTTCCCCTGAAACAAAAGGTAGACCAGCATCAGTGGATAAGAGTGACAACATAAGGATTCAACGAGAACGAACAAGATCTACCGCTGTAGGAGGCGCAAAGCCGCAGCCACGCAGAGAGGATGCCGGATTGGAGAGGGCTAATAGTTTAATTCTGACGGGGTCTTCTGCGAAGAGCCATACATCAAGGAGTAATTCGGACAAACTTTCCAGTATTGTTGCAAAAAGAGCGGCACCGCCACCACCGCCACTTAGTAATAGAGGTAGTTTTAATAAAGAAAACATTATCTCAAAGCAAAAAGGCTCTTTCCTGAGGCAGAGCTTATCAAAGAGAAACTCAAATACTGAAAAAAAGAAACCACTGGACAATACAGAAAACTCTATGGATGGGAGCACTTATTATTCAAGCTATGATTCGAACGCAGTAAGCTCTGATGACGACTTTTTTGTGAAACCGTTAGGTGTATCTAAGGACGATAATGTAGAGACAAGCAAAGAAGAATTGATGAAAGGCTTTTCCGATGATGCATCTTCTGATGAAGAATTTTTCATGAAGCCCTTGAACAGATCTGCCGTTGACGTACCTTCTTCATCAGCCTCCACAAACAAAATGCAGGTGAGGCCACCAGTTGAAGAGGTGTTTAATAATTTGGAAAAATATTTTCCGAACACTAATTTGGATAAGCCTATCATTGATGACTCACCCGTGTCTCCAGTGGATATGAAGGCTGAGCTCCATGATAAGGATGTTCCAAGGAAGTTATCTATCGCAAGAACTGTGTCTAATGCAAATATATCGCCTGTCAGTACCAAACCAGTCGTTGGTGAAGATATTTTTTACGGAGACAGTCTGGGATCGCAGCTAAAGAGGAAAATGAAAACTATCAGGATTGTAGCTAATGAGGCGAGACAAAAAAGACTTGCTAAAAGAAAGGCACCGGAGTTTAAGAATGATAGATTTCATACTCTGAACAATGGAACTTCAAATGAAATGAGACGGAAAAATACAAAAATGTGGGGACAAAGGGTTGTTGAGGTTACTCCTGTCGAGATTGAAAGAGGAATTGTAAGCAAATTAAGGAATAGAAATGGCATATGTGAAGAATTTGCTTGGATCAAGGGTAAATTAATAGGACGAGGCTCGTTCGGTGCAGTATACTTGGGGTTAAATGTAACGACAGGAGAGATGCTAGCGGTGAAACAAGTAGTAGTGCGAACACCTGGTGATCAAACTGAAGGTATAGAAGCTTTAAACAAAGAAATGGAAACCATAAAGAATTTGGATCACGATAATATTGTGCAATATTTAGGCTTTGAGCAGAAGAAGAATACGTATAGCTTGTTTTTAGAGTATGTTGCTGGTGGTTCTATTGCTTCATGTATGAAAACATTTGGACGTTTAGAAGAGTCATTGATTAAGTTTATCACTCGGCAAGTTCTTCTTGGTTTGGAGTATTTACATTCAAATAAGATCCTCCATAGAGATCTCAAAGCTGACAACCTTTTGTTGGAGGTAGATGGGACGTGTAAAATATCTGATTTTGGTATATCGAAAAGATCACAAGACATTTATGCAAACAACGCCGAGATGTCAATGCAAGGTACGGTATTCTGGATGGCCCCTGAAGTCATTGATAGTATAGTGGAAGACAAGAAACAAGGTTATAGTGCGAAAGTTGATATTTGGTCTCTTGGATGTGTTGTATTAGAAATGTTTGCAGGAAAAAGACCTTGGTCTAATGAGGCAGTTGTTAGTGCAATTTATAAAATAGGTAAGACTAAGTTGGCACCACCTATACCGGAAGATATCAGTGTTATTATTAGCGATGATGGGAGAGACTTCATAGAGAAATGTTTCATAATCAACCCTGAAGAAAGACCAACGGCACTGGATTTGTTAGGACACCCGTTTACGAAAATAGATTCCAACTTTAATTTCAAAGAAACAAAACTCTGGAAAACTACTATGGGAAATCGAAGAAAAGTCTAGGAATAGCTAGTATACGACACTCTCTTGATTCGTTTGAATCTCATTATTGTTGATTTTAAGGCTCTAATTACACAATATATATATATATTATTCGGTGTATAATCATAATTAATTTAGAATTCTATTCTATCAACACACCAAATCCTTGATAGTATAAAACTCAAGATTTACTAACCAAAGTCGTAAACTTTTAAGTTGAATCTATATCAATTTTAGTTCGTTGACTCTTAAAATGGTTTGATGATTTTGAACAGGAAAAGTCTTCTTTCTTCTGCACCTCTGCTTCTTCCTGTATACTTCATAATATGGTTCTCTGGTAATTTCTATAACATTAGCATTGAGGACATATAATCTTTCATCTATACCTTCATTATCATTATAAGTCAACGTTGGAGAGCCAATAGTAGTAACATTATTTAATTTTAAGTGATCCCCAGCTTCTGCATTCTTAAGTTTAAAAGGAAGAACAACTTTATCCCCTTTCGTAACTAAAAAAGGGATGTTAAAGATTCTGAAAACAGCGTATAAATGTTTTGATGCATTTGAATCTAATTTCAAAGCAGTTAAGTTAGGTAGTTTATTGTTGCTGAACAGCGACGGAGTCTTATTCATTAAATTTTGCGGTAGATTTTTACTCGTTGCACCGGATAAAGGTCTTTTTGCCGTGAGAAGGGATGTCCTGATTCCACCCAGACTAATAGTACTCAATATTCGTAACATCACACTCTCTTGACAAACGACTATCTCTATGAAAAGAGTATGGTTGAGATTTGAGGGCCTGTAACGGAGAATAAAAAGTTGGACAAAAGAAAAAAAAAAGGAAAGCTTCTTAAATTTGTGTAACTTGTTTCTACGGCTGATTGACACCAATTTTTAAATGCGCCCGTAGAACAAGAAAAAAAACGCCGGTGGTCCTTGATTTGTCTATCAAATCAGTTATACTGGAAATAGAGCCCAAACAAGGATACATAGGACGCACAGAGTCGGATAATTGACAACTTGTTACAGTAGCGGGCATAATTTTTACTTTTTAACCGAATACATTCTTTTGAAGAAAAAACCAAGGTATTTTTTGGAAGACATAACCAAAGGGGAGAACGAAAAGAAAAATCAAGCACCGATGTCTGGTTCTTTCTGGAAATTTAGTACTGGGTTCACTTCCTTATCCAAAATATCAACGTTATTGGAAGACTATGCAATAAAAAAGGAGCAAGGTGATGTTCTGAGGGCAAAGAGTTTTAGCGTTCTTTTAAAGTTGTTAGACGAAAATGATTTATTACAGGAACTTTTATCAAATAATTCCATGCTACTCGAATTTTTAAGAGATAAAGAGGTACTTGGTTTATTAGTGGATTTGGTCATACACGATGGAATGATTGATGAAGACTTAAGTAGAGACTTATCGAAGCTTAACTTACATCAAGACGAAAAAGACACAGAGATGAAGTCGGAAAAGGAGGTCAATGATATTACCCATCAAACAGAGTATTCGGATGTTAGTGACGACAGGCAAAACGAGGAGGAACATCTGCAGTCAAGAAGTAATCTCAATAGCCTTCAAGATTCAACCTCGGAGGATAGCTCTGACCACCTGGTTGTTCAAAGTGGAAGTCAAGAAACTGACTTTGAAGATCTGGAAAAATCGGAAAGTCATAACGTTGATGAAAAAGATGTAGACGATGACGTAGACAGCGGATCAGGGGACAACTATAACCTAGACTACGAATCCGATGAAAAGAATGATGGCTCTGAAGATAATGAGGACGATGTTGAGGGTGAGGATGCATCGAGACGTGCTACTATTGCTTCTGAGATTCTTAGTGCTGACGTCTGGTCCTTAACGGACACAGTGATGGACTCCACAGAGAGTCTTGATAATTTGTGGTCAATATTGGACTCGGCTGCTCCTCTTTCTTTGAGCCTCTCTACTTATTTTATGAAGATCATGGAGCATTTGTTGGACATGAAATGTGACGAGATGATAAATTACTTAGTTGATAACCAACCAAATCTAGTGGAAAAGTTCATGAAGCATTTGTCTAATCCGCCCTTAATGGACTTCCTTTTGAAACTAATCTCAACAGACAAGCCAGACAACTCAACCGGAATTATTGATTTCCTACAGAGACAAAATTTGATCTCCTTGCTAATAGAGGCCCTTGATATCTCAAATAAAACTGAAGAAGATCCTGAAATTCTTTTGGTAAAACAGTCTTCAGCAGCTGATTTTTTGAAAGCTTTGATTACGATATCGGCTAATTCTACAACTGAAAATTCTAATATCGGACCAAATGAGTTAACTAGAGAACTAGTGTCTTACGAGAAAATGGATCGGTTATGTAATATTATGTTAAAGGGAGGCTATACGTTAGCTAATGGTGTTGGAATAGTGATAGAAATTATCAGAAAAAATAATTCGGATTATGATATTTTGCCAGTTCTTTATATAACTCTCGAGAGTCATCCTCCTACAAGTAGAGATTCCATCTATCTAGGTCATTTGTTGAAGATTTTTGGCTTAAACCTTGACAAATTCACTAAGCTTTTAGAGTCTGATAGGAATGGGAAATCATTGGAGACGCCTTTTGGGGAAATCGAGCCTTTAGGATTTGAGAGGTTTAAGATTTGTGAATTGGTAGCTGAATTATTGCATTGCTCTAATATGGCATTGTTGAATGATAATAAAGGATATGAGGTGGTAAAAGAAAGAGATGATTTGAGAGAAAAGATGAAAGAGTTTGATCCCGTCAGCTTCAAGTACAACGAAGTTATCACATTGCCTGATAGTGAAAACAAGGGTGAAGCCAACTACGCCAACGATACCATAGAGTCTTTCAATGCGGACATTCAAGATGATGACGGAGAATCTTTGATCCAATCATCACACGATAATGATGAGGAAATACCTCATGCAAATGCCAATTTGACAGAAGAACAGATACGGGCTAACTCCGTTATTGGTGACTATTTGAAAATCGCTTTGTATGATAACCAAATTGTCACAAAAATCGTGTCGATGTTTTACGCGTTTCCATGGAATAATTTTTTGCATAACGTTGTTTTTGATATTGTGCAACAGGTCCTCAATGGGTCAATGGATATTGGGTTCAATAAATTCTTAGCCATTGATATGTTCGAGCTCGGTGATATTACCAATAAAATAATTGAGGGTCAAGAAATGTGTGAGGAGTACGAAAGAACACATAATGGTTTAAGGCTTGGGTACATGGGTCATTTAACCTTGATTGCGGAAGAAGTTGTGAAATTTATTCAAGTTTACCCTGTTGGTAGTTTGAGTAACACGATCGATAAAAAAGTTCAAGAAAAGGCATGGGAAGATTATGTTAACCAAGTATTGTATGATACTAGAGAGAAGTACAATGCCATCTTAGGTGGGGGTGATGAAGAAGACGATGAAATGTCCAATACGTTTGATGAAGGAACTGGTGATCTCATTGACAATAATGGTTTCAAGTCTGGGTTAAAACTTGATCCAAGCGTGGATCATGATATACTTGGAAGTGATTTTGATGAACAAGCATCTGAAGACTTCGGAAGTGGTAATGATAGTGACGGGAGCGACGATGATTTCGAGGATCCGGCTGGAAATTTATCTAAACGTAAGTCTAGATTTTCATCCAAGCTATGCTCAAGTGATGAGTCTGAATCGGAAGAAGATGATGACCATTTTACAAATTATATGTCGCAGCAATTGACAAATACAGCCTCAACAGAAATAGTTTCGGCTGTTGACTCACCTAATGAACTTGACAATGAGAAGGAAAATAGCAGTGAAACCTCTCAAACAAGGGAACGTTATAGAAAGAACTTTCAGAATAATGATGATAGCATTAATACTAATGATGATGATGGCTTCGACGAATATATAGATCCTAATGATGATGGATTGTCATACAAGAAACCAAATTCATTATATGACGCGAAAGGGTCGTTAATCAACATGGATGATGAATTATCTAGTGAAGATTCAAGCTCGAGCTCTGGCGATGATGACGAATTTCAGGATGATAAAAGTGATTCATTGACAACTAAGAACGGTAACCAATTGACACGATCAGCAAGTAAAGGGAGTTAATCGATGGTGGGAGTATAAGACATACGTCATTCTGTTTCTAGGTTAAAGTAGTTCAAGCTAGTTATTCTTCTACGGAGCTAGTATCTAATAATAAGATTTGCTTAGTAAAATTCTATGTAAAAAAGAATCAGGAAAAAATGACACACGTGTGATTTATTTTCCACCTATTAACCTATTCGACCTTATTTGCTACTTAAATTATAATTTACACTTATCCATAAATCTCTGGCACCGATTTTCTACCTTCCTGTGCTAAAGGTGGAAGGTCATTCAAATCTGAAAGTTGATTAACTGAGTCATTATCGACTGACTTAGTAGGTACACCACCAATCAATCCCTTGCTCATGGCTAAGCCGCTTGACCTTTCCTTAGAGCCATCATAGAACTCATCTTCAATTGGATGCATTAAAACAGTGTTGTTTAGAGTTATGGTCAACACAGTATTGGTTGGAACACAGATCCAGTCGCCCCTCTCAAAAGTTAAAGGCTCGCTCGCGATGAATACTACATCCTGAGATCTATTCATACGCTCAACTTTGAACCTACCTGGAGCATATTCGAAAAATTTAGAGCCTGTACTGAAATATAACGAAGCCGCTTCATCTACCTTCGACGTGACGTATCTGCATACCACAACAGAATCACCATCGGTGACTGCTAAGTTCAAGAGTGAAGGCTCATCTGTCACCTGTTTCTGCCACTTCTTTATAAGCTCTATGGTAGTTAATAATGCTTTTCGCAATATACCATGGGGCAATTTCTTTGTAGTATCCTCTGGGTCATGTCCCATTTTAAATAACGTATCTAAGAAAAGTGCAAAACAACACTCAGAATCTGTAGATCCCTCCAAGGCGATGAAAAACTTATCCTCTAAATGATTTATTAAAACTTTCTTTATCATTTTAAATTCCGATATACCACCGTTATGCATAAACATATAATTCCCATAAGAGAAAGGATGGCAGTTCGTCTCTGATAAGATACCCTGAGTTGAAGCTCTTACATGTCCAAACACCAACCTAGACTCCGTACAAGTAGATAAACTGTTTAAATTGACATTATTCCAGGCAGGTGTTATTGCTCTGAATATACACGGAACATTTATCGAAGAATAATAGCCTACTCCAAAACCATCACCATTTATTGGGTTCCTCATATCAATTCTCAATCTCGAATCAAAAGATTGATTTATAATTGAATGGGCAGGTTTTGTCAATAAATCTGATAGTACCATGTCTTGCCTACCCTTATATATCATAAACCTGCACATCTTGCTTCATCAATTTCTACTGCTTGAGAGATATATAGACATTGAAAGTATTTGTTTCGTCTTAGATTCCGCAGCGATTGAAAATGCATGAGGTCATCTTTCGGGGACGAAATGGAGAACCCGGCATGCAAGGAAAACGCCAACAATCAATGTCGCAGTTTTCTTACAAAAAATTCGGGTCCAACACAACGTCAGCAATTCACTGAGCTTCCGACATTGGAAAAGTGAGCATCCGACTCCATCCTCTTCGGTTAGCGCGACATGACTCAGTATCCTTATCTGGGGATTAAGACAGAGGGCGACTATATAACAATCTCAGTTTATGGATTCCCTCGGTCAAAACTAAGCCAAAGAAAAATAAACTTAGGTATTCAAAAGTTGTTCATTGCTTGCTATATCATCTACTATATATAGTTATGTCACTTTTTAAGACTTTACAAAACTCTCCAGCTACAATTTCAATCTTTCATAACACTAAGGTCCCTGAATCAGAGAAGTTGTACCAGGTATTGAATGATGCATACAGAAAGTTAAATGGCAAAAAGAACAAATTTCAAGTTGATTTAATGGCAAACCAGATGCCCACATATGACCAATATGTTTTATTGTTGAATGGTTTCGTGAAAGACTCTACAAGTAAAGAGGTTCTTAAGAAAAGTTATCCTTTGTTCAATGATAGAACTGAGGAGCAATCCGGCACTAATGTGATCTTGAGGGGAGTAAAGCCTTCAAGCGGTTTAAAGGTTTTCAATGAAGGTGAATACAGTATGATCCATGAGGCCTTTACTGAGTCAATGGAACAAGAGAAGTCTGATGTAAAACCCGAGTGCATTTTCCATGCTCCTTTAATTGTAGACTGGGATCACAACCTTGTTGCGAACGATTTCACGGGGTTGAATCGCATCCTTGAGAATTATGATAATTAAATATGAGAGTGACGTCTTATTATATAGTATTCTCGTTATTTAATCTTTTGAATATGATTATGACCACCTCTCCGTATGTAAATGAGAAGTTTTTGTCCGGGGAAATTTCCGAGAATGTATTTTTGGTGGTACTCTTCGATGATTAAATAAACATGAAGCTTTCTATAAAGGGGTATCTTATATTTTATAATACAAGTTGTGCCTTGCTTTGGCTAATCATTTTGCTCAAAACAGGCAATGACTTATGGGGTTACTATTTTGGTTCCGATTTGTTATTACATCCTACATGGACTCTGCATAATATATATCTTTCTAAAGGTTATCAAGGTTTTCCTCACAAACTAATGTTCTATGTTCAACTCTTGAATGCTATTGTGGAGACGAACAACTCTTTGTGTGGTTTGGTTAAGTCACCGATTTTTACAACTTTTCTTCAATTCACAGCAAGGTTGTTGATTGTCATCGGAGTGACATATGAACTTCCACAAAGCCCAGGTAATTACAATCATTGGGCTTACCCAGGATTAAGCCTTGCTTGGTCAATCACGGAGGTCATAAGGTACAGTTTTTATGTATCGAAACTTGTGAGCTATACTCCATTTATTTTGACCTTGTTAAGATACAACAGTTTTCTTATTCTATACCCTGTTGGTCTTATATCTGAATCTTTTGTGGTATTCCAATCACTAGAGTCAGCTAAAGCTTTGTCTATTAGGTACTACTACTTTTTAGTATTTGCATTGGCATCTTATGTTCCCGGTTTCTTGGTCTTGTACTCGTATATGTTGAAACAAAGAAAAAAAGCTTTATTTAGAGTTCCTGAGAAAGACAAGGTCCAATAAAAGGATTAAACTTCAGGCAGTATTTAGCCTCGTATACTAATATTCTTTAAATTAGTGATGTATTTTGCTGATTATACCTTAGGACTGTATAGAATATGCTTTAGTTCGACCAACATCAAGAGCTCAACATAAAGTTGAGAAAAATTCCTATGCTTCGGTACTAATCTTAATCCAAATGACTACACGAGCAGGTCACCCTAAAAAGTGGTTAATCACTTATAACTCAATTTCTTCATCTTTATGGACAATAGTTCTTTTCAATACATCATTTATAGGATTATTTTTGGGTCAACCTTTCTTATTTGACAAAACACACCTAGTTTTGACTATAGTCCAGCTATGTGCTGTAATAGAGATATTCAATTCAGTAATGGGCTATGTTAAGTCGCCTTTGATTACAACCGTTATGCAGGTGGCATCTCGTCTTTTGATTGTTATTGGTATTTTTCAGGTCTTGCCTAATTCTCCAGCAAACCACCACTGGGCATATTTCACAATGACAGCAAGTTGGGCAGTGACTGAAATTATAAGATACTCCTACTACGCTTCAAATTTGACTAACCCAGGAAATATTCCCTATTGGTTAACTTGGGCTAGGTATTCCCTTTTTTTTGTTTTGTATCCTGGTGGTGTCTTTTCTGAGGTTTTGCTAATCTACTTGTCGTTGGAAAGCGCCACAAATGAAGTTGGAAGTTGGTATTCCAAGCTCTTGATCTTCATTTTGTTGGCTTATATTCCTGGCTTTTACGTGTTGTTTACGCACATGCTCAAACAAAGAAAAAAGGTACTTACAAACATTCAGGTGTCTAAAGTTCAACCTTCTAAAAAAAATGAATGATTGCATCATCAAATGCAAATTATTGCATATAAGTTGTCTATTTACATTTATGAAGTTTTGAGATAACCACCCTCGATCCATGTCATTAATTTCTCGAAGTATAAGAGTATTGTGTCTGACTCAACAAACTCGAACTCGTCAATTTGCGTTTTACTATTACCCAGGTACCCTAAAAGCGATCCCATTGAGTATTTGCTTCTCTTATTACTCATTTTTTTCTTATTTTGTTCAAATATCATTTTCATATTGCTCCTTATGAAAACAGAATCATGTTTTAAACTTAACTTGATCAAAACTTTCGAAATCAAATAGTTTGGATTATATTCGTACCAGCGTAAGTTCCAACTTATTAGCTTTAATAAATGTAATAGAATGAAGTCCAACGGCAAAAGGTCAGTCTCAAGCGACTTCACAAAATCGTTGTAAGCAATTCCGGCTTGGCTCTTCAATGCAAATTTAGTACTGTAAAAACCATTACTGTAGATATCATTATAAGCATCCAAATGTGAACCACTTACCTCACTTAGAACGAATTCATCGTATATCTCAAGTAACTGTACTGTGGCAAAGTAATCAAAAATACCGTCTTTTGATTTGCCTAAGACACTTGTGATAAGCGAGCCTATAGATTCTTTGATACCATACTTAACAGACCAACCAACAATACCTAACAATTCCCACTCAATCGCACTATGATGCTGATTTTCGCGACCTCTTATGGTCATTATTATTTTTAAGTCTTCGTATATCGTGAAAAAAAGTTGGTTCATCCAAGGTGCACTTCTGACAGCTTCCGGAAATTCGTTACTACTATGGTTAACCACATACTCCTTGCTTGAGACACTTTCATAGGAAAGCTCGTCTCTAAAGGCATTCTCCTTTATCCTAACTAACTCATCCCATCCAACTTGGGCTGCCATCAACGATAAAAGATCATAACATCTTCCCCAAGTGGATTGACTTTTAAATTCTAGAATTGAAGTTGAGGGGACACCGGCAGAATGCGATGCGAGAATATTTTTAATTGAGTTATTACCAGTAATTCTTATTAGTGAAGGATCCACAGACGATAATTCCTTTCCGGAACAATTAACAAGAGGTGATTGAAAGAATTTGTATCCACTCATGGGATGGCGGAGCCGTGGATTAAATAGAAACATATCTTTCCAAATTCTTCTAATTGAACCAGAAGGAACCTCATCCACGGCATGATCTATTTTAGAGTTTATACTGTATTGCAGAGAACTAACACTGGGTTCTGGAAAATATGACCAAAAGCTCTGTTCACTAATTTCTCCATCTGGGTGTCCCGACCTACTCATAAACGTCTGACTATACCAGTCAACCATTCCCGAGACAAAGTCTATATCAAACTTCCCACCTTGAAGATTTAATGCTACAGGTGAGCCATTCAATACTAGCAATGCCTTTTTATACTCACCAAGCATCACATAGCAAAGAGCTAAATTATACCAACAACTGAAGTCCAATGATAAAATTTGGACACATTTTTTTGCAATGATCAAGGCTAAATCAGGACGCTCCCTGGATATAAGAAACTTAACTTGTTCGGATAATAAAAGAGCCTGATGTGTCGTAAAGCTTTTCATCAGAGTGTGTAAATGAATCAAATTAAGAAACTCCCCTTCCTTGCTACTCACAGGCTGTGTCTTCATAATCTGCAAAATAATATAATCCCATTCTCCATGGTATGCACCGTTATAATACTGTTCTCTAATAAACTTTATTGCAATATCACCTATATCTCCATATGAGTCTAATGCACAAATTCTCAATAGGGCGCTTACAAGAAAGTTTCTATAATCTGTGGTCTTCGTTCCATTTTTGGAACCACTGGGATACCCATAAAATGCGGGAGTACCGGTGCGGCTACCTCTCGGTAAAAACTTTATTAAGCAACGAAGTGACATAATTGTAGACTCTCTTGAAAAGACGGTATCTGGAAGACTAACTAAATTAGTCAATCGCGTTGAAGGATTATCTAAATGACGAAACAATCTTATTATTTCAGATGCCTGAAGTTCATCCCAGTAAGTCTTGGACACTTTCCTTATAGTTTCTTCATTATAAGAAATGCTTCTTATAGATTTTGAATCTGTGCGAGAATTTTGTGAGCCCGTTATCTGGAATGACTTGTCAATATGGGCACTGAGTTTTTTCATAGATCCAGTAAAACGAATCACATATCTAGCCCTAAAGTCAGACTTATCAAATAAGTTGAGGCTACAGAAGGTGACGACCATGTCTTTTTTTGAACTTGACAATGCGTCATTAATTGGATTCCTAGTGAAATAGTAATTATCATTTTCCTTTTCCATCCCTAACACCCCAAGAACGTACAGCTCAATATTCTTTTCAAAATTTTCGAATCTGAGACCATTCACATAGTGATAGTAACCGATATAACCCTCATCGTCCCTCTTATCATCTCTCTCAAGTCCTTCGGCAACAAACTCATTATTTAAAAAACGATGAGATTTAAGGCCATAATATTTTCCCCAATGGATCAAATCTGGAGGGCCAGGAGTTGCCTCTGGCATTAAATACTCCAAAGAGGCAGCCCTTGTACCTAAGGATTGCCCATATTTGTTCTCACGAATAAAAGGCACCGTTATACGGTGAGTTGATCGATGCTTTACGGATTGATTTTCTGTATCACAGTAACTGGATGCCAAATTTGGCCAACTTTCATTAGTTTTAAGTCCATAAACGCCCGCCATATAGTTCCTTAAAGACCCGTTGAACTCCAAGACGAATCAATATAATCCTTCAATATTGTGAGAGTACACTCGTTACTCCTCCTCTACGTTGTTTCACATAACAACTGCACTATATATAGGATATGGTGCACAAAAAACTAAACAGGAACTCTTAAAACAAAAAAAAAAAAAAAACGATTTGGAACAGTCTCCAATAACAATCAGAAGTATGAATATTTCAAAAATCTCACATAGCATAGAATCATTTTGAGTGCAGATTGTTAACTGCATTACTACAGTTGTTTATCCGTAAGTTGTCAGGATATAAGCATTGTTCACATTTACCTAAATTTTACCTCACTTCTCAATACAAAAGACATCTAATTTTTTATACATATATAATCGACCTATTCTTATACTAAAGTGCAACAATTTATGCTTCCTGGAGTTCAAGATTACTTTTCAACTGCTGAATTTTCTTTAATTCCTCAAATAACTTTTCGACATCTTTCATGACACTGTAAGAAGGGTAAAAAGTCTTGCTATTAATACGACCACCTGTGCCATTAATTACCCCAAGTTCTTGTCTAATATACAAATTAGCTACGCAATTTTCAATTCTAGTCGTAACATGGTTCAAGAGATCGATGAAATCTCTTTCTGTGAAAGACTCTTGAATTCTATTCACGATCTTCCCGATTCCTTTATTTTCGTGAGGGTCACTTCCTCCTCCACTTAAGTTCGAGCAGATATCTTCAAGCTTTAATGAGAGACGCCTCAAACCAAAAATGACTTCTATCGGTAAGGTACCACCAACACGTGTAGAGCTGACCAGGTCATCTCTGTTGAAGCTTTTCTTAAAAATTTCGAATCTCATCTCCAATTTCTTAGGGTAAATTATAGTAACCACCTCCGGTGTCTCCAAACCTTTTAACTTCTTTTCACCTAACAGTACATATGTGCTCCCTATATCCTCTAAGGAATTTAGTTCCCTTTCAATAATTTCACCCGCTCTTATATTACCCTGATA
Source organism: Priceomyces melissophilus (assembly GCA_031081885.1). Classification (NCBI taxonomy): domain Eukaryota; kingdom Fungi; phylum Ascomycota; class Pichiomycetes; order Serinales; family Debaryomycetaceae; genus Priceomyces; species Priceomyces melissophilus. The sequence continues at coordinate 28,518 of JARYTE010000007.1, read as the reverse complement.
AGCATCGCTCAATGTAGTTTTCCCAGATGTAATTGAATCGTGCAACTTATACAACGCTTTTATTTCATCCAAGAAGTCAGAACTTACGCATATCTGACCACCATCAGCAATGGCATTGATTCTAGCCGCCCTATTCACCATTGGTCCAAAATAGTCCATCCTTCCAGTAACAATATCAGGTTCACAAACAGGTGTACCCCAATGAATACCCATTCTAACAGAAAGACCCCTGAAAATTGGATGTCCCTGCCCATCTGTGACCTCACAGCACGTATCAGTCTCCAAAATCTCAGCGGGCCAGTCTGCCGTCAACAACTGTTGTTGAACATTAAAACACCACAACAAAGCAGAAACAGGAGAAGAAAAGGTGACCATAAAAGCGTCACCTTCTGTTTTCACTTCATAACCTCCAACTATTCTTAACTGTCTCCGCATGATCGAGTTATGAATTTTTATTGCTGATCTCATTGGTATAGGATATGAATCCCATAGGAGGGTTGAGTTCTTGATGTCCGTGAATACAAGTGCCAACTCGCCAACAGGTGGCTCAACCTCGTCTTCCAATCTCCTTAAATTGGAGTCACCAGGCTGTGCTCTATCACGTCGCTTCCTAAGCGCAAAAGAATCGATATCTCTCAAATTATTAAAGAGGGAGTTAGATCCAAAGTTTTTATGACCTTGTTCCCCAAAAGTCAAAACAACAACTGCAAGTTTGTCTGTGGCTCCATAGCAAAGAGCTAAATCCCTCAACTTCTGAGCAGCCATCATTGGGTCTTCCTTTTTCTGTCTGAGAAGATCAACAGCGGATTCATAGTTGATATGATCCCACAAAACTTTAGTAGCAACAACAACCATATCGTCCACATTTGTTAATGATACCTCGCTTATATCAGGTCCAGAGTGAGTATGAGGCAAGTAATTAAAAAAACCAGCTCCTCGAGAAACTGATAAAACACCATCAAGTTGACCATCTCCACTAACAAATCCACCAGCCGCCTTGATTCGATCAAATTCTGGCCTATGCGTAGGATCATGCTTATTTGTCAACTGAATATAATCACCATTATTTCGGGATAAAAGAGCTTCCACATCACCTATATTAGCAGAGTAAAGCGTCTTATCTCTAATATAGATTAAAGTAATAGCACATCCAAGTCCAGTATCAGTAGGTACATTTAAATCCGACAACTCTTGAGCTGTTTGATTCGAGGGCATAAACGTTTCACTCTTTTTTGCAGCTAGAATCCCATTGATATCTCTGTTAAGACTCAAAAAAGTTCGTCTAATTGCATCTTGAACCAGGTCATTAGGTCCTAATTTGTTCAATTCATTTGTGAAGTTCGGAACAAGTAAATTTTTAGCCATGTAAGATACTTTGTGACCACACGTCAGCAAGCCATTTTTCCCATCAAATGAGCAAAATAGCATTTCATTTTCATTTCCTCTAAACTTCTGGATAAATATATCACGAACAGAAACATGTTCTCTCATTCCCATCCAGTCTGACACACCGTATCCAACATTGGCCAATTCTGACGAAGTAGTACGGATCCTAGTATCAATGTTTTGATCCGGTACAGCCGTTGTGGTCATAGTCACATCTATAAGACCCAAAACTTTCAAATCCTTGAGTACTAGCAAACTGTCAAAATATTCTTTCGTTTCCGGATTCTTGACATGACTTTGTTTGATTTCAAACCTTTTATTTCCTGAGAAGTTCAAATATTTCAAGTTTCTATTCCAATGCCAACTCCAATCGTATGGCCAATTAGATATGTTATACTTAAGTTGGTTTGATCCAACATCAAAATGTTGCAAATTCTGAAGCTTGCTCACCTCAGCTGGTAGGGAAACCAACTTGTTATTGTTAAGGAACAACAGTTTGAGTGATCTTAAAACTTCAAAGTCGTCAGCAGGTAACGTTGCTAGTTCGTTTCCCGACATATAAAGCTCCGTCAACTTAGTTAAACGTCTAAACGTACCTTCAGGTATTTCCACAATGTCATTATATGAAAGATTCAATAGTTTTAGCTCATGGAACAACGATATAGAATCGAAGCAATCATCAGTGAGCCTATTATCACCCAAGGCGAGTACCAATAAACTATCGGCCAAGGTAATAGTCGAGTTAGGGAAGCTTATTGAAGAAGTACTTGAATCATCATCATCATTCTCACGATTTCTTGGTGACAGCTGACTATCCAAGCCTACTTGAACAGAAGGTCTTCTAGATTGGTCGGGTGTTATTGACGGTGTCAGCATTGAATTAGCAAGGTAGTTCCTGAAGTTTGCCGAAGATGAAATTCTTTTGACAACGGAAATCGGCGGTTTGGGAATGGCAGATAAGACGTTAGATGAAGCATTCAAAACTGTCAACGACCTCAAACTCCATATTTCATCAGGAAGTGACTGCAAATTATTGGAATGCAAATCCAAATATTGCAAAGAGGATAACTGGCCAATGCTCGAAGGAAGTGTTTGTAAATTATTATCGTAAATGGACAAGTAGGTAAGTTTAGTTAAGTGACCTATTTCTGAAGGTAATGTCACTATATGGTTCTTGTCTAACACCAACTTTTCAATATTATTTATTCTCCTCACAAGTTCAGGGGGAAGGGATGTTATTTTTGCCTTGGATAAATCTAATACCGTTAAAATTGGCATTAAATTGGCAAATTTGAAGTTTGTTATTGGGTTCCTATCGAAATGCAAAAGTCTGAGGCTCTCCATTTGATCACTAAAAGTGGATATGTTGTTCTTTGAAGCATATACTACCTCTAGTTTTGGAAGTGATTCAAGGGCTTCAACATTGCTTATGTTGTTATAACGGATGTCCAATCTCTTGAGTGATATTAGCTTCTTAAATGACGAAGGTAAAGACTTGCTCAACTTGTTAGTGCATAAGTTTAACTTTATGAGATTCGTCAAGTTACCTATGGAATCAGGTAAATAAGCTATGTCATTATAGCTGAAATTTAAATCCTCCAAGTTTGTGAGTTCGGAAATAACTTCAGGGAAAAACTTGAAGTAATTTGTTGCAAGATTCAAATGTACCAAGTTCTTGAGCTTACCAAATGATTTAGGTAAATTATATAATTGATTTGAGTTGAGCTTTAAAGTGGTAAGGTTATCCAAATAGTTAATCTTTGAAGGAAGTTCGTCTAAAAAGTTCATGCCCATATCAAGGCTCGTTAGTCTTCGCGCCTCCAAAAAGTTAATTGGAAACTTTGAACAGCCATTATTTGAAAATACAACCGTGTTTAAATTAGTAGAAGATTGAATAAAGTCAAGTGGAATATAGATAGAAGGGTTGTCAGCGACATTTAGTTTTTCAATTTCATACGTGTGTTGATGGAAGATTATTGGGATTGTCTTCAAGCCTAAGCCTGAAATATTCACATCAACATAGTCCTTGGAGAGCATGGCTTCCTCTTCATGAGTAAGATTTCTCAAATGAATGTTTTGAATCACGAACCTGCAAATGAAAGATAAGTCTTCCCTACCCATCACATTTATGTTGTCTTTATCTGTATACCCACTAAGCTTTAAAAGACCCATTTGGATTTTAATTGGTTTCTCGAAAGGCTCTAATACCTTCACAAGATTGGCAATCTGTACATATATTTGAAAATTATTAGTGGACGCAAGGAAAAACTTTTTTTGCACGATTTTCAATAAATCAGCAGTTGTCGTTTCTATGGGACAAAGTACTGTTGTAAAAGTATTATCTTCCTTAAATACTCTTATTATGAGATTTCCACCTTTCTGAGAACTAGAATCAACTGATTCGAATTCTCTGGATCCAAAAAGAATAGGTAGTTTATTATCCAGTCTTTCAAAAGCATCTGGCTCAATAAGAGGAAGCTTCTTGCTATGAGATCCTTCTCCTTGTAGCGCTAAGTGCTTACTTTCCTTATTCCAATCTGTTGTACCTTCTTCAGAAACACTGTCAGAGTCTGAGTCGGAACTACCACTCCATTCGAACTTATTAGACGTCTGATTTTCCATCTTCACATCCCAACTATCTGGAGCTTTCCACAGAGATTTTTCTTGATACTGAGATCCACTTGATGTTGTACTAAGTTTTTTCGGTTTTTCCTTTAATTTTCTATCTCCCAGAGAATGCCTTGACGATAACGACGGTCTTTTATAAGCATCCGGTGACTTAACTATATCTTGCATATCATCTAGATTCATTTGCAAATCAAATGCAGTGGGCGGCGCATGACTAGCGCTAGTATCCTTATGGTCTTCATAGCCAAGTTCACTTTCTTTGCGTCGATAAGAATCGTTTGGGTCAACGTCGGAGATGTTGTCAGAACCTGTCACCACGCGAGATGGAACTCTAATTTTGTGCTTGACATTAGAATACCCTTGGTTACCTCTGTATTTAGAACTGAAATTGTCACGAGCAAAGTCGCTAATTGAGGGGAAACCGCTGCCTCCTCCCGATCCCGAAGGCCTAGTAGTATTGGGGTTTTCCAGAGAACTATCGCCACGGTTGGAATATATTAACTTACCGAGAAGAGAACCACTTTTCTTTTTCAATTTAGGTCTGATCAGATGCAAGTTCGAACTAACAGATCTTGTTGAATGCAGCTGATTAAGCAGACGATCTTGATTTTCTTTATGATTTAAATTCTCCCGGTCATCTCCTTCATCGGACATCATTGCAACTATCGAAGTTCTTGGGCTATAATTGTCTTCTGAGTCCCTGCCCATTTGTTGCGCTGGTTCTTCACTTATTTCTTCAGCATATCCCTTAGAAAAAGAATTATTTGCCCTCCTTCCAGAATTTAACGAATATTGTGATCTATCTTCTCTAGAAAGACGAACCAGCTCGTCTTCCTTGTTTTCGTGTAATGATGGATCCTCTTTTGATGTTGAGCCTTTGAGCCTATCCCTTATGAAACTCATTTCGCTGGCACAAAGTAATTACTTACAAAAAAAAAAGACTTTCACTGATGGCCTAATAAAAACTCTATAATTAAAGACTCATGTGACTGAAAGTGCCAACTACTTCTTCCTTAGCTCAGCACGTATTATCTAGTTCAACTTTTAAAACTTTTTTTTAATTCTGTTCGCTTTTGATTATTTCTCTTCTGCATGAAAACCCCGTACTCTCGATTTTCAATTTTCACGCTGGGAATTTTTAATGCAAATTTTGCATCAATGTTCAAGACTTAAATCTTTTTGCAGTTCAGGAGATGCAGTGGGGTCAAAAAGTACACTATAATTGCTAATACAAATTAGATGGCTGATGGGTCTCCTACTACAGAATTTCAAAGCTAATACTGTAAGGCTCATAAAACTGTAGCTCCCTGGGAAGACCATATTTCGAGTGTACTGTAATCCATTGAAGTCGTCAATTCCCGCTCTTTGGTAGGTGAGAAAGACTGTTTACAACTTGGGTGCTGTTTATCAATTTATTCTTCACTACTATCTTACTAGAGACTGAGGTATATTCTGACAAGTATGTAAGTAATCTCTGCGTTCAAGTAACATAACATTCAAAAGCTCCGGTATATTGTGATTTTAAATCAGAGGCTAGGCTGGTGTGCGTAAAGGATTAAATGTTTGACAGTCTTCATTACGTGTAGGGAAGAGGCTCAAGCGAAAGACTTGCGAAATTAAATACCACTGTGGGAAGTATTAGTGGACTATAATGTCCGAATCATCCAGAACAATCAACCACAAGCTCAATGAGTTGATCAGTAGAAGTAAGTGGAAAAAAAAACTTGAAATTTTCATAGCTAGAAAACTAACACGGTAGATAACCTTAGCAAAGCAAAACTACATGATGAAACGGCGTTAGATTACGCTTCTATATTGAAGTCAAATATATTAGATAAAGATAAACAGGAAAAAGTCAATTCAATCGTAGTTTTGGCTAAGCTTATGGACTGTTGTGTTGATGTTGTTTCAAATAAATTTTTGGATATCTTAGATGACGTGCTCTTCAATACCTTATGTTCAATTGTTAGTATAAACATGTCCTCTGAGACGTACAAGGCGATATTAAAAATCACATTAATTCACATGACAGGATCACTCTTCAATACACATCTGCTCGTCAACTTTCTTCCGGTATATGATGCACTAAATAAGTACGGAGATGTGGTAGAAATACTATCGGATAAAATCAAGTTAAAAGACCAAAAAATCACTTCGACATCAATTAAGCTAGTTACTCAACTTCTCAACCGAGCGGTAAATTTTGAATTCGATGGCACTGTCACTTTGGTTTTTAGACTTAAACATGCGAGATTTTTCCAAAATGTTGATACCTATGTGGTATCTGATGATCGTCCTATGACTGACACGATAAATTTACTAAAGACTGCTTATAATAACATAAATGATCAGCTTGAGAGTGTTTCGCTCGACTTGAATATTAAGTCACACTTGGCATTGGTTAGCGCTTTAATATCTACATTGGATCAAACGATTACAGACTCTGGGGTTCAGCCCATGAAAGAAGATTACTTGAAAGCTGGATTTTCTGATTCTTCTAAAGTAGCAATTGGGCAAAAGTTTAACGCATTACTGGCTATGGATTTTTTGGTCTTTTTGAATGACCCAAATGTTTCTTTCAAGAAGATGTTTCACGAAGTTTTGATAATTGAAGAGAATGAATCCTTTCCAATATCTGATTTCATGAATAGAACTGAACTATTGTGGCTGACAACTTTTCGTCAAAGAAATCGATATCCTAGCCTACTTTCGTCCGTTCTTCAAAAAGACGTTCTCATTTATAATACCATGTTGGAGTTCTTGAGATTATGGAACAACACCATGAGACGCTGCGGACGAGACTATGACATAGAAAAGTTAACCGATCTCGTAAGATCACTGATTGATAACTTAGAAATGCAGTTGGCTGCTAAGTCTAGGGGTTTGAAGGATTCTTTAAAATCAATTTCAATGAGGACTCTTGAAGAGAAAAGAAATTTTCAGATATCAAAGTTCAAGAGAAACCAAACCAATACTTGGGAAGCGACTATGCATGATTTCAACCAGTATGTGACATCAGAGATGTTGAAGTTCGTGATCGAGCAGAGGATCTCTTTACTTATCAAAGGTTCATGGGTATTAGCTGAAGAATATGGGCACAGTTTAATTAATTCATCTAACGATCCGCCTAAGATGTTGAAATATATATTTGTTTCTTTGACCCCAAATAGGAAGGGTTTGTGTTACAAAGTCTTTACAGAGAAGCCTGACTCAACCCCAACTGCAGAAGAGCTCGAAAGTCAAATTATAAAAATCCAGGACATTTTGGAGGTCAAAAGTACTAATAATCCCTCAGGAAGTGAAGTTATGAACAAACGGAAATCGGTAGTCATTCACGGATCTATCTCTTTGAATAAAATAATCATAAATGGCGCAAAGGGTCGAAAATTGCTCGCTTTTTATTGTGAAAGTAATAGTGAAAATTATGTCTGGCTAGATGGAATAAAACTTTTAACGTCTCAATCGCAAGAAAAAAAAGTTTCTGAAGAATCATTAAAGCAAATTGATTCATTGATAGAGCTTAGGAAGTCGACACAACTAGTGAACTTAGAAGATTTCTCTCAGTCATTCGATCAGGAGGAAGACTCTGATTACTACGATCTCGCAGAACTTCAATCAGTGTCGGAGACTTTATATTTTCGATAAATATGAGAACGATTCTATATATCAAACTTTCTTCTATTGTCTTCCTGAGGCTTTGACACCTAAATGCTAAAGCGCGATTTGAATTTTTTCTGGAACGAAATTTTTCGTAGCAGCTCATCTCTCAATTATTGATAACCTTTAACTTCATATAATGGCTAAACTGAAAGGAGTCAAAAATTTACAGTCTAATGATGGCTTGATATTAACTATTGATAGCGATTCCGATGAAGATGTTGACGTAAGAACAAATCTCAAAAAAAAAACTGAAGAAGATGATGAAAATGAAATAAGTCCTGACTTCAAATTCGTAGCGGATGGAGACGATGTCATACAAGACTTTAATGGTTGGGATTTCAAAGTAGAGAATAAACATGATAATAGATCAGTTGATTTGGATGGAATATTAAAAAGAAAAGGTGGTCTTTCTGGACTAGTGAATGCAGATGATGAAGTAGGTGATGAAGTAGATTCAGACGAAGGTCTGGAAGAAGGCAGCATGAAATCTAAACAAAGCAATGAGGATGATGAGCTTGCTTTGGATGGATTCGGTATGGGTTTCAAAAATGAAGAAGAATCCGGACAAAATTTAGATGAAAATGACGATAGCCAAGAACAAGGGCCTTCACAAGAAAATAACAAAACTCTGGAAACTGACGCAGCTGTTGTAAGTGAAGATGATTATCATGAAGATGAAAAGGACTCTGAGGAAGCGATCTCTCAATTTTATTCAAGCGACGGTATCAAGGGTCTTTATACCAACTTTCAAAGCTTACAACTTTCTAGACCATTGCTTAAGGGATTAGCATACTTGGGTTATGTTAAACCTTCGCCAATCCAGAGCTCCGCAATTCCGATAGCGTTACTTGGTAAAGATATTGTCGCAGGAGCAGTTACGGGTTCTGGTAAAACTGCTGCATATATGATTCCCATCATTGAAAGACTTATATATAAACCTGCGAAAGTCTCCTCTACTAGGGTGATTGTTTTGACTCCGACAAGAGAATTGGCAATTCAGGTCTCTGATGTTGGAAAAAAAATCGGAAGATTTGTAAACAACTTAAGCTTTGGACTAGCAGTAGGGGGTTTAAACTTAAGACAACAAGAACAACAATTAAAGTCAAGGCCTGACATTGTCTTTGCCACTCCAGGTAGATTAATTGATCATATTAGAAATTCTCCTTCGTTTTCAATAGAGTCACTAGAAATATTGGTTATCGATGAAGCTGATAGAATGTTGGAAGAAGGTTTTCAAGCTGAATTAACAGAAATACTCACCTTAATTCCTAAGCACAAGAGACAAACTTTACTTTTTTCAGCTACAATGAACACAAAAATTAAAGATTTAATTCAACTTTCTTTAGATAGGCCAGTGAGAATAATCATCGATCCCCCTAAGGCTACGTCTTCCAAATTGATAGAAGAGTTTGTGCGAATACGTAAGAGAGATCATCTCAAAGCTGCACTTCTTTTTGAGCTACTCAAGCAAGTGGATCCAAGTCAACGTAGCAGAATAGTGGTTTTTGTTTCGAGAAAGGAGACAGCCCATAATTTGAGAATAATTCTAGGTTTCTTGGGTCTCAGGGTTTCTGAGTTGCATGGATCATTATCTCAAGAGCAACGGTTAAAGTCTGTTTCTGATTTTAAAAGCCTTGAAGTGCCAGTTTTAATATGTACTGATTTAGCAGCCAGAGGTTTGGATATACCAAAAATTGAAATTGTCATAAATTATGACATGCCTAAAACTCACGAGATATACTTGCACAGAGTTGGTAGAACAGCTAGAGCTGGTAGAGAAGGTAAAGCCATTACTTTTGTTGGTGAGTCAAGCCAAGACAGAGCAATAGTAAAAGAAACTTTAAAATCTTTAGAGCTGAAGAAAAAGGCTGTTTCTCGAAATGTGGACTGGAGTAAGGTTGAGGTCCTGAATTCAGTTATCTCTTCAAAGGGGGAGCTAATTAAAGAAGTATTGGAAGAAGAAAAACAAGAAAAGGAAATAATTCAAGCAGAAATGCAGCTACACAAGGCGTCCAATCTCTTGGAGCACGAAAAGGAAATTCATTCTCGTCCTAAGAGAACGTGGTTTGAAGACAAGAGCAAGTCAAATAAATCTGAAATCATGCAAAAGCTAACCAATCGTGGCAAAAAAGTCAATTCAAAGAAGAGAAAAACAATAGAGGCTGTGAAGGAAGGTCCAAAACGTGTGTATAAAAAGACTAGAAAAGATAGAATGGATACTAAGAGGCCCCCTAGTATTAAAAAAAAGAAAAGAAATTAATGTATGTTGATCATTCATGCATTACTAACAGAACCGAAGTTACCAACGTGAACCGAGTATAGTTAGTGAGAATCTCTATTATAACGAGACTTTTTCTCTCAGTTGTGGGAACCTTTCATTGAGCTTAACTTTTTAATAGAAGATTTAGTTTGTTCTTTTCAACACATAGCTATTTTCTTTAGAATATTATTTAGCCCTCAAGTCAGATTATTTAAAGGCTTTTCTTGAAGTAAAATGCTGCAACCGATCTCTATGATTTTATTGAACTGGGTACACGACTCAATTGTATTTGTCCCACAACTTACTTTTAACGAACAAGTAACTTATAGTTTGTTTAAAGACTGTAATGGTTCTGTATGGTGGTTATAAACGATTGTTCAATGGCAATCACTCGACAGATATCACGCGGCCGTCAAAGCTTTTGCTTCAAATTATAATATTACAATGCTTTTACTACCTTACTGCATTAGTCGTTTTTTATTTAGCTTCTTCACTCAATGGTTATGATTTTAGTATTACTTGGATATTTCTGTGGGAAATAGTTTCTCTGGATAATGCCATGGGGCTAACCCTTTTTGGTTTATGGCTTTTTGACTCTTTGTTATGTGTGTTATTCGTAACATTTATCGTGGGAAGATCTAAGTTGGCTTGGGACTTTGCGTTGACCGTCCATATCATTAATCTAATCGTCGTTTGGATCTTCACAGGAGAATTCCCTAGTTCTACTTTATGGTGGTGTTTACAAATTTTGAGTGCAGTGATGTTGGTGACTTTATCTACATATCTGACAAGGTGGAATGAGCTCCGAGCTACATTCTTCGACAATATGCTAAGTCAGCAGGAACTAGGCGAAGTATCAAATCCTCCTATAGAAATGCATAACTTAGATAAACGGCCACAGTCCAGCAGTTCAAATTGAGAGAAAATTCAATCTTTATTGCCAAAAACTGAGAGAAATTACAAGAGTGATCATATCTGCCCTTATCCGTGAACCAATGATTTCTACCATGCGAGAGGTGAAATTATGTTTGCTTGTCAATTTAATGACATTATTATCTGTGAAATAGTCTTAAGGCAACTCCCTTGCCATGTCCGATATTATGTTTCACGTTTCAACTTGAACCACGATGTATTGTCATCTCCTAGTATTTTTATTGTGTCGCGGCAACGCAAAGAAGGCTATGGATCAATTGTTATATTCAATAATGGTCTTGCTTCATGATATCTCATGCTATGCTGCTCATGGATTTCATGTTTCATCCGAGTGGTAAAAGAAAGTATTTCAAATTTATTATCTTCAAAGCATTACAAATGGCAGCAAGTTGAGCCAGATCTTTCAAAGTATCCTCTTTCTGGAAGCTATCTATTATTATGTGAAAATCGACAGGTCGTTATTTACATCTGTTTGCAGTTTGCAGTCTTTTACACTTCTGAGCAACACACTTAATATAAAAATAATGATCAAAAGACTCTGTGCCGGTTGATATTGGAATGTTATATATCTTAGTGTACGACGGTATCAATCTAATATACAAATCTGAAGTCTAGTCTCCTGTTTCCTTTGTCAGATGTTTCGAGGGAGTACTTTTCTTGTTCTTCGAAAGAGAGTGAATCCCACTGCTTTTGCTTCTGTTTGTTTCTGTATATATAATAAAATCTCGAAAAGAAACATGCAAATATTGCAGCGATAGCAATTCCAACTAGTGCTGAGTTCCCACGTTTGTATAATGGTGCATCATCAGCTCTGTAAATATTTGCGCCAACAATTCCACTAAGCTGAGAGAAAATATTCACTACCGCAGAAGATACCGCGCGGTCTCTCACTGAATTCGAATTGTGAGAACACCAAGAGATACTAACTGCGGCTACTGGGGCCACTCCTAACAAGACGGTCAAAAGAGCCCATGTACCCCAAGCATCAACTTGTGATCCTTTCCAAAATCTCAATGGTAATAAACAAGCTAGGGACCAGATAGGAGACGTCACAAGAACAAGTGCTCTAGAATTAAGCGCTTCAGTTATATACCCCACAATTAATAATGTTACAATACCAATAATGTTATAAGGAATCGCTAAAGCATTCGTCTTGAAAGTTGAAAAACCAAGCTTTCTTAAAGTCAAGGTCATATATGTGTTCACAGGACTAGTACAGAGATCTGAAAGAAATCTGACCAAATAAATGGGATACAAATCAAAACAGGCTAAGGACTTAAATAGCTCGGTGGGTCCCACATGTTGTCTGTTATTCATATCACCCTTCGAGGGATCATCACGCAAAATCTTATTCACTAAGATCCTTTCTTCTCTGTCTGTATACCATCCCTTCCTCCTATACCATGCTTTCGTTTGAACCACTGATGGAGGCATTTTAAAAAAGGAACAAATTCCCACTAAAAGAGTGAAGGCTCCCTCTATTAAATATAACCATCTCCAGCCTTCTGGTATCTCTGGTGTTCTTATTTTTAATAATGCAAAAGCTAAAAGACTTGAAAGAACGTATGTGAGTGGATTTGCAATGTAGAAAATTGATAATCGAAACGGTAGTTCTTTAGATGTGAAAAAATAAGACATCCAAAGCCCTACGTCGCAGATAAATCCGCCCTCTAAAAGCCCTATGAAGGCTCTAGTGGCTATGAAGCCTCCTCTGGATTTTATTGCACTTTGACACATTGCAACAATAGACCACAATGATATCTGAATAGGAATCCAAACATCAGCACCTAGCTTTTTCGAAATCAACTGAGAGGGTAATTCAGCCAATAAAAAACAAACTAAGTTTACAGTGTTTGCCGTATTCAAATCATTGGTACTCATCCCTAAATCTTCAAGCATGTTATCTGAAAGAGCTTGCTTGAAGTTACCCCTGTCGAAGTCCAAAGCGACGAACATTATAAAAGCCCAAAAGGTAATATACCAGTCATTTTTCCACTTGATTTTTTTTTCTTCACTTTTGCTCCAAGAAAGATCAGGATCAAATAGGTGACGGCACTCGTAGTCTGCTGCTTCATAAAGCTCTCTATAATACTTTTCATAGTAGGGATTCTTAAAAATATTATCTGAACTTTGGATGTCGGATTCAGTAGATTCTAGATCTATAACATCATGTTGAATATCTACAACCTTTGAAGTTGGCGAGATCCGATCCAGAGAGTAATTCATCTTTATGTGGCTCTATTTATCTTAGTCTTATTTTCATGGAGCGACCTGACATTTATAAGGTTGCAAGGGTTGTACTGTCTCCCGTTTGCAACAAAGCAGACTAATCTCAGTTGTGTATATAGTATCTTGCATGATATGGTGGCTCAATAACACTAATTATTGTATGGATTGTAAATCAAGCCTGTGGCAACTGAGCCACATAATAAAATAAAACAGTATCGATATTTCTAGGGCCATTAAATTACCAAGTAAGCAGATTGATGTATGTTATTAGTTAACACATTCAAAAGGAAGACGATGCATTTTTGATGTAACGTTTGTCACTTCTCGTTTTTTTACCCTCACTAATTCTTAAAGCGAAATTTAACTCTTTTAACTGAAAAGTCTACTATAATACCTATGAAGCATCAAGATTTATATTGCAAGGATAGCCTAATTTGTTTCCCAGTAGGATCGCCTTGGTGATGAAACGAGAGCGCTTGTCCGTATACCTCAGTTTTTTTGGGGTGTGGTGAATTGATTACCTCGCAACATAATCATTGCGGTGTTCATTTATAGTTCATTAGTAATATTCGAGGCATATCAAGTATACTCAACTTTAGTGATATTACAATGGGATTTCTTTAACTTGTTGAATGATGAATCAAAATATCAGCAAATGAGTATTTCTGATTTTGCAGTATAAGAAACACGGTTGAATTAGCTTTGAAAATTCTATTCCGGTCAAAAACGGAAGAAAAATATTGGTAAGTGCCTGGCTAATCAAGAAAGAGACAAGTGAAACTAAGAAAAAGCAGAGTTTGATTATTCTGTGACTAGAAATATATGTTGTCGTAAGGCATTCTTGTACCCAAGCGTTATCTATTGGGTCCAATTTTAGAAATGTATTATTTTTTCTTCTTTTATGATAGACTTTATCAACGAATAGATACATTAATATTCTAGCGTTAGAAAGTTGGTCTCTGGAATTCTTCTAGTGTCTTCCTCAGCAAGTAGATCAAACGTTAATCGTGATTATTATAGAGCACAGCTGTTTTTTATCAAAGTACAACCCTCATAACCATCAATTGTACGATGCATTTGAGTAATAGACAAGATACCAGAGATTTGATACGCCAGTAAGATGTAGATCAATAATTATTAGTGCAGGAGATAGATGAACAACATACAACCAAAATAGGATTCTACTTCTTAATATTGTGTTTGAGAATTAATTCTACATTTACGCCTTCATTAATGTAATACTTTGAAGTCATGGAGTAGAAGGTGTTCAAAGCATTATTAATATATACCCCCTTTTGAAACCTGCTTATATTCCATTAAGAAATGGTTGCGAAAATGAGGGTCACGTTATCTGAAGGATTTTGGATTACGCAACAAAGGGGTATTTCTTGTAGCGAATTGGTTTTTACATTAGCAATACAAGGCTCTTTAACAAACATATTTGGGTTCTTCGTTCAAAGACTATATAATGTTGCCTCATTCCTTTTGTTTCAAGGTGGCAACTTGTAGCTTCAATTTTTTTGTGTGATTTACTGAAATAAAAAAAAGGATGTGCTTGAGAAAAAGGGGATTCTGAAAGTCTTAATCAGGGAATATCATGTCAAAAGAATAAAAGTTCTCAGACCATCTCTCCTTCGAAGGCGCTTATTTAATTGCGTTTAGACTGAAATAAGTGACTGAAGCATTACATATTCTTATAATCTTTCGAGCCTTCTATACTTGGAGATACTTCTTTTGTGCTCGTAGAAGTATTGCATACTAATAAGAATACTTTTTATTAATAGTTGTATGAGACGGCTTCAAAACACATTTCTTATCGGCACAGCATCAAAAAAGCCGCTTAGAGATATTGAGATATGCAACTGCTAGCAATCGTAGTAAAGCGTCAAGACTAATAACCAAGTTTGACAATAAATAATACTTATCGCTAAATACTCAAAAAACTTTGTAAACTGAAGCAGAATATATAAAAAAAAACGACTAGAATTCCTAAACTTAACTTTTACCAATTAAATAGTACTAGTAGGTATTGTTCCACCAGAGTATGGCCCAGATACTGCTTCCTTAGAGCTTAAAACCGAAGCAAAATCATCCTTTATGGGGCCAATAGAAGTATTGTATTCACCTTGAAGACTTACACTCGACCCAGAGTCTTCAACATAAGCCCAATCCAGTGTCGGAAGAGGTCCTGGAACAAAAGACGATGTTAAATTGTATTTTCCGGCCAAACTTGAGTTGAAATTCACCTCTAAGGAGCTCACAGTTGTCGAGATTTTTTTGTTACTTAGAAAACCATCCAACAGATTATATGATACTGAGAATATGTTGAAAGTATCCACCTGTTGATCTGTGAATGAAGAATTAAATTTGTAACCTGACGATGAATCAAAATCTATGAAAAAGGTATCCGAAGACAGAACGTTTACAAATGACCCGTCATTGGCTATTAATTTGAATGACTTTGAAAATGAATCACCAATTTGGACTACAACAAAAGTGAAGTCCTCGTCTTCATAGTTTTCTGGGCATGATTCTAACGAGAGTCCACTATTTTCGTACTTCAAGCATTTTCCAGACTCAGTATCCTGTAGCACCAAATATCTCCCTTCAGTGAGTGCTCCACGAATTTGTTTGAATCCCTCTTCCGTGTATAAAGCCGAGTCTTCACTTTGGTTTCCATAAGGAATTGGTGACTTTCGTGCGTTCCATTTGGTGTCACATAAATATGGCTGTAAATAATTTTCACCCTTCATAAGAGGGTCAGGAACTGGTGTCAACTCTGGAAGAGAAAGATCTGGATTTGAAAAGTCGAACATATCAACCAAGTTTGACATGTGTGCTCGTCTCCAAGGGTTCATCTCAGCTTGCGTAACATTCTTTCCAAATTTATCTTGGATCCATGCCTCAAGAAACAAGAGCTGAGAATTATGGTCAGAGGGGGCTGTAAAGACCTTACCACCTCGAGTGAATGGAGAAATGACATAAAATGGAACTCTAAAGCCAGGACCTGACGGCACGTATTGGGTTAAATTTTCGGGATTGTAAAACCATTCTCCCACAGTGCCTTCAGGTGAAATAAATGGCGGCACATGATCCCCTAATCCACCTGTTTCATCATAAGAAATTAGTAATGCTGTTTCGTTATACTTCGGTGAGTTTATAACGGCATCAACAACTTTTTTTTGTAGCCATGCACCATCTATTGGTCTATTTGGGGGGTGTTCAGAGAGCTCTTGCGGACCGATGATCCAAGAGACGGGAGGCAATGTACCATTTGCAGCTCTATCGTAAAACAACTCTAGGCCAGTAAATGAATTACCTTTCTGTACCAACGTAGTATTATCACTAGTTTGACCCTGAGCGAAGTATGCTATGGGATCATCGCCAAAATTATTTTTGTCTTGAAATACGTACCAGTCAATCCCAGCATCTTCAAGATATTCAGGATATGTCTTCCACTTTAATGGATAACAATCATATAAGTTTCCATTTGCATCTACATTGCATCCAGGGGTCTGATGATTTTCAATAGATGGACCACCGAGGCCAGGGCCTGGAGGAGAACCGGGAACATTTATGGTTCCACTAATCCACGTGATTCTATTTGGATTTGTTGGACCTATGACGGACTCCGCGTACATATCACCTACCGTCCACCCTTCTACAATATCAAAATGTGTTTTAATATCGTCTCTCTTATAATAAGACCATGAACTTGGTGCGTTTCCAGTAACCCAACCATCTATCTTTCCAAAATTCCATGCATTGTGATTTGGGATCCAATCATTAGAACCAAAATACAGACATTCATTACTTTCATTGTACAGCGGATCTTCATTCAAATAATATGGTAGTAAGTAGCTATCGTCTCCAGTATTATTTGTCTTTTGATACCAGATTGGCTTCCCGTCTGGGCGCACTAAGACGTTAGGGTCTTTAAAGTTCCTAACACCTGCCATGGTTCCATAATAATGGTTGAAAGCTCTGTTTTCCTGCATGAATAACACCACGTGGCTTATCTGCTCGAGGCCCGCCGAGACTAATGCAACCTCGAGCAAAGTCAAAATAAAAAAGTTGTAAGAAAGCATTTTAATGCTGGATAAAATAGTACACTAGAAGCTTACCATGAGGTTTAACGAACTTTAAATAGTAACTTCAGATAATGTATGTTAGGTTTATTGTTCGTCGTCGACGCTACAGCCTATCCCCACGTGTGTCGCATCAGTCGAGCATTCCGCTCATCACTGTTGCTGAATTGACATATAAGATACTATAAAAAGAAAGTTTGCTTATAGTCCCACGGCTCTTCATTCGTCGGAACGTTTTCCGTATCAGGATTGCAAAAACATGCCAAAAGTTAGAAAAGGAGCCTACACTTTCTCGGCTGTTAAAAGGGCATTTCAAATATGGAGTTCTGTAATAGTGATATGCTTTAGTATATTTTTATATTGGCTTATCTTTGTTAAAGCAGAGTTGTATAACTCTACAGCCTTTATTGGAAACAAATCTTCCGATGATCCCTATCCAGAATCTGAGTATAATTTTCATGTAAGTAAAGGTTTTCTCAACAGGGATGGAATCAGCAAACCCACTTATTTTGTCAATAACAGATTCCCTGGTCCAATAATACGTTGCAGAAAGGGGGATACAATAAAAGTGAATGTACATAACGAATTGCCAGGGATCGAGAGCACGAGTATACATTGGCATGGCATTCGTCAACGAGGTTCGAATGTCATGGATGGGGCACCTGGTATAACTCAATGCGGAATTCCACGAGGACTAAACTTTACTTACGTGTTTCATGCCGATAAATCGGGAACATACTTTTGGCATTCACATTCACACAGTCAGCGATCAGATGGACTCTTTGGAGCTCTTATTGTTCAAGATGAACTTGAGGATTTTACCGAGCTACATGGCAAATATGACGATGAGATAGTTGTCTTCTTGAGTGATCATTACCATGATGGCTTCCAAGAGAAGCTTGAATGGTACCTTTCTCCTAGGAGCCAAGGAATGGAGCCTGTTCCTGACGTAGGATTTATAAATGGCTTTGGCGTCTTTAACTGCTCAACCCTTTTGAATGATAAGCACGACTGCGACCAAAGTACCGGTAAACTTGCAGAATTCCGTTTGGAGAAGAACAAAAGATATAGAATGCGTATCATCAATGCTGCCACTATTGCAAACTTTCAATTTTCAATAGACGAACACAATCTTGATGTAATTGAAGCTGATAGTACAGAGTTAGTTGGAACAACAGTTCATCATCTTCCTATCGCTGCAGGGCAAAGATATTCTGTCATTATTAATACTAATAGTACTGTGAGAAATGCATTTTACATGAGAGCTAAGATGAATGAGGAATGCTTTAATTACATTAATCCTTATCTTGATCCTGAAGTAAAAGCGATTGTGATGTATGTCGACCGCAACATCAAAACCAGAGGTAAAGACCTTGTTAGGCGAAAGCTTCTAGGTCTGCAAATAGTTCCAGAAAGTAGAACTTGGAGTGAATTGCTAGATCAAAATATGTGCTTAGATCTTGACGAAAGAAGCCTAGTTCCTCTTCTTCCTTCTTCGGCACCGACACCTGATGTTCGTGTTATATTGTACTTCAATATCGATCGTTTGGAAAAAAGAAATAGAGCACCCTATGGTTTTGTAAATCGAACAAGTTTCCTTCCAGCTATTGGTGCCCCAAATCTTCATGTCGCCACAGGAAATGCAAACATTTCTGAAACAGTAAGGGTACCTACTATTCATGGCATGAAGAATACAAATATATGGGGAGGTGATCAAATGGTGGTCAAAATCCCATTCAATTCTATAGTTGAGGTCGTTCTTAACAATGTGGATGAATCGCCTCATCCTTTTCATTTACATGGTCATGATTTTTGGGTCGTAAGAAACTTTGAGCCGTTAGTTTCAAATGGTCAATGGCTGCCTGAAATGGAATCCGAATATCTGACTGTCAATCCGATAAGAAGAGATACTGTGACAGTTCCAAGATTCGGACATACAGTAATCAGGTGGAAAGCTGACAATAAAGGAATTTGGCCCTTGCACTGTCATATGGAGTGGCACATGGCCACAGGAATGCTTATGCAATTTGCCGTTGGAATGGAGAATTTCGAGGAGAGAATCCCTGATGTAATGAAGGAGCATGTAAGTATTTTCATTATTTTATTGAGGATATGTCTATTAACAATATTCAGTGTGAAGTTGAGAGAAATCTTGGAAAGAAGTTAGTAAAGCCTTTGCCTGGCTCCGAATATGGTACGTGAAATATTGGAGCTCAATGCGTTGGAAAGATTGAAAATTTTTAATTGATCATAGTTTCGACCTTTATCGCAATTTATAGTTATAAGCTGAATCCATCGTATTTTATGAGTTCTCATGAGGAGGTACAGAAAATAATAGCCATTGAGCGAAAAAAATAATTTTGACTTAATTGATATAGCTTTTAGAAGTTTATTGTCTCTTAAACTTAGTTATTTGATTGAAAGGAGCATTAGAGTACGAATTATTGAGTTGCAGTATTAATCTTCTACAATAATCTCTTCATAGAATGGACAGATCTAGTATATCTAGGTATATAGGTACAACTGGACTGAACTTACCAATTAGACATTTAGTACTCTCCTATAATGGTAGTTACTGCCCGACCAGAAACGAATATTTCTCGACCAATCCTCACTGTGACCTTTCCTTCTCTTCCCAACGCACTGCCTTGTCTGATGGAGACAGTGTCAGAAACCCCACCAAAATCACGAAGAAGCGCTCCAGTTGCTGCAGATCCAGATCCACAGACAGGGTCTTCGTCAATGCCTATTGCTGGTGCAAAAGTTCTTGTTTCATAGACGCTATCATTCAATGACCTAACAATCTGGAAGCCAGTTATTTGTAAGTCTTGCGATAACTTTGATATGTGAGTGAGAGAGTGATTTAATTTTGACAAATCATATTCGTCTTCAACGTGAACTACTAACCACTTTGGGCCAACGTTGTAGAGAGCAGCGTATTTGAAGCGCGAAACACCAAGAGAAGCGGGCACCTGGGATAGAATCGACTTTGGGACTTCAAGATTTTCGAGTGTGGGCTGTTTGAACATTATTTCTCCATTATCGTTTACTGTCAATTCAACTAAACCTGCACCACATTCTTGGATAACCTTTCCATTAACTGGTTTTATTAATCCAGACTCGATCAATGCACTACACGTGCCTATTGTAGGATGACCAGCAAATGGTAATTCAACATCTAGGCTGAAGATCCGGACTTTGTATTGAGCCTTTGAGTCATTTGGCTTGAAGATAAATGTCGCTTCAGAAAGATTAGTCCACTTTGAGATATGAGCCATCTCTTCCGAAGATAACTTCTCCCCTTCAAAAAATACTGCTACTGGATTCCCCTTGAACTTTTCATCAGTGAAAACGTCGACCTGTTTGAATTGGGGCATGTCTTAAGAACAACGATAATTCAGCTCTCTTTCAGATCTATTTTGTGTTTACCCGTAGTGATGACTCATCATCTTCGGCCATTAGGTAATAAGTCCTAGACGAGAAAACACACGAGAACATTAACAGAACCGATGGTGAATTTATATCTGGCTTGCAGTAATAGCTGACCCTAGAGTGAATATTTTTATCTGATGGCAGTACCACCATAGAAGTTACGTGGCTACGATATCCAAGTTTGCAGTATTGTGTAAGTGACAGCTACATAATAAGAATAGTGAGATGTTATGGTAATGCTTACAGTTTGCAAAAACTTGACTTTTTCGCAACGTGTTGAGTTCTAATTAGCACTTAGATCATACACATCTGAGATAAGGCACAAGTGTACTCCACGAAGTTTTTTCTAATTTAACAAGTTCGAATAATGTCACGCGTGCAATCCGGGATTTCCAATACGCAAAATATGCCATGTGGAATTGAAGGCGCACAGATGCGCTATGTAGGTTCTTTGCTCCCAGTACAATTTCATGCATCTCCAAAATAAGTCTCCTTTTCGGTCCTTTCGAAATTCTATTCGATACCACTGCAGTTTTGTTCCGTATACGTCTTCCTCTGTTTCCTTTAAATTTGGTCTTGAGTAAGGTTGTCTCAAGTCCAAAAAAAGTCTACCAGATAGTAACTGAATTCGTCTTCATTTACTGTGCCCCATTGATAATAACTTCATGTTTTGCTACAGTATATCATTTGAAAGTTAATTTAAATGTATTGGCTTATTTCTTGCGTATTCTCAACGAACTACATTCCTCGATGATAAAGTAGGGAAAAATGATCAGTGATCCTTTCAGCTTCAACTCTCTTCCCGGTGGAAATAGCATTGCCAAATGAAACTAGCAAGCTTTATCCGACTGCGCTTGTATGCAATACAGAGCCTAAGAGAAGTAATACAAAGCTTCAGCGTACGGAAGAGTTCACTATCATGCAGTATACTTTAGTTAGCTTGTTGAGAAGATCCCCTCTGAGTTCATGCACCTTTATCGCAGCACCCACCCCCTTCAATAAAACCAGGGAATAAAATAGTTCTGCTGCATATCGCATTCGAGCATTCTTGTCGTCCGTTATAGTCACTTAGTTTGTTAATACAACAGTCAAAATAAGTCTTGTTGCAGTTACTGGCACTGGATTCGTAGCATCCAGTGTAGTCACAGATTCCCGAATTCGGATTTCCTAAGTCCTCATTGAGACAACTCTTAGTCAATTTTCTTTTACTTAATCCTATGTTCGAATCAAACTGGTAGAAAAAATTGGGCTTAGCCCTGTCGACATTTTTGACGTATTTTTTTGCGAACAAATCGTATACATGATGAGTTTCATCCTTCTCGTTGTAAACCACTACTCTATGCCCTTCTTCTAAGTTCAATTTCTGAAGGTCTGATAAAGCCTCTTGCGGATATGCCGCTGTTTCATACATTCCAAACTTTTGTATAATGTCTTTGAAAGGATTATCAGTTAGTTCTAATCCTACCTCACTTGGACTCACCAATTTGGAAATAACGCTGCCGATCAAGTAAATCAGCAAAATAATTCTTTTCAACATGATTAATATAAAGATTATAGGTCCGTATAACTAGATCTTGTACAAAATATACTCAAGGATTTTCAACTTGTAAATCCAGTTTCGTGGACATATTGACATAAGATCAGTTTGAGACACGACTCTTGCTTTGCGGAGACGAAGGAGGTTGCACATTTGCTCAAGGGTACTGAAGGAAAAATTTCCCCAATAATATTCTACTTCGAAATAACCAACCAAGATCCGTTTAGACTGCTTGTAAATAGAGTATAGTGTATTTAGAAGTTTTTTTTAGTATCGATTATTAACATTCATCCGTTCCTGGAAGAGATGACAGTTCTTGTATTTCCTGCCGATATTCCCATTCAACCGAGTTTGAAAGGAAGGCACGAATTGTTTTGTTAAGTTTAAGGAATTGGGTGTCGCACTTGTTAGCGAATCCCGAGTTATCTTGTGAAAACTACCCCATATAGTGATATATATCCGGGGATTTCTCGACTAGCTTTTTTATAAACGACATCATAACATTACCTACATGGTAATATTTTCCGATGCTATTATATGTGTAACTTAGCCTGTCCCATAGCTTCGAACCGTATTTTTCTTACTACTCGTTATTTTCTGACCATTCTTGCATATATATAGTGTGGCTATACAACTTAGAATTAAGTTATTTTTTGTTTTTAGTCTTTTTTGCAAGCTACAGGTTTTCTTATGTTTTAGCTCTATGATTTTCTGTCCTAGTCATAGTCTAACTTTATGCAGTGCGTACCTTAAATTAGAATGCACTTCTAGCTTATACTGGAGCTTTAATCAATTCTTTTTAGTTATCACCGAGTACCTTTGAAGAACTGTCTGTAGATGTTTCTTTGCGCTTCATATGTATTGTGTTATATTAAAGTCCAAGAAATCTTGCTTATCTCTAAATTGAATACCAGAAAAGTAAAAAATTAAATGAAGGATATGACTGAAATTCAAGAGCGCCTTTATGTTAAAGAAATTGTTATGGCTTGGGTTGAAATATCGTTACATTTGAACTCGAACTGATCATCCGACGTAACTAAATTTTGGCACAAGAGAAACAAGTGCCATTTACGGGAGCAGTGCAGTTGCTTTTGTACATCTCATCAAAATATGTGGCTGTACATGAGAACAGCGCACTATGAAACCCAAGGATGCTAGTACGTACGAGTGAATAATATCCCCGAGTTGTGAATTCTCAATACTCAACATGCAGATCCATTACTTTAATCATGAAAGTTGTGTGTAAAAGAGCAGACAGAAAAGTACGAGTCACGATTATTAGTGCGGAATAACCCACCCCCATGTCAAAAGTATAGATGCGAGGGATTCCTGTATTGATAATGAACATTACTTTTATATGAACCCAGCACAATTCATACACATTTGTAGCTGAATACTCCGATAATTGAAATTCTATGTATTCGTTATCCTAAAGTTAAAACAAAGTAAAAACTTAGACTGAAAATCCTTGTTATTTAATATATAAAAGGCAATTGGAAGTTTTTGAGAAGTATAATACGTTGAAGAATCGTCGATCGAGATAGAGCTATTTCTGAAAATCACTTACGTGAAGAGTTCATCGATGAGGAAAAAGATTCTTATGCTTGCAACGCCTTTAGTAGTTCGTGGAAGATGACAGATATGCGTATTGAAAGTTAATTTGGGTGTGTACTGTATGTGTCGTTCCGTTGGAATATAGAGCCAGTATGAACATTTTTCAAGAAGTAACCTGAACAGTTCCAATTTGAGAGCACGGTTGCAGAAGATGAAATAACAATTGAGGAATCGTGTTTCAGTTAACAGCTGTATATATATATACATAGTAACTAATAGCACCAGCTCTTAAAATTTGAACACAGTTTTATAGCAATCAGATTTTAAGATAAGTTAACATTTTTGGCTGTTATTTGCATATTTTTCTACATTTCGCTGTATTAAAATTTTTTGCAGCTACTAAAAAAATAGCAGAACTTTCTCATTGAATTAAGAATGCATGTTTAAAAGCTAAGGAGAATTCATTAGACGAAATATAAACTGAAGTTTTAATATCCCAAGAGGACAACTTATTTAAAAGTTTAAATGATTAAATAGACGAAAGAAAATATCGTGAAGAAATGAAAAAAAAATAAAGATAGTTGAAACTTATACCACAATTTTTTTGTTTCAAGCGATTGTGATTTGGTCAACCAATTCTAAATTCCTAGAGCTAGAACCTACGAAAATGGTATACTCACCCCTTTGAACTATCCATGATTGGCTAACTACATCCCAGACTGACAAGTCCTTTCTCAGTAAACTGAAAATAACTTCACCACTTTGGCCAACTGGCAAAGAAATCTTATCAAATCCTCTTAATTGCCTTGGAGGAGTAGGAAATTGAGAGCTCTTAGGGAATCCAACGTATAGTTGAGCAACATAAGATCCGTCATAAGGTCCTCCGTTTGTCAAAGTTGCACTAACATTGTAAGCAATGTCCCACAATTGCGGATTACCACCCAAGCCACCTCCTGCTAATGGCGGACTACTATGTTGATCTGTGGAGTAACCTTCTGGATAAGGGTAAGTACCAGTTGTGTTGACATCTGCACTTTCAATATATGGATAAACAAATCCTTTGATTTTTGTAAAGTTTGATGGGAAAAGATAATCCTCTGGATTCATGTCATCTTCTTTGAAGACAAAAGTTGGAAGGTAAGACATTGTTTGAGTAAGTGTTTCTTGTGGAATAGCGATTTCTGAAACTTCCAAGTCTGAGAAAGTGAAGTTGGAATAAGAAAGACCATAACCAAATTCATACCTTGGAGTGATATTATAGTAGTCAAAATATCTATAATCAAAGAAAATCGAGTTAGTAAAGTCATCCTGAGGTGTTAAGGATGTTGTGTTGTAAATTACTGGGATATAATCTTTGTCATTCTTTGCTATTGTGAATGCAAGTCTTCCAGAAGGATTATAATCTCCAAATAACACTTTGTTTATTGCAGAACCACCCTCTTGGCCCAAGAATGAGGATATTAAAATAGCAGTAACATTTTCATTATCAACGAAAGATTCAACATTGATAGGACCAGGTGTTGCAATAACAACAATTGTGTTATTATTGACTGAACTAATGTTAGCGATAAGTTCATCTGCATTGTACCATAATGAAGCATTATTCCTGTCTCCGTAATTTCCAGCTACAGTTGCAACTGCTTCTCCTGCCAAAGCAAATGCAAAAACTATAGCAGCATCTGAGAACTGAGCCTTTGCCAGAGGGTAAGTAAAATTGAAACTATCTGGAACGACATCATACTGAATCTTTTCTTCAATACACCTCCTACCCACTCCTTCAGTAGGAGGAATGAAAAATGAGGGTGAACCAGCGCCAGAACCATAACCAGTTACTGGAGCACCACCTGTGCATGACAAGAGATTATTGCAGTTGAAACCATCTTCTGGTGCAATTGCACCCTGGCCTAAAATTGCAATTTTCTTAATACCGTTTTCCTTCTTGATTGGTAATGCATTATTTACATTCTTAACTAATGCGATACCTTCAAGAGCTGACTGCAAGGAGACTTCATATGAAAACTCTGTCCTCACATCGACATCTTCATTTACCAAAATCTGTTGACCTTGTGTAATTACCTCTGTCAAGAAGGCACTGTCATATTCACTATCATACTTGGCTTTTGTATTTTCTGAGTAATTTGGACCAGTGTGATTAACACCAACAAAGAAGTATGATGCTAATATTCTTGTGGTCATATCATCTAATCTTTCTTCAGGAATAGTGCCATTGAGCACGGCTTGGGTCAAGTTAGAGCCCCAAAAAGTGCCACCGAGAATATTATTGCCAGGCATGCTCATATCCAAACCAGCTAATGCAGATGCAGCACCACTCTTTGTAGCATACCAATCTGAAATGACAAAACCTTGGAATCCCAATTCAGATTTCAACAAATTGTTCAAGGAATAAGAGTTTTGGCATGCGTCAGAGCCATTAAGCTTATTATAGGAACACATGATAGAAGCAGTTCCAGCCTTGACTGCTTCAGCAAATGGCCAAAGGAAAATTTCATGCATTGCTCTGTCATCGATATTAGAAGAAATAGAGACGACGGTTTCGCCTCCAGCTGGTGTCTCTTCTGGTTGAAGTCTGTAATGTTCTTGTTCGTTACCAATGAAGTGCTTGGCTACAGCTATGACATTTTGTGATTGGATACCTTCAACAGTTTCCTTAATTGAAATACCTTGTAAGTAAGGATCAGCACCAAAACCTTCCCAACTCCTACCATCTAAAGCTTTGTAACCAATTGGACCACTTACTGGTCCTAACATGATATCAATTCCCTTTCCCTTAAATTCTGCACCTATTGCGATACCACGGTCACGAAGCAAAGTCCTATTGAAAGTAGAAGCAACAGTTAAGCCAGGAGGGAAAGCAGTCACGAGATCAGGTCCTCTTACACCAAGTGGACCATCATTCATACAGAATCCATCTGAAAATTCCAAACCTGCTCCATGTACAAACCCAGTATTTCCACTACATCTACCGATAGCAGTTCCCGTAGTTATGTTAACTTTTTCAGCAATATTCAAAGTATCCACTATCTGTCTTGCTCTGGTATAAGCGTCTTGCCAAGTATTTTCCAAACGGCCGCCTTCTGGAGAGGGATAGAAAGGTGGACTCAGTGTATACAAGTCTGGGGTTCCAAAGATAGGATAACTCTTCTGATTTGTGGGGTCAATTACAGTATCATTTCTTCTGCGCAAGAACTCACTGGGTACAGCATCGCACATAGGTGCAAGTAAGGCACATATTACTACCAGTAAAGCTTTCATATTTTGCTTTTTGCTTATGGACCTGAACTTGATATAGCTTCATAGAGGATATGGTCCTCATTTTATAATCTCTTCAAATGCAAAAAAACTTGGCTCCACTTTCTTTTGAATTCCTTCTATTCCGTGCTTAATGTGTGCCATGCCATTGTCTTCGAGTATAGTGAGCCACTATTGAATTTCCCCGAAATCTTAACAAGTGGGGTCATTTATTGATTGGAGGGAAGATACCTCAATTACATTCCCAATACATCAAAGGCAAAAGCGCCAATCCGAATGCCAAGTACTATGAGACCATTAGTAAAGCCGATTACATGGTGAGAAGCTCTTTGTTCATTAAGATATATTTCGAAAAACCTCATCTACGATTATATACCTACTTACTTGACTACAGCATTACAGGTTAATGTCCACATATTTTAAAAGCACATATTACAGATTTATACGGATTAAGTCTCAAGGGTATAGTTCCGTGTTAAATTTTTAATCATCTAGAACCTGGAATAAAAATACCCAACTAAACTAATTGAGTGGGGAATTGACGTATACGGATAGTTCCGAAGCATATCCTGTATTTAACGTTCCAGAGAAACTCGATACCCCGAGAGACATGAACTCTCTTAATTGTGGAGAAATGTGGGGCTCCTACCATTGTTTGTTAGCCTAAACTAGGACCAAGAGTACCAATAACAATACTAGTTTCCGGAACGGCCCTCAGGAAAACAACTTTGCAATTGAACCACGAAGAACATTATCTAACATATGCTTTACTTGTATTTAGATATTAATATTTTCAATTGAGAGTTAGATTAGCCGTATAGACCATGAAAAGATTCCATACAAGCAAGAGGCCCCTCTATTTCCGCTCTTTTTTCTTTTTTTGAAACAATCTAACGTCACCGTGAAGTAACGTCTTACGCGGGATCTTTTACTTTGTTCGGAATAAATCATGTTTATATTAAGGAAAAACGTTTACTGTTGAGCTGAACAGGGGAATGAGCGCCGGCTCGTTAAGATGCAAACCAGTATATAATGGAAACACTGTAAACTAACACTGTAAACTGGTCTTTCGCAGCTTCTACGAAAGGTACGTAACTTTATCCTAGAGATGTATTGTAACAAGGCTCCTTGCGGTATTGAAAAGATTCAGCGACCACTAAGTACTTAGATTGTTTTGTACTTTGCTTTATAGTATAGTATGTTCGCTTTCACTGAGCAATAGTCCTACAAGTTCTGCTTCAAGTATGCACGATCGTTTCCAATTGATATTAAGTTTTAGTATTCTTGGACTGATTACCAAAAGCCGGCAGCGTCTAGTGACAGAGGGCAGGATGCGAAGGAAATATTTGCTTCCCAAAACTGTATGTAGATACGACTTAATGAAATAAATGTTCTTACCGAAGGATGGTGTGAAGAATGGTGTGAAGAATGGTGTGAAGAATGGTGTGAAGAATGGTGTGAAGAATGGTGTCAAGGATGGTGTCAAGGATGGTGTCAAGGATGGTGTCAAGGATGGTGTCAAGGATGGTGTCAAGGATGGT